>CM060868.1:26329625-26928932 GCA_030737845.1 Acorus calamus | reverse complement strand
TTTTAAAATTGTGATAAATTTTCATTTATGATCATGTTTCAAACCATGATAAAAACATATCAAATAACATATCACACCCTCAGAGATCACGATTTCAAAACGTGATTAAAGGTCTTTTATCATAGTTTTAAACTGTGATCAACGTAAAAAATTGTAGTAGTAAAATTACCGTCTTGATGGTGACAATAAACAAGAAAAATATTAATATATAGAATAAGCCACACAAATCTCATGTCCCAAAAAGGAAAAGAGAACTAATATAACTCAAACAATTAAAACACATAGGTATGCAACTACGCATAACACACTCAAGCTCCATAAAACCCCTACAAGCTCATACATGCAACCAAAAGCATGGAACAGTGCTAATCATCACTCCTACAAATGGTAGTATATATGTATAACAACAAAGAAATAAACCAAGGTCAAACACACTAAAGAGTGAACTCTCATGGCACATGTGGGATGCTCGAGATCTATGGAATGGTAGTAGGGATAGACTTTATATCGGGCACCTCGACCTTGGGGAACGTCGGCAGTGGTGGAAGTTCGACCTTAGGCAATTCTGGGACTTCCTCCTCAGGCAATGTTGGGAACTCTGGCTCTGGAAATTTTGGGATCTCTGGCTCTGGTAATGTTGGAAACTCTGGCTCATGTATTGTTGGGAACTCCGGAAATGGTGGTAACTCTGGCTCGGGCAAAGTTGGGATCTCTTCTTCAGGAAACTTTGGTATCTCTACTTCAGGAGCTTCTGAAAGATGTCTAGTTGCATGGATCATCAAGACATGATTGTTGAGGTAGAAGAGAGTGAAGAGGGTGCAAAATGAGAGGAAGGAAGTTTTAGAAGCCATTGTTAGCCTTTGAGGAACTCAGAGATAGAATCCTTGGATGGTTTGATGAGGTGAAAGTTGGTTGTGTTTTTATAGGGAAATGCTAAAGTGGATGATTTTGGTATGAAATTAATACATGGTGTTTAGTGGTTAGGAATTTCCATGTACAGTTGGGAAAAGTTAGTGATTGGCAACAATTGTTTGTTCATCTTCTCAACCATACTAATGGTTTTCAAATGCCAAAGGGGTGGATAAAAATGTTTTTGAATCAAGTGCTTTTTGATGCGAGGATTTCATTAAGTTAGATGAGTCATTACACAGCTTGCTTTTGTGTTCGAGGGTTTAAGTTGGATTGACCTTTAAGACTAAAAAAAAGTTTGTTCAACAAATCAATGTGATAGGTTTGAATGAATATTGGACTCCAAACTAATAAAATGATCTGGACACACTATCTATTTTTATTTGGTAAATAAAAATATCCAACCCAAAAATAAAAGACCACTAGTTGTACTTTCATAAAAAAAAGTTGACACCGATCGAACCACAAGCGGAAATAGTGCATTAATTTGTCATCTATGTTAGATACTTATGCAAATATTATACCAAAGGATAGTGTGAACCGTGCATATACGTTCTTTAAAGGATACATGTGTGATAAAAAAAACATATACAATATTGAATATATTATTTCAATGAGATATATAATACTTCAATGAGTTATATATTTTCTTTGCTGACGCCGCATATATCCCTTTAAAGAACGTATATACTCAGTTTACCGCATAGACCGTACCATATTATTACTTTCTCTCTCTCTCTCTCTCTGTACATATATCATTATTATTAAAAGAATTCTGACCCAGCATTTTCATTTGCATTTTATTTTTTAAACAATTGATTATATACTAATATAAATATTTATTTGAAATCATTAATTGATACACAAGATTTAAATAATATTTGGATTTAGATTGCATTTGCAATTTATTGGAATTTTTTGGATTATTTTTATTTTTATTTTAAAAAATGTATCCATTTAGAAAATGATTTATTTTTATATTTTTTATGTGTTTTATAACATCTTTTTGCTTATGTTTCCATAATAACTAGATTAAAAATTTATGTTCTGTATTTGTTTTAAAATTATGAATGTGTATTGTTTTTAATATCTTTGTTGGGAATTGCATAACAATTAAAAGTTCTAATCATTATTTTGGTTGAATTTTTTTATATTTAGGAGAATCGATGAGTGCATGCACATAGTTTGACAAAAGAGTAAGTTGATCTTTTCAATATTTTGATTTTATTTTTATAATATAATTAATTTTTTTAGTCAAGTGTAGACTTAATGTTCTTAATTTTTTATTTTTATATAATCATTTAAAATAATAATTTAGAACATATCCTTCAACCAAAAATAATGTTCATAGAGAATCTTTAGATAACATTAATCAATCAATTTGTATATAATATTGAAGAATAACATTCATTAGTTCTTTGTAGGTAGGAATAAAATTAATATTTAAGAACTCAAATTCTCTGTATTGTTTTAGAAACCATTTATAAAAAATATTTAACTTAAATTTTATTTATGTATGATATAATGTGAAATTTTATTTATGTATGATATAAGGCAAAATAAATTATTGCTTTGCTTTGTGAAATACATTTGGTTTACATAATAGAGAGATTTTTTAGGGTTATTCTGGATTTATTAAAAGATTTGATTTTTTTTTCATTTATGTGTGATTGAACCAATAATATGTGTCTAATATTTTTAATTTTTTTTACAAGAAAATTTGTGATTGATATTTAATTTCAGATATATATACATGTTGCTTTTGTGTTATAATAGCACATTCTTTTTAGCATTTTATGTATTTTTTATTTAATAATTATTTAATTTTTATATAATTATCATTAATTAGTTATACGTAATTTGGAATAGATGTGCACAATAACTTGTGTGTGTGTGTGTGAAAAATTCTAACGAGATATATATATATATATATATATATATATATATATATATATATATATATATAGGGAACCGATTACGTGCGGTGTGCGGTCGGTGCGGTGCGCGATCACGGGCCGTCGATCACGGGTCCATCGCATCGGACGGTCGGGTGCGATTCACGTCGACCGTTGGATGCGATGCACCCGCGATCGGACGGCCCACGTCGCACACCGCACCGACCGCACACCGCACCTAATCGTCGGCATATATATATATATATATATATATATATATATATATATATATATATATATATATATATATTGTTAATTTGAGTGTATGACACTAACTAATAAGGCATATGATAAGATGAGAATTGAGGTTGAAAAGAAAACTTTGTAACAACACTCTATACCAAACCATATTTTGGTAAGATAGTACAAGAAAACATTTTCATCTTGGGTTCACAATTTGAGTCTCTCTTGTGTGAAAAGAGATGATTTAACAATAAAATAAAAAAGCACACTTATCTAACAAAATAATAATAATAAGGAGAAGGAGATAATAAGCAAGTGATTCACTCCTTTATATCTCTCATTTCAAAGAATACGCACGCGAAATTGTTTGATAAATTCCAGTTTATATCTCTTTGTAATGTGGTCTACAAAACTGCTACAAAATTTTGGTTGAAAGGCTTCAAGCAGTTCTCCCCAAGTTATTTTATGCAAATCAGTGTACCGTTGTTAGAATTTCATTATACTCTCTTGCCCCATGAGCTAACAAGGTGTGGTGGGACTTTCTAGATGAAGTAACTTTCTAGATGAAGTAATGAGAGGTATGAAATTTCTATTATTTTGCTTTTTGGATATGATAATCTTACATACAACCCTTTTTTAGCCCCAATTCCACATTGAATTTTTTTTAAAAAAGTAAACCTTATTTAATGAAGTATATTTTTATAAAAAAATAAAGTATATGTTTCAATGAATTGCATGAATGCATTTATAGAAAATATGAAAAATTTATATCGAACATATACCTCATTAATGTGAGTATATGTTCGATAATCGATTTTCTATAGACGCGTATAAGACTAGAATTGAGACTGAAAAGAAAAACTTTATAACATCACTCTTTTTATTTGTGCTGGTGTTGTAGGTTCGTTCTGTCAAGATTGATGAGGGCATTTCGCAAGGAATTAGATCGGAAGATATCTAAGGCCGGATACCTATCTTAGCTGTCTCTCAAAATCGTATTACCCATCTTATCTTTGTTGATGACCTCATTAATGAACAAACTTCTTTGGCTCAAGGACTGATCAAATATTCAAGTCAGGCCCACTACAACAAAATAGGATTTTGATGACGGGTGAAAATCGTCACCAAAATCCTTATGCCTGTCACAAAAACCTATAGTGACGCTCGGACGTGCGTCGCGGCTGGACCAGTCACCATATCTTTTCGTGATCGTCAAAGCCAGTCTGTCACCGTACGTGACATATAGTGACAAACACACCCGTCACTATTGGTTGACAATAGGTGACAGATACAAATGTCTGTCATCATTTACTGACATTCATTGACAAGCGGTGCATAAATTTTACTAACGGTTGACACATGACTGTCACCTTTAACAATATATGGTGACAGACGTATCTGTCACCATAAGCCGATAAATAATGGATCGGTAGTTAATGTCAGTCACCTTTTGTAGGCATTTAGTGACAGATTATCATTGTCATTATAAAATATATAATTAAAATCAAATTTTTCGTGACGATCAATAATCATAGTTGCTCTATCAAAAATAAAATATTTCAAAATAATAATTTATAAATAATTATCTTACTAAAAAAATATAATCATAACATGTACAATCACAATTTAAAAAGTAAAAATAATAAAAACATTTCATATATAAGAGAATCTCAACAATTCATACATTATTTCAATCAATATTCAATTACATTATTATAAGGGTTCCAAATATGCAAAAATAAAATATCAACGTCCTTGAAGAATATTGTTCCTCTTCACTTTTGTCCAATTTATCTCCACCTACAAAAATATTGATTATAGAAAAATGATTAATGAAACATTAATTAATTAAGAAAATAATAAAATTATTACGCACTTACAAATGCTCGAGGCCATGCAATATAATGTTAAATAGCATCCTTGATGGTTTTAAGTGTTACATGTCGCCTCATCAATTTTCCTATAGAATCTAATGAAAAATTGACCACTACTTCACACCATCCATCACCCAATAGTGTTCATCCAAGAATTTTGGTTGGGTGTTCGTTAAAGAGCATCCCATTTGTCAATAATTTCTTTTCAATTGATAAAATCTTGATAGGAAATACTTGAAACTATTATACATGTCAGAAGAAAAAAACATAAAAAAATTAGTAAATACCTATTGCACGTATGCATAAAAATAAGTAAATCTTGTAGGATTTTATACTACCTCATCAACCATGTTAGTCTTTTTGTTCATAGGATTTTTTTATTTGATTAATGTTGTTGAGATTTGCTCCATCATTGATGTCAAGAGATGGAAAAACATCATCATCCTACAAAACAAGTATATACGGTCGTTTTAATTCTTAGTGCATCCTAGATAGTTAACCAACTAAAAAAAATAATGAAAAAGTTTGCACATATTAAAAAATATAATATAATGTACTCAATACAAATCAGTCCTCTATAAAAAAGCTGTAAATGAGAACAAATTAATGTTAAATTACAAACCTTGGGAGAAAGGTCAACATGATCGCTAGCGGGCCGAAGAATTAATTTCAGTTGGAGAATGTATAGAATGATTTCGCCCATTTCGAGCCTATCAGCAATAACTACATAAGGTCGTCTCCTTGTTGGAACTATTCTTGAAGGCATATTCAATGAATTTCTCCATGCCGTCCATATATTTTTCAGTGGATCTCAGAAAATGAATCCAACTCTTATCCATTACAATATTCTTATAACTGTCGGAAATGTTTACATACTAGAACAAAAATTATATTAAGACAATCAACTAAAAAGAACAAAAAATTATGATACACAATATAATTATTTGAAAATTGCTTCAATTAAATGCCTAGGGTAGCTGATCAAAATATTAAAACAAATCAGTCCTAAATATCCATAAAAATTATTTTGTTTATCTTTGTCATTCATGTTTCTTTTATCTTATTAATGATAAAAAAGATATGACAATTCCTTGAAAGAAAAAATAATACCATGATACACAAATGCCTAAATTAATATTATATGAATAAATCCAAATACACGACATGTCTAACAATAAAAAAAAACTATTTGTGCGTAAAAATTAATAATTATTGGGTGTTTCAACAAATCACAAATAAAGAAAAGAATTACGAGAGAAGAGGAAGACCTGGTGGTTGTTATACCACGGGATTGGAGGACGTAGAGCAGGTGATGAAGGGTTGGAAGACGTAATTGAATAGGATATGATGGAGATGGGCTCATGGTGATGGTGGTGGGGGATGTTTTGATTTCAGATTTATTATTAGACTCAGTGCGGTGCAATGTAAAATGGGAGAGAGAGATCAGCCCCAACTTTTTTTTTCATGGGGAAGCAATCATGGCCGGGGAGAATTGTAGTAAATTGGAAGGCGCTGATGTTTTGGCTCTTGATTCTCATATATTTTGTAAGATTTATATTTATAATGTAATTATATAGATACTAAATATAGCTTTCAAATTTAATTGTGAATATGTTTTTTGTGACATTCCATTAGTGTATGTCACCTAATAAATACAAATGGTAACATTTCAATAATGTTTGTCACCTATAAATATCATTTGTGACTTTTTTAACATGTGTGTCACAATAATGGATATTTGTGTGACACACATTTTAAGCAATTGTCACAAAAATAAAATTTCGTGACAAACAAATGTAACAGTCACAAAAAACTATGTTTACTGTGACACGCATTCTTGACCGTCACCTAACAATAATTTTAGGTGACAGCCATTCAAAATGTCTGTCACCAAAACCCTATTTTGTTGGTGGTCTCTGGTTTACCATTATCAAAATATGCGCACCGCTTGTCACTAAATATCAGTCAGATGAATGTCGGTGTCTGTCACCTATTATCTACCTATGGGCCAGGATAGGCTTGTCATCATCATATACTATGTATGGTGATAGATAAGCTTAGATGAGTCATCAAATCCCATGGTGACCGGTTCCACTGGGGGTCTGACTGTCACTGTAGGCTTTCAGTGGCAGTTAATCGACTTTTGGTGATTGTTTATGTTTGTCATTGAAGTTATGTTTTATTGTTGTAAAGTAACAATAAATAACTAAAATCTGAATAAATAACACAAGATGTTACAAATAAAAAAAATACAAATCATGAACGTACATTAAATATAGGGTAATTAGCACTTTTAATCTCACAAAAATAAAAATTCGCAACACCCGTCGAATATTAGAAAAACTAGGCCCGTTGACCCGGTCAACGCTGGCCTTTATTTTGATTGTTTGTACTGGAGACAGATTCTATATAATACTTCATATATATATAAGTCATCTCTCGTTCAAACATACATACACGTAAAAATCCATGGGAGACGGTCTATATATATGCCGTCTCCTCGAAACGACATATATATATATTGTCGCCTGGAGATGACATATATATATGCCGTCTCCAGGTCGTGATGTATATATGCCCCGTCCCCGCTGCCAAGCCCTAGAACCCCCATTTTCTCCCTCTTTCACCCACTTTACCCAAAATTAATCTTCCACACAGTTCATACCATTTCAATCAACATCTTTAAACCATTTTTAATTCAAAGGTAAACATCAAAACCCTAAACAATTTCTTGAATTTATTTATTTATCAA
Organism: Acorus calamus; assembly: GCA_030737845.1. Classification (NCBI taxonomy): domain Eukaryota; kingdom Viridiplantae; phylum Streptophyta; class Magnoliopsida; order Acorales; family Acoraceae; genus Acorus; species Acorus calamus. Next base: position 26,921,259 of record CM060868.1, on the reverse strand, counting down.
TTGGTTTGATTTTATTGATATTTTTTTATTATTGACATGTTGAATGCACAGTGTTTTGTTAAGTTGAATGTTAATTTTTTTTTTTGATTTATTAAAAATTTTCTATTTGTCAAAATAAACTTTTAAAACTTAAAAAAAAATTTGAAAAATTTGATTGTCATATAAAAACTTTAAAAAAAAATAAAAGACCTTAGGAAAAAATTCAAAGGCCTCTTAAGAAACATTTAAAAAAATTCAAAGGCCATTTAGGAAATATTCTTTGTATGTTTTGCATGAATGTTATAGTGTTTAATATACTTGTATGTGTTGGATGATTTTTTTTTTATTACCAATTTTGAAATATATTTACTAAGTTGAATAATTTATGGTTTAGATGGTAAAGAAATCCGATGTTCCGTTAATTTACTCTTTTAACGGGAGGATTGTTCAACATGAAGATATTTCATTTCATGATGATGGTACCAGGAAAACCACCATCATACATAAGAGGATCTCATATGTTGATTAACTTTAAATGATGTACCATTTGACGAAGATCGATCCAAGTTGTTACACATTGTCCATGAGTGTTTTGCATCCCACTCATGATGGAAAGAATATTTACTCCAAATGATATACCATTTGACGGGGCTGCTTCATATGCCGTCTTCAGGCGACGTTATATATATATGCTGTTTCAAGGTGACGGCATATATATATACCGTCTCCCGTGGATTTTCACGGGTATGTATGTTTGAACGGGAGACGACTTATATATATGCTGTCTCCCTTGTTAATCTAGCAAAACACGTCTCCAGTACAAACATTCAAAGAAAAAAGCCAGCGCTGACTGGGTCAATGTGTAACAACTGTGACTTTTTAATCGGGTCAGGCAGTGCCTGACAGATCGGATAGGTGCCATCGGGCACATGGGTGACGGATCCCTGAGGAACCGTTGGGTTATATGGGCGACGGATCCTCGAGGAGCAGTCGGATGCGTGTACGACGGGCTCAATAAGAGCCGTCGATCTGGGCGGAATTCGAATTCAAATTTGGTCCATTTTTGGAAGGAACAAACGCATTGATTTGTGATTAATTGGCTTGATTGTGTTGCAAAATTTGTCCCCACGTGCGTGCGAGATTATTAATCTCTCTCTCTCTCCCATGGGAATTGAAACCTAAAACCCTAAATTTATTTTCTTATTTTCGGCTACTGAGGTGAGGGGGCTCGGGAAGGATTCAAACAACGAGTTCTTGTGAGTATTCCCTTTAGTTTATGAAGAGTTTAGTATGGCAATGAGTCCCTTTGGTTGTTCTTTAAATATGATCTCGTTTTCAAAGTTTTCCAAACAAAAATAATATATTTTCCTTTGTTTTTCTTTAAATCTTGTTATGATTTCTGATTCTTGTATTTTAACAATCATACGATGGTGATTTATGGTGTTTTTCGAGTTCTTTGGCTTTATTATCGTGTCTAACGTATATACGATCGCTACTTTCAATTTCTTAAGTGTTCTTGTTGAGTTTTCTTTTAGTCCATGATCTTTAATATGAGATTTTTGATGATTTTTAGATCCGATGTTATGACTAGAGTATCAATTTCTTAGGTGATGTGTTTTTCATAATTTTTAAGGTTTTAATAAAAATCCATGTTGTATTTGTACCTAAGATAGATCTATGGTTTTCGAAGACGTTTTCAATAAGTTTGGTTGATTTAATCGAATTTCGTACGTATGATTTGATTTAGATATCGATCTTACTGTTTAACAAACATTTTGAAACGATTGTATTCTGTTTTAATTGATAAAAGGTTTTAAAGAGTTTTGTAAGAATTAATTAGGATTTTCGTGTTCTGTCTTGGGACAACTCTGATATGAGCCGTCGGGAACGTTCTGGACGACTCCGAGAGGAATCATCGGTTTTCAGAGTGACGGCCCCAGTAGGAGCCGTCGGGTTTGGTTCGGACGGTCCCTACAGGATCCGTTAGGTAGATCAATGATGGTCCAGTGGGAGCCGTCGGGTTCTGTGTGTACAGGTACCTTGAATTTCTGTACGGGTTGTGCGTATTTTGATCGGTTCATATTGTTTCTTGCTATATTAGGTTACTGTATGGCTTGGGTTTGATTTGCGAGTCGTTGGACCGAAGGTGAGTGAGTCTAGTCTCTCTATGTAGCTTTGAAAAACTACCTGTATGTATCATATTCGCATCATGCCTATGTTTTGAATACAATTGTTATTTTGAATATGAAATACATGAGCATGACATCATGTTTTGAGACGCTACTTTACGTATGAACTGTATATTGATTATTATGTTATTCTTCCATGCGAACATATGAATTGTGGAGGTTATCTTGCATGCATATTATTCGTCTGCGTGACGAGGGTCTGCATGACTCAGTCCAGTGGGACCGTGTCTACGTGACACCCGTTTACGTGATGATTGGTCTGCGTGATCAAGCTCTAGATGGAGCACTTTCGGCTGCGTGTTATACGAGCATGTGTGTCCGTCGCATCATGTGCATCATGTCGATAGTATGAGATGATGACTATTTCCTTTGAAGAGATGCAGTCTGTTTTATCGCAATATTTATGAAAAAATTATATTATGTTGGTTCGGATATTTTAGGAATTTATTCTGAAGGTCTTAATATTATTATTATTATTATTGGGACGCTAAGGTCCATTCACTGAGCGTGTGCTAGCTCACCCCTCCTTTTCCCAACCTTTCGGAGTAACCGTTGGCGGTCGTCGTTCGTGGAGGGTGTTGGCGATTTAGTTCTCGTTCTTTCCGTTGCATCGTAGGTGTTGAATAAGCCTTCTTATTGGCATGTAGTGGACGTCTTTAACTTTATCAGCAAAACCAGGGGATGTTTGATTTTAGCAAATAAAGTACTAATTTATAATAATTCGTTTAAGAAAGAATTATTGAGATCTTGGATTGATTTATGTTTTAAAACTTATGTGTTTTGAATTATTGAATTAACTGTCGTAATAGGGGAGTTTGTGATTGACGTGATGCATCGTATTGCATGCCTTATTGGCATGTAGTGGACAATCCTTAACTTTTACACAACGGGGCTAGGTTTTGCTAATATTCGACGGGCGGAGCAATTTTTGTGAATTTCCATTTTTATAGGGTTAAAAGTGCTAATTATCCTTTAATTATAAAAGAAAAAAACTCTTAGAATATAATGCCTTACAACCATTCCCACAACCAAAAAACCACATAACATGCTACGAAATGCATGGAAGAAAGCCAAGCCATCACTCCTACAAAGGATAGTATGTATAGCAACAAAAAAATAAGCCAGACAGAACTATCAGAGGGACAACCATGCGACTGAAATTAATGTTTGCCTTTTATCCCTCCCTCGTTCACTTAAAATACACACATAGTAGCTTTACCATCTTTGGGTAACATTCAGCAATAAAACTTCTCTGGGTGATGTATCTGGGTAAACTTCTCACGAAGGAATATAAAGCTAAATGGGCGCGTCACGAGGATGCATCATGCTATATTTGTGGTGAAGTGGTTGAGTCCGTCGGTCACCTTATACTTGAGCACCCGGTGACCAAATAGGTTTGGCTTTGACTGATGGCGACTTCAGAAATCGTGGTGGATTATTTCAATTCCATGAAAAGTTTATGGCTTGTAGGTAAGAACCTGTGCTCTCGACGAAACAAGAGTATTAGATGCTAAAGTATTGCGGATCCTTATCCCGACGGTGACTTGAGCGGTATGGCTCGCTCAAAATCATTTGATATTTAGGGGAACTCATGTATATGTGAAGAATATATGGGAGATGGTTATATTTTTTATTAAATCTTGAGACATCTCTCATGTTGGTGTCAAGAGAATGAGTTTTATTGGGGACAAAGTGTATGTGAAGGAGTAATTTGAGTTCTTTTTGTAATACCAAGAGATACATTAGATATCTTTTCTACTTCTATTTTTTTGGTGGGTGATTTTGTATGTATTTATGTTTTGGACAATCTTTTTCTTTGAACAAAATTAAGGGCGTATGCTTACGGTTTACTTAAGAAAAACATTCAGCAAGAAAAATATGATATGAACATGAGCATAATCCATGCAAAGACATGTCCCAAATATAAAAAGACAAAGAAAAGCTAATATAAATTACTCAAACAATTAAAACATAAAATATAAAGAGGCATAACACACTGAAGCCTCATAAATCCCCCAACAAGTTCATACATGCAACCAAATGCATGGAAGAGAGCCAACCCATCACCCCCCACAAAGGATAGTATATATCTATAACAACAGTGGTTATAGCACAACGGTTCAAGGCTTAGCGGTGTTACCGATAGGTCTTGGTTTTAAGTCTTGGTGTTCACTTACCAACCTGTTTGTTGGTAATTATTCGAAAGAATTTTCCGTAGGAATGGGACAAAAATGTGGAGGTAGCCTTCCCAGCTCGACCGTAAAGTCAGCCACGGAGCGTCCCTTCGATAACAAAAAAAAAATCATAATGAAATAAACCAAGGACAACCATAATTTAGGGGTCGGCAACGGGCCGGACCGGGCCCCGTTGAAATAGGGCCCAGGCCCACGGGCCATCTTGGCTAACAGGCCCGGGCTGGGCCGGTCCATTACTGAAAAAGAGGGCCCATGCCGGGCCTGAACGGGCCTGATGGGCTGGGCCCGGGCTTCGGGCCCATGGGCGGGCCTACGGGCCTAGATTTTAAATATCTTATTTCTTTTGATTTTTTAATTTTAAATTGTTCATTTGTATATAGTGTTAAAATAACACAAAATTTAAAGTATAAAATATTTATATCTATTTAATTTTTAAAAATAAAAATATTAAATAAATTAATTACTTGAAAAAATAAATAATTACATGTACCTAACTAGACTGACACATACATAAAAATGTCAATAATTTATATATTTCAACCAATTCAAATAAAAATTACATAAAATGACATATGACTCATTAATTGAATTGTCCCCATGGGTCTACGGACTGGGCCTGCGGGCGAACTTGAGAGCCAGACTGAATGGGCCCAGTTTGGGTGGGCCTACGGGTTGGGCCCAGGCCTCAGAATCTGACCCTATCCCGGCCTGCCCTGAAAACGGGCCCGCACGGCCAGGCCCGTGAACGGGCCCAGGCCGGGCGGGCCGGGCTTTCGGGCCTTGGGCGATGGCCGTTACCACAGTTAGGTCGAACTCTCATGGCACATTTGAGAAGCTAGGGATCTATAGGATGGTAGTAGGGATAGACGGTATATCTGGCACTTCGACCTTGGGGAATGTCGGCAGCGGTGGAAGTTTGACCTTAGGAAATTCTGGGACCTCGATCTTTGGCAATTATGGGATCTCTTTCTCACACAATGTTGGGATCTCTGGCTCTGGAAAGGTTGGAAACTCTGGCTCATGTATTGTAGGAACTCTGGCAATGGTGGTAACTCTTGTTCAAGCAATGTTCGGATTTCTTCTTTAGGCAATGCTGGAATCTCGACTTCTGGAGCTTCTGAAAGATGTCTAACTGCATTGCTTATTAAGACATTTCTATATATAGAATAACCAGAAGTGTTTAAAATTTTCAAATTTGTTTTTTTTTTTTTTTGTAACATTTTCATTTTCAATTTTAATATGCGATGTTGAAATTTTTTTCGCTTATTTGTTTATGATATTTGATTTTAGATTAAGGGTAAGAATGTTTATGATTTTTTCAATTTTAACATGCGATGTTGGAAAAATTTGTCAACTTGCGATGTTGATAGATTAACAAATTAAAAGCACCCGATCAATTGGGAGATAAGACTCATTCCAACAAAGTAGTTGAATAATATAGATGGCTAACTATATCTTCACCTGCTCCCTCAGCTGTAGCCATTTAATTTGTTGTGAATATTAGGTTAGGTGGATTTGTCTCAATTAAATATTTGATTCATTCACCACATCTGAAGTCATTATAGTTATGTACTATCATTTCTTAATATTTCCAACTTTTCAGTAATATTTCCAACTTTCCAACGCTTCCTGAAGCGCTACGATCGCAACGATTCCAGAAGCGCTAATGTCTTCCTTGGACACAAGTTCAACACGTAATTGGTTACTTTAGTGGTCCCAAATATAACTCTATAGTACTCTTTTGACCTTTCAAAAGAAGGGCAGGTTTTGAATGTATGTCACAAGCCATCAAATGGACTGTGGTCTGGCATCAATCTTTTTATTTATTATTTGATACTTTAATTAGAATTATCTGAACTGTTTAATAAATTTAAAATTAACTAATTTCGTGGTCCCCAAAACAACATTACCATTTACAGGAACACTCCCTTCTTTAACCTCTCAAATGAAGGGCAGAAATGAATGTACATCACAAGCCATCAATCGTCTAAATAGGCTTTTATTTATTTTATTTTTTTTGGTAAAATAGGCTTTTAGTTTTCTGATCCTTTATACTTTCATTTTGATTATCTGAACTGTTTAATGTGTTTTAAATCATTTAAAATTTATAGGTGAAAATCAAAATTTATTCAGTCATTTATCATCATATATTATTGTGTCTAGTAGATTTCAGGCAATTAATGGTTTAAACTTAGAGTTCCCTAGATCAACATATTAGCAATCTATTGACCACTTTAAATTTTATTGGACCGATGTCTTTTTCCTATGTCAATTATAGATGATTTGAAATGAGTGACCTCATTAAATTTTCATGAGACTTGTTTATTATTTACAGCCTCATGAGTTATATTTCTTCTAAAATACGTCATACAATTTTTTGTTACTTTTATATATATATGTGTTCATACAAATATCTGAACATTAATTCTAATTTCTTTGAAAATTATTTGATTCATCTAACATACATTCTAATGCATGACCGTTCGAATGAAGACAAATCCGTTTCGCCCGGACGCACACGTTAACACTAGGGAAGATCAGCGGGAACAACTTTAATTGAAAAAATTGCATATAGATCCCTGAATATCTCGTATTTCTAAGGAGATCCCTGAAACACTTTAACTGCCATTACACGTACTTCTTAGATTTGCATATAGATCCATTCGGATATATTGATAATGGGTCTTTTCATATAGACCCCCAGATTTTGTACATTTTACAAAAGAACCCCCTACACATGTTATAAACAAGTCCCTCATATTTAAAATTAGGCTCCTAACAAAACGGCTAATTTTGTCTTTTCCTGGGCTTTCTGCAGATCCACCCCCATGTTCTACCAGTTTCAAAACTAGACCCTATCTGTGTTATAAACAGGTCCCTCATTCAAATCCTAAGATATATAAGCAGGTCCTTAATCTCAAAACATGATTTTTTGGACTTCAAATTTCATGAAACTTTATTCAAAGATTATTCAGACCACTAAGATATCCATAAAAATATAAAATATAAATATTTTAGTTACATTAATAAATAAACCAATTAAATACTCATAAAATTATAAAATATAAATATTTTAGTCATATTAATAAATACAAAAATTACAAATAGAATCGGACCTGTTCACACTCATAAAATTATTGATGGATGTCTTGCTTTTACATTTGAAACTTGTTCTGTTTCTTTTTTTTTTTGAATTGATTTTGGATCTATATATATTATTTTTTTTTTAGATGTAAAAATAAGTATTTTTAAAATTTTTCTATGGCAGTGTTTTTTTAGTAATATATGATGGATTCCATAAATGTAGGTAATTTTTTATGTCAAATCACGTAATTTTTCATCTAATATAATTATGATTTTACTTTCATTTTTTTTTTTACTTTTGATTCATCTTCAATGTATAACAAATTAATTAGTTTATCGTGTTTATCTGTTAATTGTTATCTTATTTAATATTTTATTTTGAATTGTTGACAATGATCGTTTGTTCTATTCTTTTTTATTTATTAAAAAATTATATTTATTCAATTCTTTTTCTTTAATGTTGTTTTATTGTTATCTTGTTTAATATTTTATTTTGAATCGTTAACAATAGTTTGTTCCATTTTTTTTTATTTATTAAAAAAATTATATTTATTCAATTATTTTCCTTAGTGTTGTTTGATCAAATAATTGACTCGTTTACATGTAATCTTTTTGGATGAAAGCTTAATTTTAATCAAATGTTCTTACAATACCTCATAATTTTTGAATCTGGCAATGTTCCTCATATTCTTATCAAGTTATTGCTATTTTTTTTATGTCGAGAAGTTAATACTACCCATTCATGTTTGTTACCACGCACATTGCGTGTGCCCTTACTAGTTATATAAAACATACAAGTGTATGTGGGGTCCACATAAGGTGATCACGTGTAGTGGACTCTTCCAAACCAAGGTGTGCAAATGCAAACCACACGAATCCTTCAGCAACTATGAATATAAACTTAAGGCTAGCCTTGCAACTTCACCACCAAAAGTATTCACTATGGCTTTCTCTGCTTGTTCAATGTTGAAACTCTTAACCATGGCTTCCATGGCTCTTCTTCTTCTGCTTCTTCCCTGTGTGCATGGGCAAGGCTTGACTGTAGGTTTCTACAACACTACTTGCCCGAATGCCGAATCGTTGGTCCAACAAGCCGTGGCGAAGGCCTTCGCCAACAACTCCACCGTCGCTCCTGGCCTTATTCGTCTGTTCTTCCATGACTGTTTTGTTAGGGTAAGCGTCGATCATTTTGTCCTTCGATGAATTTCTCTTTCTCTTTCTTTGATTTTAATTTTTAATTTTTTTTTTTTTGGTTGGGTGTTTAATTTGTTTTTGTAGCTTCAAACACATGAATTTTAGACTTAAAAATGATTTTGTTAGTCATGGAACTTTGTAGATGTAATTGGCTCTATTTTTGAGGATGAATTGTGCTTGGCATGTATACTTTTCATGCATGACATGTTTAATCAGTAACCGATTTTGTACTCTGAAATCAAACTAGCTTCTTTTAATATCTAGAGGAGATCACTAGTGGTCAGTCGGAAAAGTGAACCTAGCTAGTTTTGCTTAACCAGTGAGCATCCTTCACCTCCAAATTTAGAGAACTAATTGCAAAACCCTACGACTACAGTGAAGAAAAAATAGTTGTTTGATTTGATGGGATGCAAGTAGTTCTGCAAGAAAAAACCCATCCCCAGTGGTCATAGCAAAACGGTTCAGGCTTTGTTGGTTAAAGGGGAGGTCTTGAGTTCGAGTCTTGGCATTGACTTACCTACCTATTTGTTGGCGATTATTCGAAATAATTTTCCGTGGAACCGGGACAAACATGCAGAGGTAATTTTCCTAGCTCGATCGCAAAGTCAGCCACGGGAAATCCCTCCGATATATATATAAAAAAAAGTAGTTATGGATTTCATCGATCTCAGTTTTAATAGTATAAAATAATATGCGACTAAATGCATAAAAAATTTCACTTGTTAAACATATAAGATGACATATGTCATTATCTTATTAGAGATTGATGAGACCTAATATTTAGTATCCGGTATTGATTGGATCCCCATGTCTCTTGTTCATAATTTTCCTAGAATGTCATACTATTATTCATGGTCTCTTAATTTACTCATGTCCTTAATCACCCAACTAAAGCCTCTTCCATTTGAGGGTAAAGAAAGATACATAATTGTTTTCATGTTGAGTGCTGATACACTCAGTTTCTTTCTCAGTTCAAACAAAGTTCTATATACCACGTTAAAAATTCAGTGAAAAATATAACTCGTTAGATATTTTATATATTACATTAAATATTTTCTTACATTTACTAAAAATGATTTTATTTAATTCAAAATAGAGCGAAATACCTCATTAAATAATGTTTACTATTTTAAAAAAAATAAAAATATGTGAAATCTAAGTTTTGATCCGTGAATGTGATTGAGTCTAACATATTTTTTTTTTTCGCACAGACCTGATGCATGTGTCCAGTCTAACGGCCCAAGTTTTTCAGGACAACACACCCTGCAAGTTGTTATATAAAGTGCATTTAATATGCGGTCAGTCTTTGCTGACCATTCATATCTGTTATTTGACAAAAAAGACCAAAGTCTGATGTGTCTACATCACCTAGTAAAAGATGACAGATTTTATATTGGGTAGTGATAGTTCCACTACCTTATTTAACTTTTCCACCACCTCTAATTACGAAAATGCTATTATTTTTTATTTTTTTTGTCTCCCTTTCCCACTACCCAGTTCGACAGCGTTCAGTCGAAGTGTTCTTCACTGGGACGACAGAGGTCCGTCGAACTATCTGAATAAGTGTCGGCAGAGGCCTAGTCGAAGTGTGTTTCACTAGGACGACAGAAACCCGTCGAAGTGTGTTTGTAAGTGTCGACATGGATGTGTCGAACCCTTCAAAACAATAACTTTCTTCTAAGAATCAATCATTTATACAATCATTTAAGTCCCTATGAAAAACAAAAATGTCATTTAAGTTATTTAAATCTTTTTGAAAATCATTCACATATATATTTATTTAAGTATAAGAAACAAAAATATCAAACAAAGAGTTATTTGAACCAAATAAACAGTAAACATTTCAAATAGAAAAAAACTTTATTTTCTTTTCTAAATAAGTGGAGTTTGTTTATAAAAGACTCTACTTGTTTAGAAAATAAAATAATGTTTTTTGTCTATATAAAATGTTTACTGTTTATTTGATTCAAATAACTATTTGTTTGATATTTTTGTTTCTTATACTTATATATATATATATATATATATATATATATATATAATTTTTAAAAAGACTTAAATAACTTAAATGACATTTTTGTTTTTCATAAGGACTTAAATGATTGTATAAATGATTGATTCTTAGAAGAAAGTTCTTGTTTTGAAGGGCTCGACACATCCATGTCGACACTTGTTCAGACAGATCGACGGGTCTCTGTCGTCCTAGTGAAACACATTTCGACTGGGCCTCTGTCGACACTTATTCAGACAGTTCGACGGACCTCTGTCGTCCCAGTGAAGAACACTTCGACTGTACGCTGTCGAACTGGGTAGTGGGAAAGGAAAACGAAAAAATAAAATAAATAATGGCATTTTCGTAATTTTAGGTAGTGGGAAACAGTAACTCGGGTAGTGGGAATAGCTTTGCCCTTTAATTTAACCTTAGGCTAGTTAGGAACTCACCTACTCATAGCTTATGTGTTGGAACAAGAACCAATTATAATTAGGGCACCGATAGACCCACTACCCAACTTAATTTCCCCACTACCCTACATTACGAAAATGCCATTATTTTTTTTTTTTGGTCACCCTTTCCCACTACCCAGTTCGACAGCGTCCAGTCGAAGTGTTCTTCACCGGGACGACAGAGGTCTGTCGAACTGTCTGAATAAGTGTCGACCGAGGCCCAGTCGAAATGTGTTTCACTAGGACGACAGAGATCGTCGATCTGTCTGAGCAAATGTCGACATGGATGTGTCGAACCCTTCAAAACAACAACTTTCTTCTAAGAATCAATCACTTATACAATCATTTAAGTTCTTATGAAAAACAAAATGTCATTTAAGTTATTTAAGTCTTTTTGAAAATCATTCACATATATATTTATTTAAGTCTAAAAAATAAAAATATCAAACAAAGAGTTATTTGAGCCAAATAAACAGTATGCATTTCATATAGAAAAAAACATTATATTCTTTTCTAAACAAATGGAGTCTATTTAGAAAAGACTCCACTTGTTTAGAAAAGAAAATAATGTTTTTTGTCTATAAGAAATGTTTACTGTTTATTTGATCTAAATAACTATTTGTTTGATATTTTTGTTTCTTATATATATATATATATAAATGATTTTCAAAAAGACTTAAATAACTTAAATAACATTTTTTGTTTTTCATAAAGACTTAAATGATTGTATAAGTGATTGATTCTTAGAAGAAAGGTGTTGTTTTGAAGGGTTCGACACATCTGTGTCGACACTTGCTCCGACAGATCGACGGATCTCTGTCGTCCTAATGAAACACACTTCGACTGGGCCTCTGTCGACACTTATTCAGACAGTTCGACAGACATCTGTCGTCCCGGTGAAGAACACTTCGACTGGACGCTGTCGAACTGGGTAGTGGGAAAGGGTGACAAAAAAAATAAAAAAATAATGGCATTTTCGTAATTTAGGGTAGTGGGAAATGATAACTTAGGTAGTGGGAATAGCTTTGCCCTTTTATATTTTCTTCTTAAGGAATGCTTTGATTTTTCAAATAAAGCTTATCATGGGTTTGAAAATGTGAAGTATTGTTTCTGGGCACGTCTAGTCTCACCAACGGTGGTGGGGATAAAAAAAATCCTTGATAGGGATAGAAGCGCCCGTTGTTTCTTTAGTCATTGTTTCTTTAGTTTAACGGAAAAGTGTGGATCACTGACAAGTGAACATGTGACGTTGTCTGTTATATAGGTGTATACTTATGTCTTATGGCATAGTAAGTAGGGATGTAATTAGATTAGTTTAGTTCAATTTATAATAAATTCAAATGAAATCAAATTATAATTATTTTTAATCTAAAAATTGAATCGCACAGGAAACCAAACCGAATTGATTGAATGGTTGATTAAACAACCGAATTTTTTTGGGTTGGTTAGAATTTTTTTGGGGGGTGATTTACAACTTTACATAAATATCTAAAACATTAGGGATTCATAAATTAAGGCTAACACCCATATGACAAGCCCAAAGGGCTTTTTTCTCATTTTCCTCACAGCCAAGAAGGCTGAAACCACGTCTTCACCTTGGAACAGGGCCGACTATTTTATTAGATAACTTAGACAATTTTCTTAAGGCCATAAATGCACAAACACCCCTAAAATTTTTTTTATAAGTAAATACAGATATTGACTAATGATAATTTAATACATTTCAAAAAAAATATCATTTTGATGCGGTTAAAAAGTAACCAATAAAAAATTAATAACATTTTGTGATATTTAAAAAATAGCAAAAATAAAATTATATGACCAATATGATTTAAAGGCTTTTTTGAATACCAAAAAAATGGGAATATGAAATGGCAAAGCCTAAAAAAATATCTTTTTCACGAGACCGGATCCAGTCAAGTGTGGATCCAGTCAGTTCGGTCCGTACTGTACTGAACTGAACGACGTGAAAATTGAACTGCACCAATTGAATTGCACAACCAATTGTTGAGTATATATTTCACTTTCCTATTGAATACTGATGATACTTAGGAATTCATATTTTCTCAAATAGTTGATTGGATCCAATAAGAGAGTGAAATATATACCCAACATTTTATTGTGCATTTCGATTTATAAGTGGTGTAGTTCAATTTTCACATTGTCCAATTTGATTCTGACCGACTAACTGGAGATCTGATCCCCTTTTTCAAACTCTTTTTTCATTCTTTTCAATCTATTTCTTCTTTAGTTCAAATAAAACCCTTCATCTCTATTTCTTCTTTATATAAAAAAACTTCTATGAACTTCCTGTTGGTTGTAGACGAAAAGAATTCTTTGATATATGTGGACAACAATGAACAATACCTTCTTTTATTTAAGTCAAATAAAAACTTGAATATAAAAACTTAATTAGTAATTTTGTATCCCAAAAAAATAAAAAAATGATATTTAAGTAAAAAATAAATAATTTAAAATTAAAATAAATATTAATTAATTGCCTTATGCCTCATAGCATATCAGGCTTGTCCTGCTTAGAAAGAAGGGATGTCCTCAACCGCCTTGTCCAAGCCAAGCACGTCGATCATGTTAAACATGTTAAACATTTATATATAGGGAACCGATTAGGTGCAGTGAACGGCGGGTGTGGCTGCGATCACGGGCCGTCGATCACGGGTCCATCACATCCGACGGTCGGATGCAATTTACATCGACCATCGGATGCGATGGACCCGTGATCGGACGGTCCATGTCACGACCGCACCCGCCGTTCGCCGTACTTAATCGTTTCACTTTATATATATGTAAATTATTGTTTCATATTGAATATATTCTAATAGTTGAGGGTAACAATTTTAAATGACCAGAAGTGTCCTTTGTAACTTCATTTGAGAACTACACTTCATTATTTTTTTTGGAAAGTAAAGCCCCAACAAATGAGGCAAGTGAGAACTACACTTCATTTGGGAACCAAATCCCGATAATATGTGCATTTATATGTATTGGGGTTGATACACTCATTCACCTAGTCATTTTTGGAGATATAATCCAACATATTAAATCTCTAGCGGTAATAAAATATATAATCTATCCTACCAGAAAAAAAAAATTCTAAGAAAAAGATGTGTTCAATTGAACTGTGCATATATTTTATTTTTTGTGATAACATGTATTTTTATCATACAATTTCATAAATAATTGAAAATTCATTTAGATTGCAAGAATACCTAAGTGTAACAATTTCCATCACGCATCTAGGGTTGTGACGGTTCAATCCTGCTGGACTCAAACTCGACCAACTCCGCAGAGAAAGACGGCTCCCCCAACAACCCGAGCATCCACGGCTATGAAGTGATCGACTCCGCGAAGTCGGCCGTCGAGGCAGCCTGCAATGCCACTGTCTCGTGCGCCGACATCGTGGCCTTCGCCGCCCGTGATGCGGCCGCCCTGGCCGGCAACATCACGTGGGCGGTTCCCTCGGGCCGGCGTGACGGCTTTGTCTCGATCGAAAATGAGACGTTCACCAACCTCCCCCCGTCGACCTTCAACGCTTCCCAACTCATCCAGAACTTCGCGAACAAGAACCTCACCTTGGACGAGATGGTAACGTTGGAAATTATAGTTCCAACTTGGAAAGGTTTAGGAAGTTCAACTTTAAGGAGTGAAATTTCTCAACAGGTAACTCTATCGGGCGCGCACAGCATCGGCGTGGCCCACTGCGGGACCTTCACGGACCGGCTCTACAACTTTAGCGGCGGCAACGCGAGCTCAATCGATCCCACGATCAGCTCTTCCTACGCGGACCTGCTGCGGAACAAGTGCCCGTCCAATAGCACTCTCTCGACGCCGATAACGGTTGGGCTCGACATCATCACGCCTGAAGTACTCGACAACAGGTACTTCTGTTCATTGAACTGTGTGTTCAATTAATATTATGAGAAATTGTTTATGAGAAAATTAATTTCAAATATTATTTTTAATTTGTAATTTTTTAGCTCTTTCAAATTTTTAGTTATCTAAATAACCAACGATTAGTGGTTGTATATTTTTTTAGATCCTTTTGTCCAATACCGTTTGTATGGATAGATTGGCTTCGTTAACTATATACATGAGATGACTAACATTATATAAGATTTAAGATTGTAAATAGGATGCATAACATAACATTATATCGGATTTAAAAATGTATACATGATGAATAACAGGGTAAAGAGAGTTGACATAACAATATATATATAGGAAATGGATAAAAGTGTACGGGTTAAGAATATGGATAATTAATGTTACATCCAGCCCATTTTCAGCCTCAATTTCAGTCTACATATGCTTCAAAGTTTTTAACAATAGTATACCTCATCCAATGAGGTACATGATTTTGTAAAAAATGAAGCATATACTCCAATAAATTGCATGAATGCATTTATAGAAAATATAAAAAAACTCTTTCGAAACATATGCATTGTTAATATGCATATGCGTCGTTAATTTTCTATCGACGAATATAGGGTTGAAATTGAGACTGAAAATGGATTTAGGTGTAACAACGCACTAAGAATATACACAGAATGTATAACAATATACAAAAGATATTTCATGGGTAAACAATAGAAAAGACATAGTAAAGGTAACCACTAAATTAATTAAGAGTGTAATTTTCATTTCTTAGTAATTTTTTAGTTTGTCACTATTTTCACACCCAAAATTAAAGTTTTTAGGTAATTCTAGTACTAATAATGTGGAATAATAATTAAAAATAGTTTAATTATTTCTGCATTTTGCTATGTCGTAATTAAGGGAATCATTGTTAAACATATGTCATACATGAACTTTGTGACAATAACAGATACTACACTGGGTTGCAACTGAACCTGGCGTTGATGACGTCGGACCAGGCGCTGATGACCAACGCGAACACAAGCGCGGAGGTGAACATCAACGCCAACAACCAGACGGCTTGGGTGGAGAAGTTCAAGAAGGCGATGGTGAGGATGGGAAACATTGAGGTCCTGACTGGGACTCAGGGGGAGATCAGGAAGAACTGCAGGGTTGTTAATAGTGGGAGTGGGATTGGTTTGGTTGTGGATTCCATGGGTTCTCATGAGTATTAAGGTACAATATTTTGATGTTCCTGGGTGTCTTTGTTTTTCGTTTGAGTTTAATAGGCTTGTTTTGCAAAGTTATGCATTGAGCAGGTATGACAGTTGAGTAGCCTGCTAATAAGAGACATTGTCTTTTTAGTGTGTCCCAACTTTGTGTCGTATCATAAGTAAGAAAAAATAAAATAAAATTGTACGGCCTTATAGGCTGGTTGCAATCGATTTTACTCCATAATATATTGTGGATCTATGTTGGCTCAAATTTCTTTAGCATCAATAGGATAATATTTCACTGCGTGTTTTGAATTCAGTAGCACATTAAATGAGCTATATTATTAAAAAAAAAAATCAAAATCACAAGAAAAAACACATTCCTACCCGTTCACTAAAAAAATGCATTGTTGCTTGAGAGCCGATATAATCAATCAGTTTTGCAGCCAGCCTCGTGCATTGTGAAACGCATTGTATAATGCATTATTGTTGGGCATTTTTTTTCAAATTAATCACAACTATTCACTTAATTACTGAACTAGTCATGGTTTTCAAAAAATTACCAAAGTAGTCATAGGACACGGTCAAACCAGCCACGTCAGCATTTTTTTAAGCTACACAATAAAAACGCCAATGAAGGTGGCGTTTTAGGCTTATTTTTTATAGAACGCCAACTGGGTTAGTATTTCACCAAATTTTCACATAACACGCCACATACGTTGGCATTTTATTTACTTATTAAGAAAATGCCACTCGGAGTGGCGTTTTGACACTTCAAAAATTTTTACAACTCGCCCATCTAATGGAAATTGACTAAACGGGTGAAAACGCCACTGGCAGTGGTGTTTTACTCTGATTTAACCGGATCCGGATCCGTCCCAATTAATTTCACTTAAAACCCCCCTTGTGTGTTCCCCTTCTCCCTTACCCGACTTCAACCCTTCAAGACCCAAAAACCCTAACTCTCATCCCCTCCAAACCCACCCAAAAATTCCCAAATCAGCCCATCATTTTCGCATTTTCTTTCCCCTAACTCCATCCCTAGCCACCTGCTGCTAAGGTTTTTTTTTTGCTCTTTATTGAAAACGCCACTGGGGTTGGCGTTTGGCATTTTACTATTTTTTCAGGATAAAAACGCTAACAAGGGTGTCATCTTATGAAGAATATGTAAAAAAATTACAAGTGCTCAAAATGCCAGCTTCGTTGGCGTTTTTAGCGTGTACATTAAAAAAATGCTGACGTGGCGGGTTTGACTGGGTCATATGACTAGTTTGGTAATATTTTAAAAATCATGATTAGTTCGGTAATTAAGTGAACAGTCGTGATTAATTAGGTTAAAATGCCTTATTGTTGTGTATGAGCTTTAATCATAATGTACGATGCTGTAATTTTTTTTAAAGATGCAATAGATACTTCAATTCATACGACAATATTTATTTCAATAGGCAAGTGTATTTTGAAACTGGTATCGAGTGTGGATGGGATGGCACACGGGGTTGTACATATCATTTTCCTTGTTGCTTTACCATCTCGATGGATGACATTAAACAAGAAAAATATATATTTGATCTTATAGTTGTGAAACTGAAGCCATCCATTTATTCATATAATTGTAAATTGTTGAAGTCTTCCATTTTTTTTAGTCATGAATTAAGTGGTTCTTGTCATGAATCAGGTGGATGGAATTGGCACGGGTGAATTTTACTATTAAGTATTTTTCAATATCATTTTTATAGGTTACATACAAAAGTTTTCTAAACTCTAAATGAAGCACAATGAAAAGATGAAAAAAATTTATTTGCTTCAATTTAGGCCCATGTCACAAAAGCCAAAAACCGGAATTTTTTTTTTGTGACGGCTATGTCGATGTGGATTTTGATTAGGTGTCGTTAATCCAGGTTCTTTCGATCTTGGATCTGGTCTGTGCGCAGCGTACTGAATCACCATTCGAAAGATCATCCAAGCTTGCTTGACTGCTCACTAGGACTCAGTTGTGATCGCCACTTGCTTTTACTTAAAAGCAAGAAAGAAAATGATTGCTTCGTGGGGAATAGGGGTTCTCCTCTCAAGGATCACGACCGGCCGTGCCTTGAGGTGAAATGAAGTTCAGTTTGCCTTTCACAACCCAAAGAGAGATGGAAACAACAATAAAAAGAAGTGATAAACCGTGTAATAAGAGATTTGAGAAAATTGAGCAAGTGAAAATCCAGTGGCTGTTGTAGGATCCGTTGCTCAAGAAAGGGGAAATTTTGAATGGAAAATTGTCTGAAAAAGTAAAGATCCAACCAATTACCAATGTTGTAGAGATAAAATTAAAGAGAGGTCCAGTAGAATAGTTTTCAAAATAGAGAATTGCAAATCGACGGCTCCGATAGGATCCGTCAAGCAGAAAACATAGTAAACCAATATGAGCTATGGAAACAGAAAATTAAAAATTGACCGCACTGATGAGATCTGTCAAGCGTAAAAAAAAAGTAAACAACAAAACAGCATAAAATGATTCCTGAGTAAACCTTATAAAAATACTAAATCGACGGCTCTTATGCTAGCCATCGATCTAGAGATTTCAAAAGCAAAACGGATGGAAAAAAATCACAAGAGAATATGCAAATCTGATTGAGCACAATGCCAGACACGATAACAATAACTAACTGATAAAAAGTAAAAATCAGAGAACAGAACATGATTAAATCAACACCCAGATCGACAGCTCTGATGCCATCCATCAGTTTGCAGGAGAAAATGAAAAGCAATTCTGAAACAACACAGGAGAATGTAATTTCGAATGAACACAATCGCCCAATAAACTTCAGAAATTGAAAAGAAATGCAATCAAACAATAATATTAGAGCAGTAAAGCAGTAACAGTAAAAAATGATCTGGAATTAAAATAACCAGTAGTTAAACAAAAAAGAAAGAAAGCAAAATAAAGCAAAAAGGGGTTATGTAGTATTCATATTGTAACGCCCCCAAACTCACGACTCCGTTTTGAAGCGTGAAATCCGGTTGCGTTAACTAATTTCCTTGAATCTCAGAGTTCTATTTTTTTCCCATAAATCCAAAGATATAATAAAAAACATCGCCATATTTAATCATCAATTATCAAACTAAAATTTAGCATAACTTCTCAACTTTTGGATATACATTAGGGATAAATAATCTAAACATTTTTACACTATCATACATATGAGTCCTTACATGCCAAGGAATGACCAACATCTTCTACACAAGTCTGCTCCAAAAATATGATCTCGTCCACAGCTTCACGAGATCCACCCATCTAAGCCTTTAAATCTGAATGTTGGGGAAAATGAGGGGTGAATAACCACACGCTCAGTGAATGGACCCTTAGCGTCCTGTTAATAATATATATCAAAATAATAACTTTCATAAGATATCATAAGAAACCATTGCAAATACAAGATGATGATATTCCAATAAACGGATATATCAAAACACAATTTAACAGAAGCCTCATCTCAAGATGCATAGTCCCATAAAAACTCCAAAACCATATAATGCATATGTATGCAACGGATATGCATGCCCGAATGGCATGCATCCAAAAGATGCTCCATCTAGAGCTTGGTCAAGCAGACCAGTCGTCACGCAGACACAGTCCCACTGGACTGGGTCACGCAAACCGATGTCACACAGACGAATGATATGCATGCATGATCAACTACTCACACACCAACTGCTATCGCATGCAATACAATATAATATCCATAAATAATTTTTGACATATAAAATAACCAACTCGTATCTATCATGATGACATGCTCATCTGCTCCATATACAAAATAATAGTTGTATTCATAAACAAATCATGATGCAGATATGATATACATATAAATAGTTTTAAAACTACATATGAGACTAGACCCACTCACCTTAGGTCCAACGACATGCAATCAATCTAGAATAATATATAGCAACCCAACGAATCCTGATATGATACAACTTGGTCACAATACGTGCAAACAGTATGGGACTTGATGGTACCCGTACACAGAAAAATCGATGGCTCTATTAAGCCGTCCAAGAAAAATCGATGGCTCCTCTTGGGGCCGTCCCTTACAACCCGACAACTCCTCTGGGAGCCGTCGCAAACATGACGACGGCTCCTACAGGGGCCGTCTGAGACAGAACACAAAACCCTATTTTTTATTAAAACTTGTTTAAACAGCGTAAAACATACAAGAACTCATTTTAAAAATCAAATCATGTGCGTTCGAGAAATCCAATTAAAACCAATCCAAAGACTCTATTAATTTATTTATTTGTTAAAATAACCAAATACCTTTTGTCATTAACATATATGAGTCATTAAAACAACGTAAATCAGTGAGGAATATCAAAGATCATTCTTGTGTAAAAATCCAATTAAAAACCCTAGTTTATAAGGATTCGCAAAACACGTATATAAAACCAATTAAACCTTATTCAAAACTTCTCAAAAACTTAGATCTATTCATATTATCAAAATCAATATATAATATGTAACCGATACAAAACATTTGGGAAATAGATCGAAAATTGCATATAAGAATAATCCATTTGAAACCCTAGCTTATATAAAACGATAAAAATATCGATAAAACGTTAAAACACTTGGTACACCTAAGGATCTGAATATACTTATAAAATCATTTGAAAGCCACAATAGATAACATATTATTATACCTAGCATGATATTCCTTATTCAAAACCTAGATCTAAAAGGATTCAAAATAAAACCTATATAAAACCCATTAAATCATCTTACAAAAATCCTTGAAGACCAAAGATCTATTATATGTAGAAGCAACTAACATGGATCTATGATAAAAACTCTTAAAAACCATAAAAACATGTATATGTTCAGATCTATGCATATAGGGGTCAAAACAAGACCTTAAACAATTATAAACATGCTTTCTACCCTTAATAAACAACCCTAGACATGATATATACATATCCCCTTCCTTTTGACATGAAATATTTGTAAAATACTTTGAAAACATCATGATTTTATGGCTATAACATAAGGATCCGAAAATCATATCTAATACATCAAAACTATAAAACTCAAGAATAAAACTCAAGAGATCAACAAAATCCAAAAATACACATATGCGAGGCCTAGTAGCATCATCTAAAACTTTGTAAAACATTATAAAATCATTGACAAATCATTGATTAAACATAGGGATCCCAAATCATATGAAAACGCCCAAGAAGCAAGAAGAACGAAAACATTAAAAACGAAAACATATACAAGAGACTTCTAAAGGGAATCTATATCATTCAAAAGCTCTTCAAAATAGTGAATAGTACTCACAAAAACGCTCTGTTTGAAGCCCTTCCCAAGCTCCTCAACAATTGTGCTGAAAACAAGCGGAGAAAAAGAAGAAGACTTTAGTGTTTTAGGGTTTTCAATGAAAAAGAGAGAGAGAGATATATATAAATAGAATATATGCATAAAAAGTAGTATATTCAATCTAGATATATACTTTATTTTCACACTAGTCCATCATTGAATTAGATTGTTAATTATATTAATTATGTTTATTTTAATTACATCTTCAGAAGGACATTTTGAATCATGTATGCGCTTGATAAATAACTTTCCAAAGGACATTATGTCCTCAACCATTGTAACTGATTGAAGTTCGTTGCTATTAAATTTGAGCATATTTATCTTGACATTATATACAATTCATTTATTCGTGTCTTTAATGTGACCAATGCCAAATTAGATTGTCATACTGTACAAACCTCATTTCTGGTGCTTTCAGTATAACCAAGGCACGTCATTATTTCAAACAAAATATCATCATCACAATCATATATATATTCATTGCATTGTCCTAACCCAAAACCCCGTATCTCCACCATCCAAACGAATTGAATATCATCATTTTACATATAAAATAATAAAAATTATTATTTTAAAAAAATGCATTAAATTCCGGTCAAACATAAAATGATTATTCGTATAACAAGACTAATTTATTAGTTTTTTTATCGAGATAAAATGAGAAATTTAGGAGCATTAATACCCTGTATTACAATACCCATACCCCCCGTTTGGTTGGGGGTTAAGGTGGTATAAAGTGGGATAAGAATGGATAGGGGAAAATGACTATTTATATACATAATATAACTTAGTATTAATATGCCAGTATAAATGAGTATAACAATTCTAAGTAACCATTGGGATAAGCTTATACCCATCTTATCTATTCCATGGAAGGTATCCATCACATCAAATCACCTATCATCACTGTTTATACCTCAATAGGGCTCACATGTCAAATCAACTTCTTATACCTTATTCACATTTTATTCTTCATCAATCAAACAATTTAACCTTTATTATTACATTTTCTAATGATAAAAAAAAACACAACTAAACAAAAATCACTCATTCCATTAATAAAGTTATTTGTTCCTGGAATAGGTATAAACCCCAGAATAGCTTATTCCTCGATCCAAATGGGGGGTATATTATTGTATGATTTATCATAAAAACGCTTATATTTTAGCAAAAAAAAATCCCTATATAGTGTGTATATATTAGGAGTAAGCACAAATAATATCCAACCCAAATTTCTTTCAAGCCCAAACCAAATAAACACTAGGGGCTCATTTGGATAGTGGCACAAGCTATTACAAGGTTTATGTATATTATAAGAATAGATAACTATACCAATAGAAAAAATGATTTTCTGTTTGGTTGTATTTTTCGTTATTCTCATTGGGAAACGTAATTATTTAGTTATGTTGTTTGGTTGATGAAGAATAAGATGTCAATAAAATGAATAATAGTGTGTGAATAATTATTTATATTTTTCATAATGACTCAATTACCCCCACATCTAAATTTTTGCAAGGCATTCAAGAGAGTTAGTGATAGAATAGATTGGAATAGGCTGGAATCAAATAAAAAAACTGGTTTGGATAGTTGGTATAGGATGATATTTGGACGCCTATATAAGATGGAATTAGGTGTTTAATAATTCCACCCTCTAGTATTAACCCCTGGTATTAAGTTATTCCATGCAATAGAATAAGAGGGCCCCACTATCAAATCAACTCTCACCATCTCTTATAAATCAGGGGCCCACAAATTACATAATTTTTTCACTTTTTTATAAATCATTATCCACACCTTATTCACAATTTATCCATGGTCAACTAAACAACAAAAACTTCATAATTATATTTCTCAATGAGATTAAGGGACCGTTTGAATGTGAGTTTAGGTAGATTTGTGTTTGAAAAGCTAAAAATTCTCAAACTTAGATCCAAATATATTTTTAGCGTTTAGTTTTTTAACCCATTATTCTCTTTTTTTATGCTAGAAAATCTAATAAAACATTATTTTTCAAAAGCTGAGTTTGAAACACAAAATTCTAAATATCTTAGCATTTCAACTTCACATCAAAACACAACCTAACTAAAAATTCAATCAAATTGAAAATCACTTATTCTATAGTATAATAAAAAAAATTAGAATAGTCATAAATTCTAAAATAACTTATGTATCTATCCAAATGGGGTTGGGATGCACAAATTTTAACTCCTGTATGCAAAGCCAAATATCATATAGCTTTATATTAGTTTTGATTCGTTTGAAGTCCTTGTTCTTCAAACCTACATAACGTTGATTGGATGAACAAACTCATCTTTATTTTTTATGACAAAACTCATCCTTGTAAGAGTCATAAATAAAGTCAATCCACATTGAACCACACCACATCAGAAGGCATTTAAAAATATATATATATATCCACCACATTTGGTATTTGAAAACACGAGTATTGTTGAGAAGATGAACAAACAATCGCCAATCACAACTCTTCCCAACACAAGATTGAAATTCCCAACCAACAGTACACTTTATATTAATTTCACAACAACATCCGCAATACTTCCCTATAAAAACCCAACACTATAATTTCTCGATATCAACCCATCCAAGACCTATATCACTGAGTCCTTCAAAGGCTAGCCATGGCTTCCAAAACATTCTTCCTCTCACTTTGCACCCTTTTTGCTCTCCTCTCTCTCAACAATGTCTTAATGAGCCATGCAGCTAGGCATCTTTCAGAAGCTCTAGAGGAAGAGATCCCAACATTGCCTAAAGTAGAGATCCCAACATTGCCTGAGCCAGAGTTACCACCACTACCAGAATTCCCAACAATACATGAGCCAGAGTTACCCCCATTTCCAGAGTTCCCAACGATACATGAGCCAGAGTTACCCCCATTTCCAGAGTTCCCAACAATACATGAGCCAGAGTTACCCCCATTTCCAGAGTTCCCAACAATACATGAGCCAGAGTTTCCAACAATACCAGAGCCAGAGATCCCAAAATTTCCAGAGCTGGAGGTCCCAACATTGCCTGAGGAGGAGGTCCCAGAATTGCCTAAAGTCGAACTACCACCATTTCCAACATTCCCCAAGGTTGAGGTTCCTCATATACCTTCTATCCCTACTACCATTCCAGAGATCCCGAGCATCCCACATGTGCCATGAGAGTTTAATCTAAGTGTGTGGCTGTCCCTTTTTAGTTATACCCAGCAGTGTTTTCTTTGTTGTTATAATATTATATATCTTATGTAAGGAGAGTGATGGCCAGTTATGATATTGTTGGATGTGATTTATGGGGCTTGGTAATGTTATATATGCATTGTAAGAGTTTTTTTTCTTTATGTTTTAATTGTTGAGTGATTTGTATTAGTTCTTTTTAAATATAAATTTGCTTCATCTTGCATGGCTTGTGTTATATATTCAGATTTTACTTAATTAGTGTCACCTGGATCTACGAGACGGTGAACCAACTTTGTGCGTTTTTATTTTGATCATTTACAATGATATTTCTACATATTTTTTATTTTAAAAAAAGGTTTTGATAACTGTAAACACAAAAATTAGAAAAATTAAAGACTTTTTCCAATTAAGTTGGTGGTCAGTGGCCTACAATTTGAACCTCAATTAAGATGACACATTTTTCAAATCACTCCATAGTTTCTTGCCAGATAATAGTATAATACAAGTACGATATCTAAAATAAACAAAAGTACATACATCTCAAAACGAATGCTCTACTTCTATTGGAATAAGGTTTGGATGTGTTTTCAGTTATTCTCATTGGAAAACGTAATAATAAATGTTGGAGTGTTTGGTTGATGAAGAATAAGATGAGAATAAGATGTAAAAAGTTGATTTGACATGTGGGTCTCATTGATGTATAAGAGGTGATGACATGTGATTTGATGTGATGATATGTGATTTGATAGGTGGGTTTTCTTATTCCAGTGGAGGAATAACACAATTCCATTGGTGGACTTGGAATACAAATACCAGCTTATTCTCTCCTTATTCCGCCTACCCAAACACCTATTTTACCTATTCCTCCCCTATTCCACCCTTATTCCACCCTTATTCCGCTACCCAAACGGCCCCTAATTCAACATCTCCACCGATTATAGCCAATGAAAATGTAACATTATCAAATATCTTTTAATTTGAGTTTTAATAGTATCTAATGTAATTCTAACTAATATCAATTACAACAAATAAACAAAAAAGTATAGGAATATTTTCAGAATAATTTTTAAATTTCTGTTGGATTAATAAATCAGCTATTTCTTTAGATGCACAAGAAATATTAATCTCAATATATTAATTAAGTTGATAAAGAGAGCTTGTTGTGGATTAAATCGAATATTAAGCAGATAATATATGACGGCCACAACGTTAACATCTCCCTAAACTTTGACACTCTTCCCTATCGTTTTAATTATGTTGTTATTTGATCCAGCTCAAAGAGGAAAGGTCAGCTCATAAAAAAAAATTTACATGTTCATATAAATGATTTCATACAATTCACTGGCGTATGCGCTTGAATGATTATGGTGGGCCAATTCATTGTGTTGTTATTGTCCAGATGGGACAATTCATTGTGCAGAATGAGTATTGTAGTTTGCCAACCAAATCATACATTTCATTGTACAATACATTCTAGTTTTTAATCAAATAAACTTTTGTGACATATTTGTTTCAATTCATCATAAAAAATTTAAACTAAAAAAACAATTATAAAAAGTTGTGAAGTATTTTATAAAATTTCATCATGTATATATATGAATATTTCTAACCTACATCAGAAATAATAATTATGCCCTTTCATATAAGAATGATTTATTATATTTCACTGTTTAATTTTTCCACAGCTCCATATTTATGGTGCTAATGAATGGAGCTAGATAATATTGAAGAAGGGTGGTGGTGAATTCCTTTACCTAAGTATGATTCCTTTCCACATCATAGGGCCTTATCTAATAATAAAAAAATAATAATGTAAGGGGACAGTTTCACTTACAATCTTTCATATGTTTTAATTTTCTTAATGATAGTATACATCATGTAACGCGTATTCGTGGAAAAATGAAATACATAAACCAATGGATTAAGTAAAAAAAAAAAATTCAGGATGCACTCACAATAACTTCTTTTATGTGAAATGTTCTTTTGAAGATGCTTTTATGTGAAATGTTAAAGCCAAATGTCATAAAGCTATATTAATTAGTTTATTAATATGGAAGTCCTGGTCTTCAAACCTACCGAACCTTGATAATTGGATCAACAAGCGGATCTTTTTAAGCTAAGATTTCTATAAGTTCCAATCCAAATTTTAACCACTCAATCTCAAAATATTGTTTTATATATATGCCACTCACTTAAATGAAATCCTCTATAGAAGGCCTTTAATTACAAGAGAAAAAAAGAAGTATGGTTTAGAAGGTGAACAAAGATACCAATCATACTTCTTCCAAATCATACATGGAAATTCCCAACCAAAATACACTTTATATTAATTTCATAACAAAATCATCCATAAGAATTCCCTATAAAAACCCTACCCTAATTTCAAACCATCCATGGCTTCCAAAGTTTTCTTCCTCACAGTTTTTGTCCTCTCTACTCTCCTCTCCCTCAACAATGTCTTGATGAGCCATGTAACTAGACATCTTTCAAAAGCTCCAGAAGTTGAGATACCAACATTGCCTAAAGTAGAAATCCCAACATTACCTAAGCTAGATTTACCACCATTGCCAGAGTTCCCAAGAATACATGTGCCAGAGTTTCCTGCACCATTGCCAAACTTCCCAGTATTTCCAAATCAAGAAATTCCAAAATTGCCTGAGGAGGAGGTCCCAGAATTGCCTAAGTTCGAACTTCCACCACTGCCAAGATTCCCCAAGGTCGAGGTATCCGATATACCATTCATCACTACTACCATACCGGAGACCCCGAGCATAGCACATGTCCCATGAGACTTCAATCTAATAAGTGTGGTTGTGTGTGTCTGTGTCTGTGTCTGTGTGTGTCTAATGTTCCAGAATTGGTTTTCTTCCATGGTGGCATTTGTGAGCTCGTTGGGGGTGGCTTGTGTGTGTATATATATATATATATATATATATATATATATATATATATATATATATATGCCACCATGAAAGAAAGCCAATTCTGGAACATTATAAATGTATATATATATATATATATATATATATATATATATATATATATATATAGGGACGTGATTAGGTGCGGTCGTGTGGTCGGTGCGACCGCGATCACATGCCGTTGATCACTGGTCAATCGCATCGGACGGTCAGGTGCGAATCACGTCGATTGTTGGATGCGATGGACCCGCGATCGGACGGCCCGCGATCGCGACCGCACGACCGCACCTCATCGGTCGCGTATATATATATATATATATATATATATATATATATATATATATATATATATATATATATATATATATATATATATAGTCGAGTGATTCGGTGCGGGAATGCGGAAGCGACGTCGGTCGTTCGATCGCGGGTTCATCGCATCCAACGGTCGATGTGAATCGCACCCGACCGTCCGATGCGATGGACCCGTGATCGACGGCTCGTGATCGCTTTCTGCATTCCCGCACCGAATCACTTCCCTATATATATATATATATATATATATATATATATATATATATAATGTTCCAGAAATGGCTTTCTTTCATTGTGGCATTTGTGTGCCTGTTGGGGGTGGCTTGTGTGTTATGCCCATTAATGTTGTATGTTTTAGTTGCTTAAGTGATTTATAATATTGTAGTCATTATATGGTACATCCTGTATGCCTTATATTATAGAATTTTATAGTTTTTATATGGAACATCCTTAATGGCTTTTTTTTAAAGAAATTAATTAGAGGTCCCTGGGACACCCCTGTAATAACAATAGGTCAACTAACTTTTTATTGTTTTCTTTAGGTCTCTAAATTAGTGGTGATATTTTGTTTAGGTCCTTCTATCCAACTTCCATCTATTCTATTTTTTTTCTCCCTCTTTTACCCCCAAGTGAACATGATTTTCCTCTTAATCGCCCCCAACCTTTCTCTTTCTCCCTCAAATAACCCAACAAGATGTGAGACCACCTCCACCAATCCTCTATTTCACCGATCATGACCCCAACGCCGATCGCGCCCCCCGACCTCTCCCAACCATGTCCCGCATCCCGTCTGCAAGCCGTCTTTCGGTTCTATGTTATACTGTGTACACAATTATTCTTAATATGTACATTGTTATACCTATTACAGGTTGTGTGTTTTACACTGCGTACATTGTTACGCACATTGTGTACACTGTTATACCTTTTACAGATATCAGGTTTTGTGTTACATTATGTACACTGTTATTCTCAATGTGTACACTTTTATACTTGTTACATGTTCTGTGTGTTACACTGCGTACATTGTTATACCTGTAACAGGTTAGACTCAGGGACGGGGTCGCGAGAGGGGGTTGGGCTCACGAACGAGATCGTGAGAGGAGGTAAGCTCACAGATGGATCGCGAGACGGGGTTAAGCTCACAGATGGAGGTCGTGAGAGGGGGTTGGGCTCGCGCATGGGACGCGGAAGACGGTCAGGAGAGGTCGTGGGGCACTATCAGCGTTGGGGTCGAGATCGGCCCAATGGGGGGCTGGTGGAGGTAGTCTCACAATTTGTTGAGTTGTTTGAGGGAGAAAGAGAGAGATTGTAGGAGATAGAGAGGCAAATGATGTTTACATAGGGGTAAAAAATGAAAAAAAAAAAATGAAAGTTAGATGGAAGGACCTAAACAAAATACTACCACTAACTTAGGAACCTAAAAAAAACAAGAAAAAGTCAAGGGATCTATTCTTATTAAAGAGGTGTCCCCAGATACCTCTAATTAATTTTCCCTTTTTTTTGTAATAAGTACTTTAAATGACCTTTTTTTTTAAGAAAGGTAGATATTTGCTACCCGATTTCATTTCTAATTCGAATTACGAACTCCGAAAGGAGGGATAATAGACATGTAAGCTTAAATGACTTACATTGTTTATGTTGCATTAGACCATCTCTAGCCCTTACTCAAACATATACCTAAATTTTCCTTAAAATTTAAGTAAAAGCTTGATTTGATGTGTCTTCAACCATCATTCTGTGTTTTACTCAAATCTTTTAAAAAACTCATATCTTCTTCTAATTATTTCCTATAAACATTTTCAAAGTTTTTCTCCAAACATTTTTTACTACTAAATTTTTTTCCCTTCAGGATATTTAAATTTAAAAATTATAATCATCCAATTTTTTGAAAAAGGTAAAAGTAATATATTTTTTTATTGGAGTTAAAGTAAAAAGTTAAAAAACAAATATGAAGGCTTAAGAAAATTTTGGGGGGGGTGGGAAGGTATGTAATATAATTTAACTAAAAGTGGAGTTGAAGGGAAAAAATGTCACAGTGGAAGAAAATGTTGAGATAAATGAAAATGAGAGATGTTGAAAATTTAGGTAAAGATTTGAGTATCCCTTAATTTGAGTAAAAACTTGATTTTGTATGTGTATGAGCTAATGGTTGGAGAAGATTTTATGTGACTTTCACTCAAATTTAAATTTGAATGAATGTTTGGGTATAGGATTGAGATGCTCTTACCATTTACAAAAAGCGTAGCATGTGCTATACATTTATGTACTCTATCTATCACTGGATAAATCAGTGATCGTATTCGATCATATTGAATGTATTGCATATACCGATCGAGTGGCATGCACTTGTTGCGCATGACGTGCTAGTATCTCTGATGCTCTTACACTATCTAGGCATGTCAACGGGTCGGGTCTGGATCGGGTTGGGGTGGACCCGACCCGACCCGTTGACTGTCGGGTTCTTCAGGTCGGGTCAACCCATTAGCAAGCTTAGGCCAGACGAGGAGAAGTTGAAGAACTTCTTAGGGGCATACAATGACTTTCATTTTCTTTCTTTTTAATAGAGTATATTGTATTATAAATAATTCTTCACTATTTTAATTTTTAAATAGTTTATGAGGGAATATTTGGATAATAGTTTGAATTATTATACTTTTACATTAAGTCAAAATGTTGTAAAAATATTGCACATGTTTAAAATTTTAAATGATTATTCAATATTTAGTTATAAATGTTTGGTTAAATCATGAGTGTTAGGTTGGATCATAAATTAAAAAAATCACATAATTTTTTTATTGAGGCAATCGGGTCCAAAGGGTCCTTAGGATCGGATCGGGGTGGACCCAGACCCGACCCATTTTGATTGTCAAATCCATCGGGTCAGGTATTTACGCCTACTATCGGGTCGAGTACGGGTCGACCCGCAACCCGTTGACAGGCCTAACACTACCTCGATTGACTTTGCCAAAAAAGTAGCCCCAGCATATATTATATGTTACGCATTAAAATTTTAGGGCAATTTCACTTCTAACCCTTAGAAATTTTTTAATTTTGTTTTTAACCCTCCCTCAATTTTAATAGAAAATCTAACCTTTTACCCTGGGTTTTTTATTTTCGGGTTTTTTAGAGATGTTTCCTTATTCAAACAGCACCACATAGAGTGCTTTTTCAATAAGGAAGGCGTGTTAAAAAATCTGAAAAATAAAAAACCCAATCAGCGCTGATGTGGCAGCACTGACTGGGTCAATGGTTAGATTTTGCTATTAAAATCGAGGGAGAGTTAAAAGCGAAATTAAAAAAATTTTGAGGGTTAAAAGCGAAAATTGCCCAAAATTTTATTTATTTAATGTCACCTGGAGATGTATAGTATTAATACATTTATACATCTGTGTTTTTTTTCAGTATACGAGGAGGGACATATATGATGGAACATTTTAGGGGGGTTTTAAGTATTTATACACCCTTTAACATCTCAGAGAGCCAAAATAAATAAATAAATAAAAACAAAAAAATCAAATACATATGAAGGTAAAAATTGATATAACTCCCTAGAAAGTTAGCTAAATCAGTTTTAATCCTCGTGAAATTAAAAATTTCCACAGCTAAATCAGTTTTAGTCCTCATAAAATTAGAAAATTACCACATGTTCCCAGAAAATATGTATGATTAACGGATTTAGTCTCTGAGTTAAATTGATCCAGTAAATACATTCAAATAAATCCTACAAAATATGAAAAATCCTATTTAATCTTTTTTATGAAAAAATGCCTGTCTTTTCTTGAAAAATATCCTGCTTTCCTGTAGTAACCAATGGTAAAAAAATATAGGGAAAATCAATATAACTTCCTGAAAAGTTATGAAAATAAAAATGGTACTTGTAAAATCTGTAAATCATCTTAAAGTTAACCAAAAATTTAGTTAGTGTATTATAGTAATTTATTAAATAAATTTAAAAGGGTATTATAGTAATTTATCATGTATGGTTAGAGTCAACCACAGTTTTAATAAGTTTCTATTATGGTAGGTACTAAAATAAATAGTATCTAATAAGTTTTAATGTGTAGTTAGAGTTAATTATGTATCTAGTTACTAGGGGTGATGGTAGATGATGGTAAACACTGAAATGATATTTTTCTTATAACATAGGGACCTGTGGTGATTTTTTAATTTTAAAAGGACTAAAACCGATTTAGCTAATTTTCTAGGGGGTTATAACGATTTTTCCCAAATATAAATCAATTAAATAGAATAAATAAAGTAATAAAATAATGAGATTTTTATTTTTAAAATCCCTGTAAATTATGCTTTTAGTGATTGATTTCTCTTCTTCATATTTTTTTATGTCCCAATTTCAAACACATATTTCGTTTTTAATCCCTTGGTCAAACATTCATCCATATACCAATGCGTTAGGTATATACCATCTATTTTGTTTTTAGGTCTGTGCCAACATTCCCCAAGATTGAGGTTCCTTGATATACCATTTATCCCTACTACCATACCATAGATCCTGAGCATCTCAGCTCGCATGTTCCATGAGGGTTCAATCTAAGTGTGGATTATGCTAATATTTACATGTTTAGATTACAAAATATCATAATTTTATGTTAAATGAAGCTTACAATCTTTGTTATCCTTGAAGTCGTGCGTTTGGTATAATTATAATTAAGCACCTTAGAGGCATATTTGGGATTCGAGATAAACATATAGCATTCATTTTTGAGTTGTAAAATTGATTTTGGTCATTTCGAGCTATATTAGAAAAGTTATAGCTATTTTTTCATTACTGCCCCTACAAGAAGAAAGCATGATGTCTACTGTTCGTCGTTGTATCTAGCATAGTTAGAAACATCTTCTGATCATGGCATAAAAAGAGAAGTTGTAGATAATTTCATTAGCTTTCTAATAGAATTATATTATCTGAAGTGGAGTTTCCTAGGAGCAGATATGGCGGTTCTGGGCGAGGCTGCGCAGATTTCAAATGGAGGGCAATTGCGTAATTTGGTGGATACCAAAATGTCCATTCAAAGTGAATTCGGTGGTGGTGGTGGTGCTGCTGCTGCTGCTTATAAGTTGAATGAGAGGGGGCGTCGAAGGCTCATTCAGTGGAGAATTCTGAAATGGAAAATTTGAGTAAAAATTGGGAAAGTTTTGTGGAGCAATTTTCGTGCTGCACTGGTTAAAGATTCTTGTTCTTTTTATCGTCATTCTTTGTCTAGAGTTGTTCTATTTTAGTTCTAAATCGAACATATGATTTAGGGCTGAAATATGAATATGTTTATAGGGCTGAATAGATAGGAATTTGAGAGTTGTTTTATTGTATCAATTTAGGGTTTTTAGTAGAGATATTATGTTTGTCTTGAGGTATTTGAAAATTGTTTGATTAATGGGGGTATGCTTTGGTATCTGATTGAGATTACATTTTTATTAGTGGGTTCCTCTCTACGTGGTTTAGTAGTTGGATTAGGGTGAATCCATCTTGTGTTTGTTAGTTGCGAGATAAGTAGCCTGACATTTGCTTGTTCCATTCTATTCCATGCTTTAATGTTGATTGTCTCTATTTGGTTGCTATATGAAAATCTAGACTCGTTGACCTTGTGATTGTTCAAGATTCTAATATTCTCATCATTGGTCTATTTATTATTGAAATATTCATTGTTGAGATTTGTTTGTGTGTTAATCATTATTATCATTCTGTTGTTAAGATTCCAGGTTCTTTCTTATTTTAGTTATCTTTTAAGAGTGTAAATTACTGATTCTCTTGAACCTATAATTGATTTGTGAGCATTGTGAGACTTCTTGATACTATTCTATACATCCTAGTGATTTGTTGTTATTCTATGATCAACATAGTTGTGTTGTGCAAGCATTGTGTGCTTGATGTGTCTCTGCTTCTAATACTACTTTTTGTGTGCTTAGAGTTGGATGACCATAGACCTTACATTGTGAATTGTGGATTAGCTCCCCAGCACACATGAGTACGTAGGTCCAGCGAGGGGGACTGGAGAATACTCTGCCTGGACATTTCGAGAGCCAGGTAGTGATTCCACAGTGGACGTGAGACGGGGTCGAGATGGTATTATTGTGGACATCTCGGATGGTGGGGGGCCGAGATGGGGTCCTGGAGATGGTACCAATCTTACGTTTTGGACCTCAAGGGCCAGAGTTGCGATTTCTTTATGTGTTGTGAACGTTTCGAGTGCTACAACGAGTATTATTGATATTTGGCATTATTTAGATTCGAGCGATTCAATATGAGGTGTGATTTCAGAGTATATATTCTCAATTCATTGGTGATGCATCTGAACTATTTGTTGACATTATCCGATGTGACGTGTTAATTTGTGTATTTATTAATTCCTGGTTGTTGATTGGTGAGTTTATTAGCGATGTTAATTTTTTCTATGCTAATATTCATATAGTGGTTTCATTTGGTATTTATTATTTGCCCATATTTATTGAGATGCTTGAGTTTGTATTCCATTCTATTTGAGCTTCACATTTAGGTTATTTATGTGTGGAATTCTGGGTTATTTACTAAGCATATTTCACTCATTCCCATTATCTTCTATTTTTTAAGAGTAGAGGCGGGGGTTTCTGGCATTAGCTTTGGTCTTCTTTTGGTGCCACGTAATCCTGTGTGTGATCAGTATATATATTTTTTTATATTTTGGATATGTACATAATCATTTTGGTAGAGGTTGGTCTGACAAACCATGCCTATGTTATAGTGCTCTGTATGTATAGATGATTGACTGTATATGAGGTGTGTTAGCTGCTCTGTTGACTATTTAGGGGGTGTTTGGGTAGAGGATTAGGGTAGGAATAGGTGGGAATAGGCATGGAATAGGTGAAAAAAGATGTTTGGGTGAGGGGGATAATGTGGTATTTGGATATCAGAATAACAAAGAATAAAGGGGTATAGTAATCTCCCCTTTATGGTGGAATTATCCTATTCTAACAACAATCATAAGTGGGTCTCACAATTTTTTTGCTTTTCATTTCAAATCATTTGTCATTACATCTTATATATTAATGGAGCACACATGTCAAATCAACTTTTTACATCTTATTCACATTTTATTCTTCATCAACCAAACACTCAACATTTATTATTGCGTTTCCCAACGGATTAGATAGTGATCATGTACGATCTCATATGCCACATCAAAGAGGGGTTAATGGTAACAGAGTCGGCCCTGGATGTAGACGGCATAAACAGTCAGGTGACTCCGCCTCAAAAAGGACCTCTAA
The DNA here is from genome assembly GCA_030737845.1 of Acorus calamus. NCBI lineage: Eukaryota > Viridiplantae > Streptophyta > Magnoliopsida > Acorales > Acoraceae > Acorus > Acorus calamus. The sequence continues at coordinate 26,886,055 of CM060868.1, read as the reverse complement.
AATTTAAACATATTTGTCATTTAAAAAAAAATCTAAATGAGTTATTTAGTTTTCACCCCCCAAAAATAGGCAAATTATTAAAAAAAACCCTCCAAAACACAATATTATTATAAACCTATTAAAATGTTATCTGGCTTTATAAAAAACCTAACAGTCAACAAACTAAGAATGTTAGGGAAATATTACATTTCAAGATATGTATAAAAGCACTGCATATCCATTTAATTTGGATGATTATCATATTTTTCATTGCATTCACACCTAAACCCATGTATTATTAAATATGTATTGTACACGAATTTTGTGAATATTTTGCACGTAAATATTAACGTTTAAATGTTGCAAATACTCACCTTAGCGCTGAAATAGGCATCACATATGCATCAGGATGCATAATTAATGAATGCGTATGTGATTTATATGTTAAAACCCATCTGAAATATGAGATGTATAATTTAATACATACAGAAGCCTTAGACAGGCAAATTCTATGAAAGCTTAGCTTTATTCGTTTTGAAGTCCTAGGCTTGTTATAATTCAAACCTACCTCACGTTGATTGGATGAACAAACTCATCTATATTTTTTATGACAGAACTCATCCTTTTAGAAGAGTCATAGATAAAGTCAATCCACATTGAACCACACCACATCAGAAGGCATTTAAAACAAAATTATATCCACCACATTTGGTATTTGATACACAATTATGGTTGAGAAAGATGAACAAATAGTTGCATGGAAATTAAGTCACAACTTAATATTAATTCACGAAATTAAGTCACAACTCTTCCACCAATACATGGAAATTCCCAACCAACAGTACACTTTTATTAATTCATAATAAAAACATCCACAAGACTTCCCTATAAACGCCAAACCCAATAATTTCACCTCGTCAACCTATCCAAGACCTGTATCTCTTGAATCCCTGAAAGGCAATCCATGGCTTCCAAAACATTAATCTTCCTCTCTTTTTGCACCCTCTTCACTCTTCCCTCCCTCAACAATGTTTAATGACTCACGCAATTAGGCATCTTTCAGAAGCTCCAGAAGTAGAGATCCCAACAATACATGAGCCAGAGTTACCACCATTGCCAGAGTTCCCAACAATACACGAGCCAGAGTTTCCAACATTACCAGAGCCAGAGATCCCAAAATTTCCAGAGCTGAAGGTCCCAACATTGCCTGAGGAAGAGGTCCCAGAATTTCCTAAGGTCGAACTTCCACCACTGCCAACATTCCCCAAGGTTGAGATTCCTGATATACCATCTATCCCTACTATCATTCCAGAGATCCCGAGCATTCCACATGTGCCATGAGAATTAATCTAAGTGTGGCTGTCTATTGTTAGTAATACATAGCAGTGTTGTTTATTTCATTGTTGATTATAATACTATATATCTTATGTAAGGAGAGTGATGGCCGGTTATGATAGTGTTGGATGATTTATGGGGCTTGGGTATGTTATGCATTGTAAGAGTTTTTATATATTTTTGTTTTATATATAATTGTTGAGTGATTTGTAATTTTTTTTTTTTTTTTGTGACACCCCGCATGGACTTGTGTTATGTATTCAGATTTTACTTCTCATTCTTCGTTTAACTGGGACACCCAGAAAAATAATTGTGCTTGAAATGGTTCATGCATGCATGTGTTATTTCCTAGATATCTAAAACAAAAATTCACCTTTCACAATATCTAATAGAACTGTATTTCTTGGAAGAAATAATTTTCATTCTAAACTAGAGTTATCAAACTAATATTTAGTGTCACACGGAGATGGAGATAACTTTTGCTGCATTTGGTTGCACAATTGCAAAATTGATTTTTGACAAAAGTTGGGTTTAAAATTGATTATGTATGAAATTGTCTGTTCACAGTTTCTGAAAAACTTAGGTTTTAGATACTTTCACATATATCTATCTCTAGCTTTTGTCCCCAGTTTTTCTAGTTTAGAAACGGGTTTGAAAAAATAACTTCCTGCAAATACAAAAAGGCTGCCCAAACTTAATAACACAAAAAAAAAAAGAACTTTGAGAAACATAAAGACTAATGTATTTTTTTCCATTAAGTTGGTGGTCAGTAGTAGTCTACAATTTTCAAATGGAACTTATGACTATAATCAATATTTGGTGTTTATATGGCTTAAGGGTCCGTTTGGGGTGTGACATAAGGTTATTCGTCCTTGATAGCTATACTGGGATAGATAACAATCCATGTTGAATAGGTAAATTTTTGTTTGGTTGTCTTTTCTGTTATTCTCATTGGAAAACGTAAAATTGATCTTTTTGTTGTTTGGTCACCTTGAATAAAGTAAAGATAAGTGGTAGATAAGAGATGGATAAGAGTATATGACTTTTTAAATGACAATTATACCCCTGCATAAATTATTTGTGTTTGGGAATAAATATGAGAGATGTGTATGTGATATGATAGATGTGATAATTTTTGGAATGTGTGCAGAGAGTGTTAGGTAAGATAAATTTTTTAAAATGACAAATAAGAGTATTTTTATCCATTGGTATAGATAAGCCCTGATAAGCAATTCTAATCTTTTTTGAGAATAGTTATCAGGCCTTATCCTAGCTTATCCAGACATAACTATCAATGTTTATTCTTGTCAAACAAACAGTTGTTTGAGGGTTATTCTACTGTATTCTTCCCTATCCACTATTTATTCTTCACCCCAAACGAGAGGTAATAGTTTAAGGTATTAACTTGAACATCAACTAAGATGACACATCTGTCTAATCACTCCATAGTTTCTTGCCAGAGATATAATATATAATATCTAAAATAAACAAAACAACGACGAGATATTTCAGGGTGCAAAAGTGCACGTGGAGAACATGTGGAGGAGTCCATGGCCTCCCTGATCAAGGAGTGGGATCACATTTTCACTCCAAGAAATTTGGGTTTTGATGGTGTTTTTTTTGTTATGGTTTTATGAACTGCAGACATATATATGTTATAATTACGGTTTAAAGTAAACCGTAGCATTATTTTGAAAGTTCCCTAAATAATTTTTTTTGTGAGAGAGAACCGTAGCTATATAAAAAAATTAATTGGACGGTGGGATTATGATGCTAATTATGGTGATATGTATGCCTATGGCTTTAATTAGAAACTGCAGCAATGTAATGTATTTAGTGTTGCCTTTTCCTAGAAACCATAACAATTAAATTAATTTAATAAATGCTGAAGAATTTTTAAAAATTGTACCAATAAGGGTCATTTATGGATGCAACTCCTCCTCCTCCAACTTTGCAATTTTTTTATACCTCAATCTTTGAAAAAATGTCTTTCCATCCAAAAAATTACTCATCTCCACAAAGCTCTGCATGACTTATTTGAACTCCATTAATCACGTCGTTCCCCATCTTCTCTACATAACTATGTGAAGAATGATCAAGCCGGCTCAGGTCACATTCATTTTGAATCCACACATAACTAGTAAGGATCTCTCTATTTTTTTCCTTGTACATTTTTTTGTATTCTTTAGTTTGGATTACTCATATTTTTCTTTTTTCTTTTTAAAATTCTAGATTATGGATTGACAATTATATTTTTTATCCTACGATTAGATGGAAAATGTGATCTTTGAATTAGATTTTTTTCTTTTGCATTTTTCAGAATACACAAGGAAGAGTTTGGATATTAAATCAATTATGTGAGATGATACAATGCATGGGCCAGGCGAGCAGCAAATAATACACAACAAATGCAAGAAAGAAATATAGGATCAAAAGGAGGAGGATATAGAGGAAAAGAAGCAAGAGATACAAAAACAATAATCAATTTTTTTCAGAATTTATCAATTTTTTAGTTTTAGATAGTGATTTTTAACTTTTGTTTTGTAATTTCATTTTTTGTAAATTGAGATGCATTTTAGTTTTAGGCTTGTTGTGATTCTTATATATAAAATTCATTTCCTTATACCATATCACCATTTAGTATTATAAATTTAATTTGTGTTTTATGATTTTAAAAAATGTAGCAAAAACATACTTTAAACAAAAATATTTTGTACATCTTTTAATAAATATACGTTTTTGTAACTATTAACATAATAAAAGCAGATATCAAGGGGTATTTGGGGTACATTTATAGTTGTACCTCTATGAACCGTTGGAAGAGTGATAACGAAAATAGAAAGAACAGGGAGCAGCCTTTTTAGCGGACGGTTGTGAAATCCGTCGCTAAATGATATTTTGACAAACCGTCGCTAAAACATAATACTACAGTATATACAAAGGCGGGTCGTAAACCGTCGGTGTAAGTAGTGGCTGTGGTTATAAGGCCTTAGTGACAGTTTAAAACCACAACTCTAATCCACTTTTCTTATAGTGTTTGACCTGCACACGGGGTGCCTCATTCAATCAAGCTGGCATAGTGGTTACAGCCTAGGTGCCCTTTGCACATTGCCACTCTAGCATCACCTCCTTCATTGGGACGTCCTTCAGTTTTTATTATGTAGTAGCATACCGTAGTTTTATTTCTGTATTTCCTCTTATCCTCCTTCAGATTTGTAATTAATTTTTTTTTTTTTAAAAAAAGTTTGAAGATATTTTTTTTTTAAATATTCGTATCACTAGTGAAGGGGGTGTTTTTCCTCAAGTAAATGCAGTTGGGTTGGGATCCAACACCAAGAAAGTTTGGGACACCAGTGTGGTGTCTATCAAATAAACTCTGACGTGTCAGTGGTGTGAATGAAAATGAAGAAGATGTCTCTAGGAACCATAAGACTAGATAATTTGGAGTGCTTACTTATGAATAAATGTTTCTCTCTTTCTTCTTTTGTTTATTTATCCGAGTGAGTTGTCACATCATTTCCCGCCCAGACATTTTCCTGCCTCGGCTAGAATCTTTTGATCTGGAAAATTCCATGAGATACATGACTGGTGGTTTGCTATGATGTTGTGGCCACATAGCGCAATTTTATTGGCCCTAACTGTGACTGCGATGAGCACTGGCAGGTGGTTTGTCAGGGCCAGGGCATGTCTCTGCCAATTCGACAGAGCATAGCAGCTCTAGCCTTGCCTTGCAATGTCAGGGTAAGTACAATCTACTTACCCAACTGACAAGGATACGTAGCACCTTAAAAAAAAGCACGAGATTTTTCCTCTATAACTAGGATGGAGGTATTTTAATTGGATAAATATTGGATGGAATCTAAACAGAGTGTGTGTGCTATATAAGACTCGATCAATAGCAAGAACCAACTACCAAACAGAGTACAAATACAATAATGAAAAATCATAGAATGATATAGTTTTATATACCCTGGTAATAATTTTAGATGAATTATAGGCCTTATTAAATTTTTTACGCTTCTTAAAAATGAGTTCATTTTTGAAATAGAATGATATACACTTTTTATCAAAGCATCTATTATATATTTCATTAAGCGAGATTTATTTCATTATTTAATATTATCCTTAAACACTGGAAAAATGTTATACATTTCATTTTACCATTTAAAACACAAATCACATGTATTTTCATTTTGTTTTAGGGAAAATTGATATAATTAGTTGAAAAGTTAGTTAAATCTGTTTTATTCCTTGTAAAATTGATAATAACCACATATTCCTATATTATTTAAAAAAATATTATTTCAGTCCCTATCATCACCCTAACTAACCAAGTACATGGTTACATGTAACTACACATTAAAAATTATCAGAATACTCTCACCCCTTATTTTCAAAAAATTGATATAGCTCCCTAGAAACTTATGAAAATTAGGTCCCTATAAAATTGGTAAATGCCCTCGAGTCTCTATCTTATTAAGCAATATTTATTTTAGTCTCTATTATAACCCAAACTAACCAGATCTGTGGTTGACTGTAACCATTCATGATAAATTCCTGTGATATCTTTTAAAAATTTATTTGATAAATTAATGTAATACACTAATTAGATTTGTGATTAACTTTAAGAGGATTTATTGATTTACAGGGATGTTTTTTTATTTTTATAAGTTTTTAGGGAATTATATCAATTTTTTCTTCTTTTTTTTATTTTAATGATATTGTGTATAGGATACAAGGAGAATTTTCAAGAAAAGGCAAATGTATTTTTGTCATCAAAATGATTTAATCAGTTTTTTCATATTTTATAAGGACTTATTCGAATGTATTTATTAGAACAAAGAGACTAAATCCATTAACCAATAATCATTCATGCTTTTTGATGATTTTTCGATTTTACGGGAAGTAAAAACAGATTTACCTAACTTCTTAGGCAGTGACACGGATGTTTCCCATAAATAAAAATAAGATACAAAGAGTGCCGTGGAACACTGGTGGGCCTGTCAACGGGTCGGGTCCGGGTCCAATCTAGGACCTAGCGGGTCTGGGGAAATGTGGACCCAGACCTGGATCCGTCGGGTCCGGGTCGGGTCTAGGTCCGACCTGACCCGGATGGTTTGCAAAAAAAAAAAAAAAAAAAAGAGGAAGAGCTCATGTATTTGTTTGCCTTATCATTCTATTTGAAATTTTTTATAATAAAACATTATGATTAATGAGACTATGTTTGGACATAATTTTATACAATTCAAAAGAAGTAAATGAATTATTAAATAATATCCAAAACAATAACCATTAACATAAAAAACATATTAACCTAAACAATAAACATAACTAATTATACAAACATTCAAAACAATATTAACCTAAACAACATTCAAAACAATAAACACTAACATATTAACTAAAATAATAAACATAAATCATGCAATAAACTAATTAATTATACAAATATATTAATTGTCCAAAACAAACCGGCGACAATATATTACTAAGTTTATTACATATTAAACAATCAAGTTCTTGCAAGTTACAACATCAACACAACGAAAAAAATGTTATGATTATGATTATAATTTATGAACTTATGGATACAAACATAAGTTAAGTAAGAAATAAAATTATGTATCAACTAATACTAATAGTCTTATAATATATGAGCATATATTAATAAAACAATCGGGTTTCAGGTCCAACGGATCGGGGCGGGCGTTTGTTAGTTCGGGTCCGCCGGGTCGAGTCTAACTCGGGTCAGGTTCAAATCGGGTCGGATATATTACACGTGTAATCGAGTCCGGGTCGGATCGGTCCGACCCGTTAATAGGCCTATTAAACACGGGTTTCGGCGCAGAGAGAGCTGCGAGAGCCAACAGAAAAAAGTAAAAAAAAAAAAATCAATTCGATCGTCAGACATCGAAGAAGCGAAGCGAAGCGAAGAGAGATGTCGGCGTTGTGGGAGAAGAGCCCGACATGGAGGTGGATGGTTCGGATGACGAGAGACTCGAAGCCCTTCTTCTTCACCTTCGCCGCCATGTGCGGTCTCGTCCCCTTCTTCATCGGCTATGGCGTCATGCAGGCCACCAACTCCCGCTCCGACCAGCTCGAGGCCCATCTCCGCCGCACCGCCCGCCCCGAATCCACCGTACTCTCATCACCCCTTCCCCCCCCCCCCCTCTCTATTACTCGCTTTTTGTTCTCCTGTTCATTCTCTATTTGTTTCATTGCGTCACTGAAACTCAGTTAAGTTTGATTAAAGAAAGATTCAATTGATTTCCCAATCGAAAGGAAACTTGATTCCCTTTCTTTTGTGGATTTTTTGGATGTTTACATGACTGATTTGTCTCTAGATGTGTGTGTTGATAAATGGATTTGGGAATCAAATTAGGGAAGTAGAAAAGATATGCACACAATTCACACGGAAATTTATTTGGTTCGGCGAATGATTGCTTACATCCACAAGGAGGGGATGAATGATTTTTTTTTAAATTTTTAATTTTCTGAATTAGAGACTATAGAAAGCTCTCAAGGCCCCTAAAATCATTCCACAGTTAGATACATTACTATAATGTCCCCCATGCAAGACATCAAACCAAGGAGGAATGTCGTGGTGACATAGAGTTTGGTCCTATGTGGTTTGCTTGTGCTGAGCCAATAATACGCTCCTTTTTGCTCTCTCTTCTTGGTCATGAAAATGTTGATTTTTCATTGTCGTCTTGGGGTCATCAAATGTCTGAAGAGCTATTTGATGGAATGTGAGGAGAGAAACAGGCTTTAGTAGCTAGATTTGGCTTTGGATAAGTGTCGGTGTGAGTTATATATTTGAGGAGAAATGATGAGTGTGGTAGTGTTTGAGGAGATGATCAAAATCTGAGTCGGTGCTTATTCAGCTTCTGATATAGATTGATAGGGAACCTCGAAATTGAATGACTGGTTGTGTCGGTAGTGGGATTGGGGTACTGTGATGCTATTGTTCCAGATTAGAGGTGAGTGGATCTTGATATGTTGGTTGCCAGATAATATGATTAATGATCCATGGACTATGGTTCCTCAATCCCTATGGAAATCCACAATGCAATTAAAGTTGTATGTTACAAAGATGAAACCTCATTATTAAAGTTATTTTGTATCAGAATACTCAAATTGATCATCTGTAGAGTATCCTGTTTTTAATTCTAAAGATGTTAAAGCAGCAGATTTGGATGGTTTCCCTACTTTATGTGTTTTGGTGGTTAGTGAAGTAAGACATGTTGGAAATGCTCAATTATGAATGTATAGTGGTGGTGCATGGGAGAAGATTTCAGAGATTGATTACAGTGAAATAATATGAGATTTTCTATGGAGAATTCTCATTTTATACAGTTACTCAATAAGGTGGTTGTGATGGCAGAAAGAATGCATCTCAAAATGCATCTCAAATGCATAATTTTTTATATTTGATAAATGGAAAATCGATGGGCCTGCTTTAGCATGTCAAAGAGACTCAGGCAAGAGGATACCCTGTCCCCATTGTTATTCATTTAGTGTGGAATGTTCTGAGATGTATGTTATCTTTATTCAATGATGGTAAACGGGGGTTGTCGATCACTTACTCATAATAACATCTCCAACACACCAAAGATTTCTGTCACTCCATTGATTGTAGGAGATGTAAGGATTGAGACATAAAATAGTAGAGTTCAAATTCATCTTCGATTATTTTCTTTGGTCTTGTTGAATCTAAATTTTCATAAAAGCCTAGGATACGATGCAAACCTAGATGTTGATGGGGTTAATATGTGTTCAGAAGTCATGGGATGTAGAGTTGAAAGTCTTCTGGTTAAATATTTTAGGCTATCCCTTCATTTGTGCAGTATCAGAAACCAAGACCCACCTAAATGTTTCAAAAGGAGATTGTCAGGCTTAAGAGGGACAACTCATAGCCTGGGTGGCAGGCTTTGGTTTTGACCTATTTTCGATCTGTACACGGTTTTATGGAAAACTTCATGACCAGATATACTGCTGCACTTTGCAACTATGGGTGAAATCCTTCTATATTGTCCAGGTAATAGCATGGAGAGAAACGTTACCACAACTCGGAAGTTCATAAAATTTTTGGGATGTTAGGTCTCCATTGAATATCAAGAAGTTCAGTGCTGTTTTATTTAAACAGAAATGTCACTGAGGTGAATGAAAATCATTGGCCTGAAGAAGGAAATCTTTTATGTGAGATGTATAATGGGGAAGAGGAGTCATTGGAAACCTTGTTACCGATAACGCTGAATTAATGAATAATTCGCATATTACACGCACATTAAACATAAAAAGTTTTAATCCCATATTGATTGGGCCTTAAAAGAAAAGTACGCATTTTACCGAATTAATCGCGTATTACGCGTATTAAACATGTACTAAACACTTATTAAACGCATTTTGACTTTTTGTAATAGTTGATGCATTTGAAGTTTGAACTATAACTAGTAGATGTCCATGTTATATTTTGATTAATTTGCTTGACCTAAAACATTATGTTTCAAGTCTTAAACATTTAACTATTTAAGGATTGCTGATTTTCTATTTTAAATTTAATTTTTATTGTTACGATTATTTCCCGAATTTTACCTTCCTAAGAATTATTGCCCCTGCTCCATTATTCCCGAATTTCGTACCGGTGAGAAGGATTGGAACATGTGTGCTTCAAATGTTTCTTTCTGCAAGAAACTCGAGAAGACTGGGGCATTTTGAGGAGATATTTTATCTTTTGAGAGCCCTCAACAAATGTGGGAATGATTCTGAAAATTTGAAAACAAGGGAGATGATAATAAGGTTGCTGATGCACAAACATGAGGATTGAGGATGTATGTACATCAGCAACCTGCAGTCCTTTTGGATCGCCCAACTTTTGCCTTAACTTAGTATATACTGGGCTAGGAAAATGCGAAAAATTATTAAATTCAATACATTCAAGTATATACTTACATTTTTTTATATATTTATTTCATTATCGAATAAATTCAAAAGATGTTGAATGCTGTGAAAGGTGTCTCTTACATTTTCTAGAAATAAATATGGGGTCCTACATGCGGCGTGTAGGGTTATTTGGTACTTGGGAAAATATATGGTTTGTATTCCTATCCAACATGAGGATTTTGTGTAAAACCCATTTGCAAGCTGATAACGTAAATCTGGATAGGGTGAGCTGCGACTACATTAAAAGTTATCCAAATTTTTTGATTTGGTCCATAGAAAATATTACCGATAATTTCTAAATATATAAATGCCTCTTCGAAGCCGCATCATATTTTATCTAATGGGATTATGATTATTATGTGGTTCTTTTTTATGTAAACACCCATGTTCCTTTGTGTTAAAGATTATAATCTTGCAGTTTAGCACCAAATTACCACTACAGTTCTCTCCATGTTGTTCTCCAGTGTTCTCCAATTTGCTTTCCTTCATGGACATAGTTGAATTGTGTGGTGTGCGACTACGTTCCTTTATGTAATTGCTTGCTTCACTGAAGCTGGTTAGATCTGTCCCTGCTCATATAGGGCTGTAATTGTTCTCAAGCTTTTTTTTTCCCATTAACAGCGTCCTCTTACATCAGGCTTTTTCCCTTGTCAATTCTTGACATTTGTGGTATTTCATTCATGTCATCGTGCCCGAGATGCAATTCTTTTGTCCATGTGCCCTTTTCCCACAGATTGTTAGTGATGGGCAAAACTCAATATTCACCCTTTTCCCCACACCCTTCCTCTGCCCCATTTCATTCTTTATAATTCACATATATTCGTTTCATAATCCACACACACCCACATACTATGAATTTTGTCCTTCTGAAATATCAATTTTAGGTTCATTTTGTATTCTAAAATTTATTTTTTATATCAGATATACTAATTAAAACTCCAGTGCACCATTGATATGTATAGTTGATAGGGGAAAACGAGTATTGATGTGAATGTCCAGTGAATCCAACTGCGCACACTAGTGTGAATAAATTTTGTTAATTGTCATGTGACGATCGGGCATAGGCATGTTTTCTTCAGCAACCTTCTCCGCCTAACCTCTGGGAGCCTATATGTGTGGACCACATGATGATCCACCAACAATCAATTTCTTCTTCACATGTCCATCAGTTATTTTCACTGACACGTCATTTGTTGGAGCTTTAGAGTTTACCGTGGGCTCATCATCAGGAATTTCAATCCAAAAAAATTTGATCAAATAATTGATCAACACATTGAGAGGAAGAGAAGCGACCTTGCATTTGGGAAAGGAGGCTTCAAAAATGATATCCCAACTGATCCTAGGAAGATTAAATGGTTGGTTTGTTCCAATCACGTAAAGAAGTTTTTCTCTATCATCGATCGCTCTTATGCCCAATAGGAATTATATTCTAGGCAACAATGGTATTTAGAATGCCATATGTAGATCTGAGTTGAGATTGGGAAATGAGGGTATAATATTGAAGTGTCGTTATAATCTACTGTATTAGTAGCACGAGGAATATGTCGGTGATCAACAATGGATAGCGAAGACACGAGAATGGCATCACCATGGATAAAAGTTTGTATAAAACCAACAAATGCATCAATGATAGAACATACCAACTAGACGAGTAATGTGAAACCCTCCTCAAGATTTAAATATAGTGGGAACAGTGCAAGAATATTGCATATCCTTGATCTTCTGAATGCCACTTTATCATTCAAAAAGCAAATGACGATAATGAAAGGTTCGATCAAATACATGCTTTGCTTTACAATCATAAAAATGTCATCGGAAGATGATGATGTTTGAACATTTTTACCTTCCTAAGACGTTTTGAAGTACTTTTTATTCTCCGGTGGGATGGTGGATCCTCACCGGGTTGAGAACCAACCATTAAAAAAAATCAGAACTTGAAAAAATTGGGAAAAATACATAATTAGGGTTATGGATATCTAGGGTTTGAGGTTGATATAGGGTATTCAAATAAACACAACAAGAACTGATATTTGCTGCAAAAAAATTGTAGAAAAAATAAACAACCTGATCTAAAATTACTCATCAAAATAATAATAATTGAAAAAGGGTTAAAAATACCTATATTGAAGAAGATCACAAGGAAAGCTTCCGAATTACTTCATCAACTTAGAAATGAAGATATAGATAAAGAAATTGGAGTATCAAAGGAATTTGGAAGATTGGGTGGGAAAGGGGTTCGAACCGTTTTGAGCGAGATGAAGAAATGAAGGGGGAAATGGGGGTTTGGGTTTTTATTTGTCCCGAGTCTGTTTAGCCGTTTGATCGTCCAGGTTCTAAATTGTTTAAAAACTCCAATAGCTATATGAAAATCTGTTTGACCGGCTATTGCATACAATATGTGGCTGCATGTATGATACATGTAGCAGCATATACCTTGGAGACCAGACCACACATATGATGTGCACATTGTGTTAAAAACTAAGTTGAACTAAGAGTCCATGGCTGACCACATCGGATTGTAATGTGCCAATACCACAACTTAGAAACTTGTTATCGATTCATCTTTCTAGAAATTTGCACCAATAACCAATGGAATGCCATTATATTGAGAATTGATCATAGGATAATCTTGAGAAATTGATCATTGATGAATCCTTATAACTGCTCAATTTTTTTCCCAATTTTATTGTGCTTATGTTATTTTATTTTCTATTTTAGCTATTATATATATTATACTATTTTTTTGGTAAGTTGTTATAATAATTTTTTTATTGTTAAATAAAGTGATTAATTAATCAATCCTTGCCTAACTGAATAATTAATTAATCAATCCTTGCCTAACCAAATAATCCCCAGATGGCTATTGATTGTGACTAGAGTCTAGTGCATTTTCAATATTCAGGTTTCCAGGAATAAAGGCTAACTGGAAAATATATAAAATTTATAGAATGAACAAACCCATTCTATCATGAGAAATGCATAAACATATAGTTTGTGATGGATTATAATGGTGATAAAACTTTCCATTTTTAAAGCCATATGTAGGGTGTGTTGTCATGATGGATCATGAAATATAATGTGCAAGGAAAGGACATTTGAACAAAAGAACTGCGTACTAAGATGACATGAATGTGAAAGATCACAATTTTCAAGCAATGATAAGGGGCAAGCACAATGTGAGAGGATGGCAGTTGAAGGAGAAAAAAAGGCCAAAAAAAAAAAAAAATCAGTCCTATATGAGCTGGGATAGTTCTAGCCAGCTTCAGTGAAACAAGAAATAACACATTGGAATGTAGTAAAACATAAAGCTGATATGTGATACATCATAATTCTGTATTCAAGAACATATTCAGTGTTGGTAGAAATAATGGATCAAGAATTGATTTAAAAATTGCTAGGCAGGGGGCTGAGTAGGCTCTCCAACGAGGCCCCAAAGAAAATAGAGGGCAAAAAATGGAGGAAGAGGGGCAGAAATAGGAGACTTGGTGCCTCACTGTTTTTCCCAAACATGCTTCTCATGGGACACTTTTATCAATTATAAATTAAATTTGTTTCTTCAAAAATATCAATTATAAATGAAGATTGTATTAACTATAAAATTTACTTACAAACTGAATCATCCCTCAAGTAAGATATTTTGAATATATATAGTGCTATCATTCAAAAAATGAGAAGTGCTACATGTGAATATCAACTCAGATGCATATGATGTTTATCTTTAATACTTCTGATGTCTATAGTATGCAGGATTTAGTCAGATCGCTTGGTATGTTTTTCAATATAATTTGGTGGTCTTAATTTGACCAATAATTTTTAACAAAATATTTCCGATATTATATGTCTCAACTCAGCATTTGTGTTTTGGGTCATTCCATTATAGTTTCTGCTGCTTTTTTTGACCATGTAGGGCAATGCATTCCATTGATCACTTTTCCAATGCCTTGTATAGTTTCACACTCTTTTTTCTGATGACAAGTCGGAGCACACTGTGTCAAGTTCTGTTCAAAAAACGGTCAGTACAATCCTTATGAGCGGAGGTGCAGGCAGCCCAACCTCTGGTAAAGCACATAAAAAAAAAGTGAACCATTAGCCTTCCATCCTTACATGTGGAGCTACCTGTAAATCCTTGCCCTTCATCAGGGCATTGAAAACCACCATCTAGCCAGCTAATCTATGTTTTTCTTTTTTATCCTAATTTGATGAGTTTGTTATGCATCCTTTTCACTTCCCTTTATTTATTACATATTCTGTGCATCCTCAATATTTGTCATTTTTTTTTTTTATTAATCTTCCTAGTGTGACCATATGGCTGATCATGTGACAGTTGGGTTACATGGTTCATTGATATTCAAAAAATTTGATATTAAAAAAAAATTCAAATTTTTTTTTTGCTTGTGCAAATGGTATTAGGTATTATGCAATATGGAAATGCTGATCCATAGTCATATATCTTTTTGTTCTAGTGCAACAGGTCACTTGTTTTCGCATTCAAAACAAAGGTAGCAACATGTTTTGGCTGTGAATGATCATGTGATTAGTGGAAACATAATACCCAGAATCTGGTTGCCGAATACTTTGTGGTATGGCAGACAAACATACACCATCAGAAACAGGACAAACCATTATCCCATTGAAATGGGATTCCCTATGGAGCACATATCAAGAAGTTGATGAGGGCTCCATTATAGCTTTGACCTAGTTTTATTACTGGTGTGATATAAGAGAGTAAGGTGAGGTCTGTCATTAAGGCTTTCTGGGAAATAATAAGTCTTTGCATAGTTATTGCGTTGAATTTTTGTCTATTGTTTTCAAAAAAAAAAAAAAAAGGCCTTCCGGGAACCATTTTGTGATATAAGTTACCTTATTGGGTATGCAACTTAACTAAACAACCAAAACACAATTCTTAACTCATTTCATTAACACTTTTAACGTCTAGGTCAATGGGTGTGAATGCACACTTCATGTCCAAAGGCTCATCTGCCACAAAGTCAAGCCTATATATATCTCATAAAAGAAATTTTAGTCATTTATCATTTATTCTTCTGATACTATAAATGATGTGGCCCTTCCGACATTTCCAATCCTTAGTTAATTATATCCGGCTTTTATGTAGAACCGATGTATGTAGAAATCTAATTTTTATGTTTTTGAAACAGATGATGGGTAAGGTGAACCGGGAAAGGCTTGGTGAGCTACTAGGAGAGATCCAACGAAAGGAGAATACAAATGATCGATATGTAGCTGCTCTGAGAGGTGAGACACTGACAAGGAATCCTTACGTCAGGATCCAGCCGGTGCCTGAGCAAGTTAACGATGCTGACAAGGTTCAGAAATAAGTGGGGGCGGGGGCGGGCATCAATGAACATCATAAGGTGGATCAGATTTACATGAGTGCAATGAATTCAAGAGTGCTTCATATCCAGAGATGCATATAATTGTCATGTCAGTCGGTGGTTTCTTTGTTCTTGAATTGATTGGCTGATTTCAGATAAATGCGACCAGGCCATTCAATCTTGTTTTGCTGTACTAAATTTCCAGAGAGTTAGTTTTTAATTTTTAGCTGCTTACAGCAGTTAATCTTATCGAAAAATTGTTACAGTGCTTGCTCTTTCATGCGCTTTATAGAGAATTGTTAAAATGGTGGTATCCCCTGTTTTTATATTGCTAAACTATCAATACATCCATTCTGATTGTACAGTGCTGATTCTGGAATTTGAAGAACAAATGTGCATTTGGTTTTGTTATATTATATTGTTTCATAGGAGTCATCACTGGATTTTAGGTTCCACAGGCCGGGTAACAAAGATAGCATGGTTAAGTTAACAGGGGAGCTGATACACTGTCTGCAATCTTGTTTTGAAATAATCATTTAACGCAGTACACACTCCACTATTTTGTTATGTACTCTATTATAGAAATAGTAAAAGAACAATGCATCAATTTATAAGTGTGTATATAGGGGTGGTAAACGAGCCGAACGAGTCGAGCTTTGACATGTTCAAGCTCGGCTCGTTTATAAACGAGCCGAGTCGAGTCGAGCTCGCGAGTCTTAACGAGCCTAGCATTATTTTTCATTTTAGGGTTTTTAGGGATTGAAAACAAATTTTAGCCTAAACAAATCAAGTTCATGAGCCTAAACGAGCAAAACTTTTGTATTAAGTTAATGTTCTGATTTTATAAAGGAGTTTAGTTAAACTTCAACTAAGTTTTTATAACACAAACGAATCGATTTTAAATACAAAATGAAGTTCGATCCAGTTCCCGAGCATAACCGAGCTTTAAAAATTGTTCAAGCTCGTTTATTTGTCTAATTGAACGAGCCTGAATGAGCTCAAACCGAGCCGAGCCCAAGCCGAGCCCGAGCGGCTTGGTTCGTTTACTAGCCCTATGTGTATATGCGATGATGTTTGGATCCAGATTTTAAATGCATAACATTTAATTATGTATACAATGTTAGGGACAGTCTTATAACTCTGTACGACCTCTGTTTTGATTTTTTTAAATGTGTATAATTTGTGTGACAAAACATATATCTTCATTGCATTTTTGTGTACGTTAATCTAGTTGAGTATATAAGCTAATTGAGTATATTATTAATTAGAGAAATCATATACTCAATTAGGAACAGAAGAATGACTGCAAGAATGACTGGATGTAACATTCCAGGTCCAAGAAAAAAAAACATTTTATGCCACTGGAAAATTAAACCTAGAAGTTTTGTCCATTAATGAAAAATTGGGCCCACCAAAAGAACCTTTAACAAGAAGAGAAAAAAGATATTAGCCCCAAAAGAATCAATTTGGAAGGGCATATTTCTGCTTTGGATTCAAGCTAACCTGGTCTCAAATAATGGTTTTAGGGAGCTTAGTTGCCCTAAAAAGTTAAATATCAACTTTAATTTGCAAGCACCACATGTTTTTCTTTTTAAAAACAAAAAATTGAACACGAGCTTCTCACGTGGAGTTTTATGTGTGAATCTAAGAAGCTAATGAGCCCCTTATGTATATATTATTGTTGTCATTTCAAAGTACAAATCTGCACTTTAGGAAAAGAAGATTTGAGAGAGAGAGAGAGAGAGAGAGTGAGAGAGAGAGACTTTATAGAGAAAAAGTAGTCAAGGGCCAACTCATCACCTAACACAGTGTTCAGCTCGAATCAAGAACGCTATTAATGAAAAAATGGCAACGGACCTGCCTTTGTTTTCATTTATGTTAGAGAACATTGAATTTTAAGATGATTAAAGAGGAATCTTTTGTTTGATTGTCAAAGAAGGAATTGAAGCATCTATTCCCTTGTAGAATAGGGTAATTGACATGCATTTTCCCACTATGTGTTTCATTGATTTTTCTGTTGGGGGTGGGGTGGGGGTGGCATGCTTACTGTTGTTTTTCTCATCCGCTCTAGCTTTCTTGTATTTTAAATTAAATTTCTCTTTCAAGATATTTTATAGAAAAGCCCTCAAGTAGCTGAAAATCTCTCTTTGAAACAATTTTAGAAAATATTTTTTTAATCTACTATCATTACTGTTTTCAAAAAAGTTGTTTCGTTAACTTTTAATGCCTAAAAATCAAAATCTATAACAAATAGTTAAATAAAAAAATAGTATGAAACTGATTTTCTAAAAATTAAAGAAGAATAATCAGTTAGAAAATTGGCTCCAAATGGGACATAAAACATAAATGCAATAAACCTCTCACCTCTCCATATATCATGTAGCGTAGTCTATATATAAAGAGTTTTAACCATATAAACTTGGGTGATATTACAGTCAGTATATGTAGTATTGTAAGAAGTTTCATTTTATTAACATATTATATGCTTCATTAGATAAAATATGTAAATTTCTCGTAAGACGGTATATACAATTCACTAAAATTTATATTCAATTTTTTAAATAATGGTTCAAACTTTTAACATGTAACACACTTTAAAAATCAAAGCAGGTGGGACTACATGGGAAAATTGTCGCCCCAATAGGATCATTATATACATTTTAGAGGACATTTTTGGATATAAATCATTATTCAGGGAGTATTTGCATGACATTCCTTTCTTTTGTTAGGTGGGATCCTCTATTTCTACCTACTGGGGTCTGACTTAATTTAGTTTTTGTTTGGATTTAGATGGAAATGCTTTTATGTAGAGTGAATGGGAGAGACAATCTTCCATTCCACAAAAGCATGGTCTTATTGGGGGAGAAAAAATTAGGTCCCCCACACTTTTATCATTTGCTTCAACTCTTTACAACCTTTTGTATGGTCACTAGAGCTGACACGCAAATCACCAAAAAATTGTTCTAACTGTAGCTGGAGATATTGGCTTCACGGTGAGTGGCATCACTGTGTTTTAAATACAGATTATGTCTGTGTTGACTGTTGATCAATAAAAAAAATCATGCGCGTGTTGATGACATAAAGAAATTTAAAATATAAATGCACCATTTTTTATTTATAAATAACATAAAAAATAGTGGATGTTTATTTTTTATTTTTCTGGGTGTTGTTATACTAAGTTTTTTTTACAGTTCAAAATATTGTTCTATGTATCTTGTTACAAATTTAGTGAAGTATATATCTCGTAAGACGATGTATGTACCTTGTTCAATTTTTTCTTACACTTACTAAAAATAAGTTCATTCAACTTGAAATTGATAAATATACATTTTTTTTAATGTATATACCTGATTAAATGGTGTTTACTATTTTTTTTAAAATAAAAACATGTGCAGTCTGAATTTTGGTTGGTAAAAATAACTGAATCTAACATTTTCTTATTTTTTTGTTCCACTGGTGACAGATCACCATTTGATCACACATAGATCTTTATAGGTACTATTACAATGTCGTTAGCAATCATATGATTTACTAGATAAAGCATGTAATTTGTTTTATGTTAATGACTATATATAATTCTTTGAAGTTTATCTTTCATTTTTATAAAAAGAAAGTTCGTGTTTTGTTACATAAAGCATATAAATTTTTATGAAAAGTCAAAGCATGCAAGGACTGCACATGAAGTTGCTCCTAGGGTGTAACTGACATCATCCATCTTTTGTTGTTCCATATTCTTTTGTATTGAAAAAAATAAATCCAGGCAATAGTTAAATGATAAAATTTCAGAAAATGTTACACTGACTCCAATTTTCAATCCCAAATTAAATGCAGTTCGAATATTTTTTAATATATTTTTTTAAATATTCATTTAATGAGATATATACTTAAAAAAAGGTAAAACATATATTATATATATTTCAATAAACTGAATAATATTATTTATAGAAAAGATAAAAAAAATTCAACAACGTATATAGTTACAAGTTGGGGGGGTTAACGAGAGTGGGGGGGGGGGGGGGTTAACGAGATGTGGGTTTATATTTGGACTATAAAAAGGATTGCGTGTATAATAGCAATTATTTCTTTTGATTAAATTTGTTTTGTAAGCTAGCCCACATGCATGGAAAACCATGCAAACTGAGAAAGGGTTATTCCCTCATATTTATTCAGTCCCTGTTTGGATAGCGGAATTGGGTTATTCTGGATAGAAAATTATGCTAGTATAGATAACAAATTTACGCCCATGTTTGGATCGGGTATAAGACCCCGGATAAAAAATTTCACCCGTTTGTTTACCCCGAATAACCCCAGATAAAGTATGACAAAATAAACCAAGATAAAGTGGTATATGGATTCTCCTGGAATTAAAGTTGTCCAAGGTTATTCCACCCAAAGAATATGTGGGCTCACTGTCAAATCAACTGTCATCACCTCTTATAAACCACCTGTCAAATCAACTATCATTATTTTTTTTATTTTATAAATCGTTATCCATACTTTATTCACATTTTATCCAAACAACAAAACATTTATTCTTACATTTACCAACGAGAATAATTCAAAACACAATCAAACACAAAATCACTTTATCTTTATTTATACTCACTTATGCTTGGATAAATCTATACCCTATAATAAAATCTATCCCCGTTCCAAACGGGGGCTACAAGAATAAGAGATTTTATGTTTGGTTTGTTTGTTTTTATTCTCATTGGAAAACGTAATAATAAATGTTGAGTTGTTTGGTTGATAAAGAATAAAATATAAATAAAGTGTAAAAAAATTGATTTGACATGTGGGCCCTTTGATGTATAAGAGGTGTTGATAGGTGATTTAATGTAATAAGGTGTAAAAAGTTGATTTGACATATGGGTCCATGGGAATAGATAAAGTGAGTATAGCTTATCTTAGGGATTACTTAGAATTGTTATACTCTCTTATACTCGTTTAAACTGGCTTAATAATACCAAGTTATACTCTGCAAACAAACAACCATTTTCTCTATTCATTCTTATACTACCCTTATACTCGTTTATTCTGTTTACCAAACGGGGGGTGAGTGTTTTCGTTCCAATTCTACTTTCTAGCTATTGAAATTGGTACGGGGGATGCAAAAGAGTTAAAACTTTTATTGGCCTACTTTACACACACATTTTTTTAGATGAGATCCAATTTATGTTGGATCACATCAGTGTTTATTAATCCATAATAAGATATATATATTGACATATCTCTAAAATTAACAATAAACCTCGCACGCGCATATTAAACATGTGAGGGGACATATGTCAGTCCCTTACTATTGGGAACTACAACATTTAAAAGGATGGTACAGCGGTTCTCCACTCCTTTTTTTCTTTTTTTTGCGTGGTAACTAAGGACTTCATTAAAATAGGGAAATGATACTATCCTATCCCCACTCTTTTACTAATGAACAAATAATAAATGAATAATATTCTAATCAATACTGCATATTCTAATCAATACTGCTTTCACACTTCAGTTATATTTTTCACCGGCCTCAAAAGGCTTTCATTTTAAAATACATAGACAAAAATAACAGCAGGATAGAACCTCTTTGATCTTAACACAAAAAATTCTTTTGTGATCCAATTATATGATGACACGTAGTGATGGAATTTTTGTTGGTGCGATACATGGTTTTTCTTAAATATCCCATAATCTTAATTATCACTTAAATAAGGGATAATTTCATAAGATGTAATTCTAAGTGCAATAGATATGCTATATACACCACACAAGTCATCCTCACTGAGGCTAAATGAATTGAATATGGAATTCTAAGTAACAAAGCTCCAATACAAAAACAAAGCTCAAAAGAGAAGACACCAATTAACTTGTGATGATCTCATATTGTCAACATGTGAGATTGTATAATCAAGTTTTTTATTGTTTTTATTAGAAGCCTTTTTTTTATGAGAGACTAAACAAATCTGATAAGATACATCGCCCCCACTTTTGATCAAATTCTCAAGTAGCCTCTCTTCAACTGGGTATGATATGTACCAATGAGGCCAAGAAATTTGCCCTAAACATTTAATTCAATGTCACTAGCTGCAAATCATCAAAATAAAAAGCATGTGTATCTTCATGTGTATCTTCACTATATGGGAGCCGATTAGGTGTGGCGGACGGCGGGTGCAGCCGCGATATAGGCCGTCCGATCACGGGTCCATCGCATCCGACGGTGATGAACGATTCACATCGGACCGTCGGATGCGATGGACCCGTGATCGGACGGTCCATGTCGCGGCCGCACCCGCCGTTCGCCGCATCCAATCACTTCACTATATATATATATATATATATATATATATATATATATATATATATATATATATATATATATATATAGGGGTGATTACGTGCGGCGAATGGTGGGTGCGGCGTCGATCACGGGTCCATCGCATCGGACGGTCGGGATGTGCGATTCACGTCGACCGTTGGATGCGATAGACCCGCGATCGAACGGCCCACGTCGCGGCTGTTAGTATTTTGATCAAAATACATAATTCTATTGTTGTAACCGCCATATTATTACAAATCTTTAGCAGATTCATTCACCTAATCGCTCGCGTGTGTTATATTTGTGTGTTATGTTTTATATATATGCATGAATATATATGAATATAGTTTATATATAGGTGATTACGTGCGGCGAACGTTTTTTGCATTATTGGGTGCGATTTTAAGCGTAATCACGGGTCCATTGCATCGGACGGCTTCGGGTGCGATTAAGCACAGTTCTTGTTCTCACCGTCGAATGCGATGAAAAAAAGACTCGCGAAATCAAACGGCCCACGTCGCGAAGCCGCACCCGCCATTCACCATGCACGTAGTTCATTTTCAAAGAGTGAAACCCGCGTAGTGTCAATACACTTTTCTATATATTTCTAGAGGGCTATTCTCTTTGATTAGGTGCGGCGAACGGATCGGGTGCGGCAGCGATCACGGGTTCTTCCGTAGTCGATCACCCCGAAGAATAAAACCAGTTGTGCGTATCTCTCAGTGGTAGGGCCATTCAACCTGTGATCGGAGGGGGCCTTATTCACGACGCGGCCATAGTGTCTTCACCCGCCGTTCCACATTTCCGGATACACTTTTCTAATTCCTAACTCTTTTATTTCATACTTTTACAATATATTAGAGAGCCGATGCATGGTGCGGCGGCCGCACGGTGCGGCGTCGACCACGGGCCGTCGATCATGGGTCCATCGCATCGGACGGTCGTTGTTTGTGCGATTCTTAATGTCGTTAATTATAACCGAATTTGGATTTAGCCTTATATTTGATTGGACGCACAACGATCGGATGGTTGCCGCACCCGCCGTTGCGGCCGCCACACCTCAGTGCGCTCGCGTATATATATATATATATATATATATATATATATATATATATATATATATAGGGGTGATTGCGTGCGGCGAACGGCAGGTGCGGCCGTGACGTGGGCCGTTCGATCGCAGGTCCATCGCATCGGACAACGGTCGGAGATGCGATTCACATCGCCCCCGACCGTCCGATGCGATGGACCCGTGATCGAACGACCCACGTGATCGCTGCCGCACCCTGCCGTTCGCCGCACACGTAATCACGTCCGCTATATATATATATATATATATATATAGGGATCGCGATTACGTGCGGTTTACAAATCGGTGCGGTGCGGCAGCGATCACGGGCCGTCGATCACGGGTCCATCGCATCGGACGGTCGGGTGCGATTCACGTCGACCGTTGGATGCGATGGACCCGCGATCGGACGGCCCACGTCGCGGCCGCAAACCTGCCGTTCGTCGCACCTAATCGTTTCAGCATATATATATATATGAAAAAATTCATATAAACTCCTGTAATCTGGCCTAAATCCATATAACCCCCTGCAATTTTCATAAATCCATATAACCCCCTGTAATCACACCTCTATATTCATAAAACCCTCTCCGTCAGTTTTCCGTCTGTTTAGTTAACAGGGCTAGGGGTTATATGGATTTAGGCCAGATTATATGGGGTTAAATGGATTTGTTCCCCAAAACAAATTTTTTTTCTCTACATGTGATTTTAATTTTTTTTCACATTATTATGTATAACCATATTCATCTATTCTCTCTACCCAAACAAATTTTTTTTGTTTATTCTCCTCTATCCATTTAAAATGGATATTCATATCCATTCTATTTTTTTTATTCTCTCTCTACATGTGATTTAAACAAAATTCTTACATTATTATGTATAACTATATCCATTTATTCTCTCTATCCAAACAAAAAAAATTAAAAAATAAATGTTAAACATCTTAATTTTAAACCACACGTAGAGAAAATAAAATGGATATAGTTATACATAATAATGTGAGATTTTTTTTTAAATCACATGTAGAGAGAATAAACAAAAAAAAAAAAATGGATATGGTTACATAATAATGTGATAAATTATTTTTTTTAAATCACATGTATAAAGAGAATAAACAAAAAAAAATTTTAAATGGATATGGTTACACATATCCATATCCATTTTAAATGGATAGAGGAGAATTAAAAAAATGGGAGGAGAATAAACAAAAATAAATTGTTTGAGTAGAGAGAATAAATGGATATGGTTATACATAATAATGTGAGAAGAAAAAAAAATTTAAATTACATGTAGAGAAAAAAATTTGGAAAAAAACCCATATAACCCCTATAATCTAGCCTAAATTCATATAAACCCCTGTCCCGTTAATTAGACGGACAGAAGCTAATCGGAGAGGGTTTTATGAATGAGGAGGTGTGATTACATGGGTTATATGGATTTTTCCCAGGTATCTTTTATATATATGAGAGTGAGAGAGAGAGAGAGAGAGAGAGAACCAGCTTGCGTCATGTGTGGGGACTCATGCTGCAATGTTTGTGTTATGTGGGATAGGAAGATTGGTAGGGCAATATAAGTGTACGAATGCACCCAATATGATTGAAGCAGACACCTCTCTCCTTCTCCCCATTTTTGAAAAAGCTACCCCATCACAAGAAGAATAATAATACTACAAAGACAAGTATACGAATCTCTATCTCTCTCTTTCTCTCTGTCTCTTTCTCTCTCTCTCTCTAGATAGACCATCTTTTGGCAAAGAGAGAGGACCTTCATGTTGAAGTCGGTTGCTCCCTTTATCTCACTGGGTTAGCTTAAACCACCCATGTCTTTCTAAGATATAGATATACAGATAGATATTGTGAGAGAGAGAACGAAAGAGAGGGTGGTGTTATCTCTCCTTAAAAAAAAAAAAAAAAAGCAAAGAGCACCCAATTCTCTTCTCATATGCTAGTTCTTGGTTCTTGAATCTCTTCCAATTCTCTGAGAGGAGGTGCACTCGCGCGCGCGTGTGTGAAAGAGAGAAATTAAAAAGAGAATGTTCCATCATCAAAAGAAGCCTAGTATGAATAACACACATGAGAGGCCTATGTGTGTTCAGGGGGACTCTGGTCTCGTCCTTACCACTGACCCGAAACCTCGCCTACGCTGGACTTCTGAGCTCCACGATCGTTTCGTCGATGCAGTCACACAACTTGGGGGGCCTGATAGTGAGTAGTCTCAATAATTCCGTCACTAGTTTTGATTTTTATGATTTAATTTGTTTTATTATTTTTTAGAGGCGACACCGAAAACGATTATGAAGGTTATGGGTGTGAAAGGTCTCACCCTTTATCATCTCAAGAGCCATCTTCAGGTATTCTATGATTTCACCACAAAATTTTCTTTTATGGGGTTAGCTTAATTTTAGGTTTTTTCATTGGTTTGTGAATCTGCATACTTTCTTCTTTTTTTTTTACTGTTGGTGGTTGATAATTTGATCTGTTCTTTCTGATTTTGGTCAGAAATTTCGACTTGGGAAGCAACCACACAAGGAATTTAGTGATCACTCAATCAAGGAAGCTGAGAGAGGTGAGTCATGTTGTGTCAATATATTCTGAATTCTAGATGTTAATCATCTCCCAATCCATGCTTGAGTGTGTTTGTGTGTGTGTGTGTGTTTTTTTTGTTTTTTTGCTAACAGTGCTTAATGCTTAATCTTTTATGGAAGCTTTGGTTTTAGATCTACAAAGAAATGCAGCTTCTTCATCCGGAATGATGGGTCGAATGATGAGCGAGTAAGCTTTTCAATTCATCAAAACAAAAAATTGATTTCACTTACTTCTATCACATGTTTTGTGTCCATAATTTTAAAACTTTCAAAATCATTCATGAGGATGCGTTGTTTCAATAATTTTCAGTAGGAATCATATGTCCGAAGCGCTTCGAATGCAGATGGAAGTCCAAAGGAGAATACATGAACAACTAGAGGTATATACATACAAGTCACTAATTTGTTTCAATTCTTGCAATTGAGGCTATATATTTTGTGAAGTTCTTACTAAGCACACTTCATAAATCATCGAAGAACAGGTGCAAAAACACCTCCAACTGAGGATTGAAGCTCAAGGAAAGTACATGCAGACCATACTAGAGAAAGCATGCCAAACCCTAACAGGAGACAATAATATGGTGGCCTCAGGGAGCTACAGGAGTATGATCAACCAAGGAACTATGGATACGGGCATCGTGAACTTCCCTTCCTTTCAAGATCTACACATCTATGGAGGTGGAGAACAACAACTCGACATGCAACAACAGATCGATAGATTGGCCCTCGACGCATTCTTGCCCACCGGCAGTGCTGATGACTTGTGCCTTGGGAAAAAGAGGTCAAACCCTTATAGTTGCAATGGGAAGAGTCCATTGATTTGGGCTGAAGACCTTCGCTTACAGGAGGACTCTTTCAGAGGAGATCAGCTTCAAATGGGGCCATGTTCGATCGATGGGGGGACGGACATTGATTCATTGAGTGATGTTTATGAGACAAAGCCCTTCTTATCAAGCGATGGCGCTGGCGGAGAGAAGAAACATGAAGCATCTACAAAGCTCGAGAGGCCATCACCAAGAAGGGTAGACAGGATGAGTCCCATGATGAAACCTTCGCCGAAGAATTTGTCTTATGGGTGAGTGTTTCTTAACACAAAT
The DNA here is from genome assembly GCA_030737845.1 of Acorus calamus. Lineage (NCBI taxonomy): Eukaryota > Viridiplantae > Streptophyta > Magnoliopsida > Acorales > Acoraceae > Acorus > Acorus calamus. The sequence continues at coordinate 26,859,408 of CM060868.1, read as the reverse complement.
TCGGATATTTGTGGTTTGGGTGTGCTTTCTATTGTTGATGTAGAAAAAAACCATTGATAGTTTGCCATGCTTAAATAAGTGTATTGGATGCGAGTGTTGAAGTTATTTGTCCTGCTCATTAACCCTTTTTTTTTTGCTGTACTAAATTGAGAGACATAAACTCTAATCCCATGTAAGGTATGCTTGTGTTGAAGTAGTACTTGTTAATTTGTTTGAGAAGGACATGATTATCATTTCTATCATAAGCATATTATTGTTTCCCATTTCATGGATTGCGATATGCAAGCAATTAAAGATAAATTGAGAGCATGACTCACCAAACAAACTCTTGGGAGGCCGAGGGGTATTAGGTTTAAGTTTTTTCTCGTTTTAATAGGGTAACATTTGGGACAATTTTTTAGAGTAACCCTAATAAATTTTTTAATTAAGCTTTTAACTCTCCCCCTATTTTATAAGTACATTCTAACTATAGAAAAATTGGGGGAGAGTTAAAAGTAAAATTAAAAATTTATAAGAGTTATTTTTAAAAATTGCCCTAATATTTAATATTTAACTATAGAAAAAAACAGTACTTAACGGAAAAAAAAATTGCTCATGAAAATGTAATAAATGCCAATGTATTTTTTCCCATGCATTTAAAGTTGGTAAGCCACATTTTAATGTGGTGTGTCCTTGGAGAGACACTTTTAATTTGCTTAAGATATCTATATCACCAGCTAGCAACATTTAATATACAAACATAAATTTTGTATGCATATAAGTTGCTAGGAATCTGAACAAATGATTTTAACACACAAGATTCATGCATCAAAAGTCTCATAGCATTATGTTCAATACTTCTATAATTTTTCTTCACGTCTCGCATACATGCATCAATATTTCCGTAGCACTATATTATGGTTTCCATAAAATTTCATATAACAAACATAACACTCAACTGTTGCTCTTTCTTTCTTTTTTTTTTCCTCTTCATTTTTAATATTAAATCTTTAAGTCTTGTGGGGAACTCCTGTGGTTTGTTAAAGAAAGAGCAACTTGATGAAAACTTTGTACTTACTTGGGAATTCCAATGTTTTTTTGAGGTCATGGTTTAATCTCCCAATACAAATTACAACCCTTTTTGGATTTTGCTTTTAAAGTTAGTTACTCTCATCATGACAAACAGTGGCTTTTTAAGCAAGGGAAAACAATGACGATTCATGCATAATATATAAAACCCATGCAAATCTAGGGTTTTCTATATGACAGAAGGGAAAGGGGAAAAATAAAGAAAAAGAGGTAAAGAGTGCTCATTGGGAATGGAGCATGCATGGGAAGGGAAACATTGAATAGGCGGTCCTCTTTATGAACATGAGAGCAGACAGAGAGTATCCTCTTTTCTTTTGTTTTTGAGAAAAAAAACATATATTCCCAAAGAATACTATGTGAGCTCTCTCTCTCCACCCTTCTCTCTCTTTTCTCTCTCCTCTTTCTATCTCATGTGTTAAGTATAAATAATCAAAATGTACTAATAGATACACTAGATCATATCTCTTTTTCTTTATATTAGTTGTCTAATGTTCAAATTAAATAGTTATTATTCATCATCTTTGGAAAAGTAGAATCAGTAGATTTGAACTGGTCGGGAGAGAATTTCTACTAAGGATAAGGGTTAGTAAGAGTTTATGGTCGTGGTTGACCCTGAATGTAATAGAGAGAGAGAAAAACTCTAATTTGGATCCAAAAGCATAATTCATATAAATTTTTAGTAAATCTCAAGTGATAGGAACCTAAATTCTTTATATATCTTGGCTCTTGTTCTTTCAAAGTTTTGACTTTAAAACATTCCATGCATTCATGTGATTCAACCTTTATAAAATTTATTTATTCTTTGGAATCAATTTAGGAAATTGGGAAGAATAGTTATTCTTGTAATCATTTTTACGGTCCCAACACAATTTGAATTTTTTTTTTAAAAAATATGATTGTCTAATGAATTGAAGTAGATTCACATAATTGAAGTATATATGACCTAATGAATTGAATGCACATCCACTTACTATTTCACTAATAGAATTTATACTTTATTCTTCAAAAGTATATAATTTATTTAAAAAATTATATATTCAACTATATATGTATGCAGGAGTGATTAAATGTATTAGTACTCATTCAGTTATATATGTATGCATGTGATACATTCATGATTATGGAAAACAATGATTTCTTAAAATGAAACTAGCACTTCTGTTCATGAGAAATTTGAATTAGCAAAAATTATCATTTACTGCCTTTGACCAAGTTTGGGCTGTCCAGGGGGCAGCTTTTTTTTATTTAGCGTTAAAGACATACTTTAAACTTCCTATCTTCAATTATAAATGAAGATATATATGTGTGTGTGTGTAACTTATGTCATCACTAAATTTTTTTTTTTTTTTTTTTGTGTCAAAGGACAATAACAACGTAAGTTGTTTTTAAAAAATAAGGTCAGTTGAACTTCTGTCTTTACTTCAAAGATCGACAACATGAATCTTACTTTTTTATATTATAGTTACTAATTAAAACAAATTGAAAGTTTCAAGGAGATTGAGATATAATTAGATAATATTAGTTTGAGCAAATTTTAGTCTTTTTGAACATAATGATAACCAAATGATTTAAAGTTTTTATTTTCTTTTGGTTGAAAACAATCTGGTTGAAATCCAACATTCTTTTCATATTTTTTTTTTATTAGTAATCAAAGTTGTATTGTTGTAAGAGGGAAAATTTGTACAAATTCACAGTTCACTACATGGAAAACAAAATAAGAAAGAATAATGAATACATAAGTGATGCAGATTGATACATAGGCCGGGTTGTTTTGATTTTGGCATCATTCTATTTTAATACTTTGTTTTAGAACTGAAGGACCGTCTCGATAAAGTCACAATACAATCACAACACAAGTCATAGGTACTCAGGCTCAGAGTCTTGGACACGAGTCTGTAGTTTTAACCTAAGGCTCCCTTGTGACGACGCTTTGAAATATATTTTTGCTAGTCAGTCATCATGTTCACATCAAATACGAATGGCTAAACCCCGGGTGATAGATCATCTAATGAGAATGGATGGTCGTGAGATGACACCACCTCGTTTCGGCCCGACGAGGGTAGATGATCTTTCCTTATGAGATGACGTACCACATGGAGGAACATCGCAACATCCACATCAATTACAACTCGAAGAACCACATTGATAGCGTGACGCATAACATGGCGATGACTCTTTGAGCATGAAAAAAAGAAATTGATACTCAGGAAGATGCATAATACGAAAATTGATGAATAAGATATGGCATGTAGTTGAGGAGCTCAATAGTATCAATCCTCCTTGATTTAACAAAAAGACTCATTTTCATGTGAACACCCAAATACCTTTGCATTTTTTAGGAAAAATCTGTGATGTCGTGAACATGATATTTTATTTAGAAAACGTGGGGGCATATCACATATTTTAATTTGGTCCAAAATATATTATCCTAAATTCACATGTTTCTTTCAAAACTTCTAGTGTGTATAATTCAAATATCATATGAAAAGGTTGTTGAGATATCTCTGCCCTGACCCACAGAATGGCCCGCAACGCAATCCAACACGCAATCCCAATTATTGGCCCCAACTTCACTATGTATAGCCAACAATTATTGAGTGAAACTGACATCTATATTATAACCTTGGGGAAATGATACATTCACCTCATTTTCACACATTTTGATTTTTTAAGTATATATTTAACTAGTTAAATATATATTTTTTTTATAAAAGATGAAATACATACACAGATAAATTAACTATATACATTTTGCATTTTTCACATTGAAATTGAGATAGTTGATCGCATACATTGTCATTTTTTATAGTAAAATGTAATTATATCTATTTCATCAAAAAAAAAAAAAAACAAACATGTCCGAAATGAGTAAAATAAAAATAAAACAAAGACAAGACTATAAAAAAAACCACTAAAGTCCTCACACAAAACCTCTAACCTAGTGGAAAAGATTTCTACCCGGTTACAACCCAACCGCGAGCACACTCAGTCACTTGGATGGTCGCGACTCCCATTAGATCTGAGCCCTAATCTTAATGTAACATAGTGCCTTATCAACTCCCATAGGTTCTCGAAATTGAAATTCACATTTCTGAAGACCACCTGGTTCCTTCATAGCTAATTGGCTCAAGTCCACCTTACTTATCATATATTGTGTTAGTGATGTGATAATAAAAAAATAGAATTATAAAATAGACCAAGTGTATCAGCTCCCATAATTATGAGCACACCAAGATATCTCAAGAGATTGGGTCTAGGTTAGGCATTTAAAGGGATATTAGGTTTTTGATGTGAGATGTGAAAGGATCAACCAAAGATATATATGGCTTACGGTTTTTTTGGGGGAAAATGATGAAATTATGAAATCTCTCAAATGAAATTGAGCTTATACAGCAATATCAAAATTACTTAAAAAGATAAAAGGACAAAAATTAAGGCAATGATCAGACCTCTATATCAATGATTATAATACACTGTTTTAAGATCAACAATAAGAACACCATAAGATATGACTGATCTTATGGATGAAAGGAAACAGTTTTAATTTAAGAAATCTTAACTAGACTTCAAATGATTTACACAGTCTTTTATAATAATTTCAAACAATACAATTGCACTTTAACATTATATAGGCTAAATTAAAATGCACAAATTATCATGTGATGCTAAAATGACCTGTATCACATCATATAACATCAGTATCACATCAAGGTCATGAATTATCAACTAGTGTATTATTTAGATTGAGTAAACCAGTTGTTCAAGTACTAGAAAGGAATAATCCCTCACACTGCACGTACGTCTATGCAGGCATAGTAAGGGTGACAACTTTTGGCAGCTCATTTTTGACTTACCATGTTAGGCTCATACAAGCACATAGACTCAAGACTGCTGTTAACCAACCATCCTAACATAAAGATCTAATTATTCTCAGTTTTACCCTCGTTTTCTTTATTTGAAAATAACATTTATCCATTTCCTTTCCAAAATGGGTTACTTAGAATTTTCCCATGATTAATTTTTAGGGTTGATACAATTAGTCATTGAATATGAAATCTCCAAAACTTTGTTTAAGTAATGACATAATTTATTGATAACTATACCAGTAAAATGAATTTAAGTTTTTATTGTTTAATTGATCATAAATAAATTAAGGATAAAAAATGAATAATATGTAGATAAAAATTTATAAAAGATAAAAAAATATTTGACAGTAGACCAATGACAAGTGATTTGACTAATAGGCATCACTTATACTCGTGAAATAGATGAAGTGAAATAATACAATTACAATGGAATCAGAAATATCAATACAATTTATTCCCACCTATTATTGTATAATAATATCATCTAGTCCTTGCAAACAAATAATTTTTTGGGCTTATTCACCTCTATTATACATCTATTGTTCGACACAAATATAGACTAATAGAATATATAATCAGCTGCGATAGTATATAATCTATTAAAAAAAACAAGAAGACATGCATTCATTCCATTTTTCTAGTCAAAATGTGTACTTTATCAAACAAATGTACATATATATATATATATATATATATATATATATATATATATATATATATATTAAAAATTAAGTGATGTGGAAAACATATAAGTGACTGCAATGTAAATAGTATTAGAAAATGTTAGCCTACAGTCCTTTAATTTGTAGCACCATTTTTAGTCCACATGTGTTTTTACTTTTTAAAAAATAATATACATCATCTAATATGGTACATAATTTTATTAAAAAAAAATAAAGTATATGTTTTAATTAATGAATATTGCATTAATATATTTATAGAATATGCAAAAAAAAAAACATTAACAAGAAATTTATCTCTCATATGAGACTAAAAAAAACTGTGTGTAACATAACTGAAAAGTATTTGATTCCTGCACCACATTAGACCTCCAGCCTTTCTTTTCACTGGGTCGAAGAAGGATAAAAAAAACAAAAGAATAAAAAAAGAAATAAAAAGAGGGTGGTGGGTGCATGGTCACTTTATAGATTACAGGAAATATGCATAACATGAGGGATGGTACAATTTGAACAACAAAGCTCTCTCTCACTCTCTGTATAGCTAAAGAAGGAAAAAAAAGTAGAGAAATAATGGCAAATACGCACTCCCATGATTACAGTTATCGAGGAAGCTTCGACCTTTCTCGTAGTGCTGCAAATGTTAATTTGGGACCTCTCAAAAGCTGGTGGAGCCGTTTTTTTTATAAAAAAAAATTTATTTTTTTGTTTTATAAGATATAAAGAAGGGTGTGTCATATGTTGCATTGTCTGTGCAGGTGGAATGTTTTCTTACCAAATTAGACCAATGAGACACCAAAATCTCTCTCTCTCTCTCTCTCTCTCTCTACCTCTCTCCTTGTGAGTGAAAGATTATTTGAATAGAAAAAGAACAACCTCGGATTCTGTTCTGGGCAATGGAGCTTTAAAGTGGTGTTTGTGGAGGGTGGGTCAGTGGAGCGGGGAGAGTGAGGAAGCTTCTTTTAATTATAGTGCTATTGTTGGAGGAAGTTTCTTTTTGGCCAACACCTGCAAATATCTTTTTTGGGTGACTAATTGTTTTTGTTCATTGTATTTCTTTTACCATAATTATTTCAACATACATAAAAAAAAATCATTTTTGTGTGATTGAGTTTTTAATATTCACGTTAGAAAACGCAATAATTAAGTTTTTGTTGTTTGGTTGACCATAGATAAGTTGTGGATAAAAAAGTGAATAAGATACGGATAAGATTTTTAAAAGATAAAAAAATGATTTGACATATGGAGCACTTGATTTATAAGAGGTGATGACAAGTGATTTGACATGTGGATCCCTATTTTACTAGTAGAGTAGATTATGTGAAATAACATAATTTATAAGAAAATCTAGAAAAATAATATCATCTTTTCTCACTTATTTTGACATAATTATACGCATCTATTCCTCACAAATAAACATATTTTTGGATTTATCCTCCCTATTCCACTTTATTCCATCATTTTTCCTTTTTGATTCAGTGTATTCATCTCAAAATATGACCAGAATGTACGAAAAGCCTTCATTTTGATAGCGACATAAGTTATTTTTGTACATATAACTATTTTAGTATTGATAAAGAATAATACATTTTTTGTGTGGTTATATTTTTAGTTATTTCTTTGTAAAATCTTATAATAAATTTTTTATTGTTTGGTTGACTATGGATAAATTGTGAATGAAAAATGAATAAAACGTGGATAATAATTTATCAAAAAGGCGAACAAATGATTTGACATAAGAACCCTCTAATTTATAAGAGGTGAAGATAAATGATTTGACATGTTAGCATAAAAGGTAATGACATAGGTGATTTGACATATCTCCATTTTTCTATCAATTGAAAAGATTATTGAAACTAATGCTTCAATTGTAGAAGATGAGTCCGCGCATGATGGAGAAGTATATCTCTTCCCAAGTGACTACCACGCAACTTAAGAAGTAACACACCTTGTCACTATTGAATGTACCGTTGATACAACTGAGGATACTCGTCCGGCTTAAATTGGGCAAGATATAACATATAATTGGTCCGATCAAAATGAAAATATTTGATGACAATGAGTTCATTGACCTCATTTCAATGGTGTTGGTCCTGCCTATGAATCTTAATTCCATTCAAACTTGAGAGACTCCAGTTTCTCTCGATGACTTGATTGGATTATTGCTCGGTGCCAAAACAAAATGGAAGATTATAATATACAACACTCTGATCAGACTGTGATTGCTTTGTGTATAACAAAACTAGTGGTAGCACTTCTCATGGTTGTGGCAGATCCCCTACCAAGGACATGATTTAGGAATTAGGATCTTCTCATAATCAAAGAGGGTCAACTCCTACAAACAAAAGATCTTTTGGTGGTGTTTTACAACCTTGGTGCTTTACAACCTTCACCAAATGAGTATTTTCGTCCATCTAATGTCGGTCATGCAAAACTCAAAATTTGTGGTCATCTTGGACATTTAGCTAAGATCATATGTGTAAGGGTGGTGTGTACGTCACAAAAAAGTTGAGGACCATGATTCTGACTCGTAGATAACATGGTGTTACTAATCTACTGATTGTGGGGATTCCTCTCACATCATGTCTAATCTTTCCAATCTCAATATACACATTGAATGTACTAGAGTAGATGAAGTAGTTGTGGTTAATGGTGCAAGTTTTCCTATATCTGATATTGATTCTTCTTCTTTTTAATTTTTTACTACATAGTGATATCCATTAATTGTCCAACAATTTCTACAAATTAATTTGTTACCTATTCACCAATTTACACGTGACAATCATTGTTATTTTTTATTTTACTTCTGATGAATTTTTATAGAGGAACTCACAACAAAGAAGACGGTTTTTCAAGGCAAGATTGAAAATGGATTGTATCCTTTTTATTTTGCATGTTCTCCTTCTAATTTTAAGGCAATTGGACTTATTGGAGAATGTGCTTCTTCTTTTATTTCGCATCAACGTTTGTTCTTCAAAAATTAATTTCTTTTCTTAATTCATGATTCTATTTCAAATGATATTTGTAATATTTATCCTCTGGGCAAGAGTATCAAGTTTTTTTTCTGGGTAAATGAGAATTGTATTAAGCTATTAACATTGTACAAAAAGGTTTCATAGGTAGAGAAGAGTGTTATGAAAGTAAGTGCCCATGTGAGGTTACTAAGGATTGCAACAAAAAGGGTACACCAAGGTGGAGATAATTAGCAAAGTCTGGGATGAAAGCGCCCTTCCTTGTCCTCGTGGATAAGATAGCAAAGTCTGGTATGACAACGCCCTTCCTTGTCCTCGTGGATAAGATTGATGAACTCCTCCCCAAAGGATGGAGGATGCCAAACCATTTCTCCCAGAATGCATTGCGGTGAGGCAAAAAATCTGCTACAAAGTCATCTTCTTGGTAATTAAACATGGGAGATTTTCTAGCAATGCAGCTGGGGGAGGAGGTTATATGTAATTGTTGAAGTAATCTGAAGGCCATCTAGGGGATCTCACCGCGCCCATGGGCCCAAGTTATGGCAATAGTGGGGTCAAATTCACTCGACCATAAGGGCGCCCTATTGAACACAAAGATTAATACCCTCAACAATCCCCTGCAGTTCCAAGATGTTGATGTTAATCCCCTCATCAATCCTTTGTATAATCCATGGATTGAGGAAAAAAGACTTCGAGAACTTCTAAACAGGGTCGGCCTTCTGAATTAGGGTCCTCAAAAATCTGTCACGGTTAGTTAGTTCCTTCACCAACAATTGTTGTTGAAACATTCACAACTGTCTACTGAATTTGACACAATGTGGGATGAAATTTCTCAATTTTAGGTGGGTAGTTCAGGGGAGGACATCCTTATATGGACAGGGCACAAATTTGGTGCAATCCCCCCCAACCCTGCAACTAACTTCCTCATAGCTCATTGCCATCTCCCTTATTGTGCAAAGAGCTATGGCGCCGATTTAGTCCTCTAGATGCAGCTTCTTATGCTGGCAGGCGCTTTGGGTTGCCATCCCACCCTAGATAGGCTTCTTAACAAGGGTCTTGCTCGCCAAAACAAGTGCTCTCTACCTTCCATTGAGGAGTCTCACCTGCATCTGTTTATTAGGTGTTTCTACTCAGCATATGTGTGGACAACGCTCTGCAAGTGTCTTGAGATCACAATCGTCATGCACAACTCGTTCACCGATTTCAGGCACAGCTCGCTTACCGATTTCTTAGAATGGCTTCCCAAGCAAAGACATTCAACTTCAAAGAAAAATAGGTGTTGCATTTCCTACTTACTCAGGGAATGTGGTACTTATGGTTGGAATGGAACACTCGGGTGTTACAGACCCTCCTTCTCCAATTTCTTCCAAAATGGAAATTGTTTTTGGTGTCCAATTTGTGGAAAAACAAAGGATAGTTGTTCAGGTTCAATGGCAGCCACCTCCCGATGAATGGATCAAGTTAACTCAAATGGCTCGGTGTCAAATGATAGATACGGCTTTGGAGCTCTATCTCGAACTTATAGGGAGATTGTCTGGTGGCCCTCTCTACAAGCCTACAAAATTACTAATCAATACAATTTTTCTATTTCCTTTGCAATTATCATTGGATATTTGGACTTCTTTGAAAGGATTTTAAATATTTTATTTTTTATTATTTAATTTTATCGTTATAAATTCTCATGACTTATGTGGGTTTCTTTTTATTATTAGGGAAGAGGAAGGTTGATCAGGAAGAGAAAGCACCTGCAACGACCTATTCGAAGAAGGTCGAGTCTAGAAGCCAAGAGATCTGTCAGACAATTCATTTGCAGAAGATATGAGTGATTCTCCAGTCCTCTAACCTACTGAGTCCCTGCATAAGAGATCTCTATAATATGAGAGTTGTCCAAGGAAAAGCACCCTTGCCTTTAACCAGGCCATAGCAGTTGTGGGATCTGTTTCAAACTATATTTTCTTACCACCCCGTTGGATTCCTAACTGAAGCCAGCCATGATGTTTTTAATTCTAGGAGATTAATGGAAGACCCAAACAACCTGTTATACCCACATGATACTGAGCAGAGGAGTCTCTTAGAAGAGCTTGCATAAGGAGGATACAACTCTGTCATCCGACCCATCTAAGTTTGATTTGATACAAGCTGCATAAGGAGGATCCCAAGTGACATAACATGATAATTGTTAGGTTCCATAATGATCACATTGAAGGCATGTGTGACCTATTGAAGATCAAGTGTGATAATGGACTTCAATTATACTGTCTGAAATCTGAGCTTGATATTCACTTTAACACATCGAGAACTCAGATTTCATGGGAGGACTTTCCTTTGAATATGCAAGAGTTTCTTTCCTGCCAAATAGCCCGATGAGTGTTGAATATAACCAAAAGGAGAAGAGGCTTGGTCACATCATTCAATGAGAGGTTTTCAACCAATCAGGGAGCTAAGATAGGGAGCGGGATGACTCCTTGGAAATTTCAAGTCCCTCAGTAGGGCTGAGCATAAGAACTGGAGAAGGGACTTGAAGAGCCAAAATGATCAGCACTTTCTGTTGTTGATGAACATAGAGGACAAATCGTTTCCTGAACTACGCCTTTCCAGTATAACGTGTCTAGAGCGAGGAGTTTGTTTAGAAAAACTTCAAGAGAAAAAACTATGCTTGTGAGATTGCACCGAATGCCATAACCAAATTGGCCATGAAGAAGGATTGGCAGAGGTTCTCATAGTATTCCAAGCATCTTTGCCTGAGAGACAACCAGATCTGTTATTCGGCCAAATCAAAATATCATCACTGAGCCTCTAACCTTGAGTTGAGTAATTTCATCCCAAAGACCATCTAAGACTGGGTGCCATAGGGTAGATTTAGTCCATTTCCATTTTGAATGAGAACATTCAAGGAAGTATTGAGTGGAGAGCCCCAAGTGAGAAGCTCCCTACTAAGAACATCTTTAAGACCCTACCATTAAGCTAAGGATCGTACCAATGTTGACTGAATGGTTCAAAAATGGCATATTACTTTGCACCAACCATATCCTTGAACTAAGGATATGCTTCCAAGAACTAGGACTGCTAGAAGAAGTTTTATGATGCCATAAGTTAGATTTTTTGAGATATCTATTGCTCACCCATCAAGATCATAGGGACAATTTGTGAAAAGCTAGGTCACAATTAAAACTGCACCCCATGTGCCCCTTTGCTCTAGTCCCACAACCTTTTTACTCCCAGACCTCCCTCTTCTATGGGCTTACAAACAGAGTCCCAATTTACATGGTGAAGCTTTTTGGTGGTGGAACCACCTTGCATAGGAAATTTTAAATCAACTTCTCAATCTCATTGATAGATTTCTATGGGAGACCCAAAGATGTGAAAGGAACATAGAACCGATTTGATTAGCTCCAACCTCCCAATGATAGAATGAAATTTACCAATGCACAATGAGATTCATCATACGAATTTTATCAATTAGAGGCTGACAGAGGTTGTGGTTAAGAGACCCTGTAAATGACAACATGTCAAGGTACTTGATGGTAAATGGTGTAGTGGGATACCAAGAATTTGGCTGAACTCTATTGCGTGGCATGATGTAAAAATTTGACTTTTAGCAAAGTTAAGTCGAAGTCTAGATAAGGAATGAAAGTCACTAAACTACTTCTAAAGTTCCATTCCTGTCGAGGAGGCCATCAACAAAGCACATATGGGTAACAATTAGTTGACCTTTAATGTACGAACCAATATGACCAGCTACACAATGGTTGTTGAGAAAAGTGAAAAATGAGTTCATTACAAGTGTGAATAAAAGTGCAGAGAATGGATCTCCTTGGCGCAGACCACAAGAGGAAAAAAAGAACACTTTTGGAGATCCATTGATAGTCATCGAATACTTAAAAGAAGAGAAGCACTCCATGCACCATTGTATCCAACATTCATAGAAGTGAAAACCCCTCAAGACTTCCTCTAAATGAGACCATCGAACGCTATTGAAAGCTTTCCTCAAGTCTATCTTCATGCGGGCCCTTGACATACCCCCTTTGTTGAGATAATCACCAGATCATGAGCTAATAGTATGTTGTCATGATGTATACTTCTTCCCTTGATGAAGGCAGTTTGATAAAGGCTCACAATTTGAGGAAATACCTCTTGTAGCCAAGAAGCCATAATTTTTGTAAGGATTATATTTTATGTAGTGTATTGCATAAAGAGATTGGGTGATAGTCATCTAAGAATCAACATTTGCATATTTGAGAACCAAAGCAATGAAGGAGTGACTGACTTTCTTGAGAAGGGGAACATTCATGAAAAATGATGAGTTGCTCTCAATAAGTCATCTTGAATGAGGGACCACTATCATTGGTAGAAGCGGGCGAGGAAGCCATCCGGACTGGGAGAATAAGATACTTAAGGCTAAAAGCAGCCTACAAAGTTGTGAGCTTATCATTTTGCCTGTCTAAAACAGACAAAGGGAAGTTTAAATAGGGAATTGAGAACCCTGATTCCCTATTGGAGAGTTGTTTATAGTAAGAGGTAATTGACTCCTACATATCGGCTATATATGTGCAATGAGTCATCTAAGTTTCTCAAACACCCAATGGTGTTTCAAGAGGATCGGGTCTTGAGGGATCCATTAAAATATTTAGAGTCCCTATCCCCTGGAATAAACTACTACTGGCTGGATTTCTGCGTAAGAAGCTTTCATGAGCTCAGAGAGCTGCCATATAGATTTGTCGAGCCATGATTCAGTTTCAATCTTGTCTGAGTTCAGAGGATCCTCGTGAAGCAAAGATTGTTCCCTCTTTAAGATTTGATGACTCTATTGGAGCTAATGATTAATGTTCCCAAATTGGAGTTCATTCCAAGATTTCAAAACCGATTTGACATTTGAGAGCATCTTTGCTATCTGATACAAAGGAGCTCCTCAACATTGTCGGTATCATTTTTCAGTGGGCTGCTCCGGTGTTGGGGGCCTCCAAAAAGGGGTTTGGGCGTATGTGGAGGTTTTTCAGGAATTCGGGTCTGAATGCACCTTGCGGGCTCGGTCAAATCGTCTCTTGGAAGGAGGGATGGTGTGTTTCCTTACTGAGGGGTCCGACAGCTGCTCAGGAGGATTCAGGGGTGGTTGTGATCAACACCTGCTTTCTCAAAAACAGAAAAAATTGGATGTTGCAATTGATCATCTTCGTGGGGGGGGGGGGTTGTGGATTCTCCACTCTGAGATATGGCCAGCCGCACACAGACATGAAAACGGAAATCATTTTCTACTCCAAGAACTTGACAAAGGGATGCTTAAAAAGATAGGAGGAAGACATGAGGTGAGGGAGGGCCGGCTAGTGATGTTTAGCCACCTAAAGGGGGACGGCTAGTTAGGGTTAGCCACCTAGTATCTGGCTCTATCTCGCCAGAACTTGGGTAAGGTTTGGTTTGGGCTTTGGTTAATGTTAAACTAGGTTTAACCTGGATTTTGGAGAGGATTTTTGGAGAGTGAATTTATGTAGAAAATGGGTTTCCTTCTCTCAAAATAAGACTCTTTCTCTCTCTCAAAGGTTTCAAGTAGTGGGTGTAGGGGGCTTGATTGAGCTTGTGAAATATGAATTGTGGATTATTGATAATGGTTGATGATTAGAAGAAGTGTTGGAGACCCCCTATTTATAGTAAAAATGGGACATTGGAGTATCCACTAGACAATAGATCAAATTGGGTAATAGGGTGGTTGATTTAACCTCCCATTTTCATCTGACAATGTCCAGGTGAGGGGTGGCTAGGCCACCCAGTGAGGGGCAACTACTCTCAAGATGTTGCCCCAATGATGACCTACCAAACATTCAATCTCTGACAAGCGGTGGCTTCGGGCAGTTACTAAGTTGGAACCGTCAGAGAAGGGGCAGTTAAAAGGAACAAACTGCCACAATCATCAGCATTAAATATTGTTTTATGTCTCATCCTAGGGATCCAGTTGGGGGTGGTTTAAGGGGCGGCTAGTTGGAACTAGCTGCCCAATGAGGAGCGGCTACTTTCAACTAGCCGCCTGATCTCTGACCTTTTCATTTTTCTAAGTGTTGTGGTCATGGTTCCTCTTGTTCTTTAAAAGATGTTTTCTATTATATTTTCAAATGTGGTCATTTCTAAATATTACTTGAAATATTTTTATTTATTTGGATGGTCAAAATTGGGGTATCTACAAACATGAGCCCTCCAAGCTTCCTCAATCACAGACGAGAAATGTGCATGAGATTCACATATTGTAAAATAGAGAAATTGTTTTGGAATAGATGAGATGGAGGGCTATGGTTGCATTCGAAATGCCGCATTATCCAAGGGACCAAGGGGAAGATAGTGAAGGATAGCATGAGGATTGTCAAAGAAGAACTATGGATTTGCAAGTACACTATCCAATTGAAAAGAAATACGATTTTTCGGTTGATTGTTCCAAGAGAGAGTGTGACTTTTGATTTCAAATAATACAGGGAGCAATTGGTAAGGAAGTTATTGAATTTTCACACCCTCCTTGAGTGGATGAGGCGGCCTCCAACTTTCTCAGAGCCACAACGAATCTCATTAAAATCTCCACCAACACACCAATTGGAGTTGCCTAGAGATGCAGAGATTCATTCCAAGATTTTCCATAGAAAAATATTTTTCCACAAGAATTTGAGGCAGACTGCTGTGAGAAAGAAACAAGGCCTTCGATGAGAAATTTTAGGATGAACTTGCTATTCCAAAGATTCTAAGAAACTGATATCCAATAGATCAGAAATCTAAAAAATGCCAATGCCACCAGCAAGAGCAAAAGAAGAAGAATAAGTATAGCTCATTTTTTAACAAACGGAGACTTAGGAGGCAGAATCTAATTTTGTGTCGAGGAGACAGATACAAGAAGCCTTTTCTCTGCATATAAACTTCTTAACATCAAGTTGCTTTTCTTTGCTATTCAAATCACGAACATTCCAAAAGAGATTGTCCGTTTAGTACTCACTGGAAGGGTGGAGTCCCCTCTTCAGGGTGTGGATCTACGTTGATGCTCGTTGTAGACTACCCTCTCCTGTGGAGCAGATAGTGCTATCATTGAGCTCATTAATGGCAATTGCTTTTTGTAGGTTCTGGAATTTCTTCCTTTCTCTTTTGCTTTGCTTTGCTGATTAGCTAGTCTCCTTAGCTGCCCACGAATTAACCTCTTTAGAGATACCGTGTGTAGGTTGTGGAGCTAACGCATCCACATCAAGAGGGGAGGGATGAGAAGAAGTTACGTGTGCTTTCAAATCTACTGCAATATTTTTTTTGTGTGTGTAATCGTTTTTGGTTGTTGCGTGTGTGGGGGTATTTTGAAAGTTCGGATCTAAATGCGCCTCCCGGCCTTGGTCAGATCACTACTCGCAAGGGGGAGTGGTGTGGTTGGTTCCTTGCTGAGTCATCTGACAGCTCCTCAAGAGAATTCAGGGATCGATGTGATCACCACCTGCTTTCTTAAAAAGCAAGAAAAAGTCAGTGTTGTTGTTGATCACCATAGACTTTTCGTTTGGGCCTTTGAATTGAATTGTGAATTGTGGGTCGATTAGGTATGGGCTTTTAGAGAGTATTCAGCCTAGTGTTGGTGAATGTTAGTTGCGAGTTGTGCGGGTCATGACTCAATGATTTCATATTTATTATTGCATAATTGTTATGCCAAGTTATCCATGTGTGAGTGTGTAGTTCATGCAAGTGCACTGGTTTGTATTGCTTGGACTAGAGGTGAGTGAATATCTCTATTTATTTTGAAATCATAATATAAATATACATGTTGGAATCATGATTATATTTATGATATTGAAATCTATCTTGTATGAAGCATATGAGCATGTTATATTCATATAATATGATATTTTGAGTATGTATCGTATGCATTATAATTATGGGATTTATGGAATTGTCGCATGATTGTATACTTGAAAGAATAAATAATTTTAATCATGTACGCATCATATTGTCTAGGTGACGCTGCCTAGGTGACTGCGGTCCAAAATGGTCCCAAGTCTAGGTGACTGTGTCTAGGTGACATGATTTCTAAAGCGAAATCCTTGCGGCTATGCGGCTAGGTGTCGTGGATAGCGGGCATGCGTGTCTGTTGCATACATACTCATCATACAGTTTTGAGAAGAGCGGTTTATGACATCATGTATTCTTTAAAGGAGAAGTTTTACATCTGACATGTTTTGAATAACATCTTTATCATAAGATTTCTGTATTATATAATTGTTTTGCGAGACACTTTTATAAAGTTATTATTTTTTAAGCGTATTATACTATTGGGATATCAATATCCATTCACTGAGCGTGTGGTAGTTCACTTCTCATTATTTTCCCCTTTCAGATTTGGAGTCTTAAATTGGTAGATCTCGTGTAGCTACGATCGAGATAATGATTTCTAGAGCACTAGACTTTGTATAGAAGATGTTGGTTATTCCTTTGGCATGTAAAGGACCCATATGTATGATAGTGTTGATATATTTAAATTCAGTTATTTCTGATGTATATCACATATTTGAGAACTTATTTTGGATTTTAGCCTTAATAATTGATGTATAAAGTATGATGATGTATTTTTATTTTTTCTGGATAAAAAAATTTATAAAACTATGAGATTTTGAAGAATTAAGTTAACTCAACCAGATTTCACGCTTCAAAACGGAGTCGTGGATTTGGGGGAGTTACACATCGGGTCCATAGGATCGAGTCAGGGTGGACCCAGACCTAACTCATTTTGATTGTCGGGTCCTTCGGATTGGGTATTTACGCATTTTATCCGGTCGGGTCAGGGTTGACCCGCGACTCACTGACAGGCATATCTGTTATTCAATTTAAACATGATTTGTGTAGACTTTCATAAGTGATGAACTTTTGTGGACATTTGTGGATTTTAAAGAGAGAAATGTAAAGGAAAAAGTCATTTCAAAATCACATCCAAATGGAGGGATTGTCATGGATTTTTATTATAGCATTGTGAATATCTTCTTATTTTCTTTTCTTTTATGGACGATGGTTATCTCATGCCTTCCATATTTTTTATTCATAGTTTTATTTATCTATTTATCATCTTTTTTTTAATGAATGTACAAATGTATGAAATATTGATATCGCCTCATATGTTTGATGAATATATGAGAATAATGGATTTACTTGTGTTGTAATAAATCATTTCATTATTATACATTATATAATATATGCATAGATCATCCATCTTTATTTTCTAATATAGATTTATCTTATTATATATTTGACTACATGTACAATAACTCTATAATGTTTGATTTGATTTGTCTTGAAGATGTTTCTATTAATGTACAACATAGATACCTGTAGATGTTTTTATGATGTTCATGCATATATAAATATAAAAATACATATTTAGGCATATGTACATATATCCCTAAATATAATGATTTCTTTTATTTTATTATATTTGAAGTGATGTAATATATGTTTTTATATTATATATATCCTTATTTTATTGTCTTCTTAATTAAATTCATCCCCCTTTATAAAAGTTTATGAATTTATCTCTCTATAACAAAAAAAAGGACGACTCATTGTGAATTTTTCTCAATAGAAAAGATTTTTTTCTTTTTTTATATATTGATTGTTTATTATGAAGAAGAATTTCTTATGAATGTGCATATATAAAAAATATTGTTCATGCGTTAATATTTATTATATTAAATTACATTTTATTGGGTATAAATAACTCATGTTGAATTTGAATAAATGAATTCTTTATTTATTATTTTAAAAATTCAAAACAATTTTATGAAATTCTATATGAATAAATAAAAATCCACCTATGAAAATCTAAAAGAATATGTAAAAACATGTAAAAGTTTGTGAAAGTTCAGTCAATATATAAAAGTTTGTGAAAGTTTATAAAGTCTATAAAAGTTTATATTTATATATAAATCTATAAAAAAATCTTCACTTAAATATTGTACATTTATCGATCAAAGTTCATATAGGCTATCCCCTAACTGTACTCCATAAAAAAAACAAAAAAAAAACCATAAACCCTCGCTCCCCTCCAAAACCCTCCGTCGCCACACAATAAACAATGTCCCGCAGCCCAATCCGCCGCTCCCTTCCAATCCTCCGCCGCCTCTTCCACGCCCCTCCTCCCCCCTCCCTCCCCCTCCTCCTCCACAAAACCCATATCCCCGGCCCAACCTCAACCCTCCACCTCCTCTCCTGGGGCCGTGGCGCCTCCGGCCAACTCGGCGGCGGCGTCGAGGACATCCGCCTCTACCCCACCCCGGTCGCCTCCCTCCTCCTCCCTCCCTCCTTCCGCCTCTCCCCCGTCCCCGGCCTGCTCTCCCCAGACGACGAAGCGTCGGCGGTGGTGGAGGAGGTCGGCGTCTCGTGCGGGCTCTTCCACTCGGCCTTGCTCGTCGGCGGGAGGTTCTGGATATGGGGGAAGGGCGACGGCGGGAGGCTCGGGCTCGGGAATGAGAGTTATGTTTTTGAGCCGGTTCTGAACCCGAATCTTGATCGGGTCCGGAGCGTGGTCCTCGGTGGGATCCATTCGGCCGCCCTGACGATGGACGGAGAGGTTTATACTTGGTCTGTGGTTTTCCTCTTCTTCCTTTTTTGATCATTCTTGCTTTTGGTGGTTCTTGTTATTTGGATTATTGTTTGTTGGTTTTGTGTTGAATTTGGTGTTTCGGTGTGGGATTGTGTGAGAACTGTATCTTTTACCTGCTGTATGTGATGCTTATTGTATAATGTGATGAGCTTTGATACACCCGGTCCCACTTTTAGCATCGCTAGAGGCTGCGTTCAAAAAAATCCCTTCTAGGCCCTGATAAATCCCTTGCTTAGGCATAGGTGGGCCCATCCTGCAACGCTTAGTGCCTAGCCACCTTTCAATTAATCCGTAGTTGACTTATAAGCTATAAAGTTGCCTTATATATCATATATATTAATTAATTTTGTATGCTATCCTTAACTTGCTTGTATTATCAATTTTTTTTTGATGTTATTGTGTTATTATTTTGCAATCTAAAATTTTAACCATTATATATATAATGTGTCTATCTATTATATTTATTATATTAAAAAAGTTGGTTGATTGATCCCCGATTAATCCCCGATTAATCCCCCCCTCACCAATTAATCACTAGTTGGTCACCAACCGCCTGACTAGCGACCGACGCTTTTTACAACATTGGCCCAGAGGTATACTTGGTCTATGATCTTCCTTTTTTATCTTGCTTACTTTTGGTGGTTCTTGTTATGTATGGATTATTGTTTGTTGGTTTTGTGTTGAATTTGGTGTTTTGGTATGGGATTGTGTGAGAATTGTCTCTTTCACCTGCTGTATATGATGCTTATTGTATAATGTGAAGAGCTTTGATACATGCAGTCCCACTTTCTGCACTGCCAGAGGTATGTAGCTTCGTATCGGTGTTTATAGATTGATAAGAAAGTACATTCATTACTGTATGCTTATCCATATAAAAGTATATACCCTGGATACTAAAGGTTGGGCTAAAAATGAGGTTGGATTTATCTTTATTCGTAATGTGAAATGTTGGAGCAATAAATGTCTTTTCTTGATGATTTACCTGTTGGATGATTAGGTGGTGATGAGGGTTAGATATCTCATGAATAGATCAAACTGAAATGGATGATGGAATGAATATTTGGTGAACACTTAGTGAAAATGGGTGCAGGAAAAACTTGGTGAGGCAAAGAAATTGGGGGGGAGGGAGAGGAAAGTTTGGTTGGTTTAAGTCTTGATTTTGAGGAGTTATGCTGAGTTCCCAAATTATAGTTTGTCAGTACAAAGAGCTATAAGATAGGTGACTAGGACTATCTACTGGTTGGGTCTGGTTGAGGGTTGCCACTTCCATGCTTTGTGATTGTTGAGTACTGAATAAATTACAGGCACCACTTGTTAGGAGAAGTAGAGTTGCAAATCTTAGCCGGTTAGTACAAAGTGGTGTGAGATTGGCAAATAAGGCTGTAATTAGCTAATGTCTTTGATGTTTGACTATGTGCTGCTTTGTGATTGTAGAATACTAGATGAATTATGAGGGAACTTCGAACTTCTTTAAAGAAGAATTAGGGCTATGAACTAATGAAATCGAGTTATAAATGCTCATAAACAGTGTATAGATAGGTACCCTTGAAGTCAGATGATGGTTTTAGGATGCTAACATGATGTAAATAGGAAGGGTACAGGAATTTCATGGTAGCTTTAAAAAAGGGATTGGCCACAGACGCATTATATGATGTAAAGAAGGGATGATGGTTAGGATTGGATGTCTCGAGAAATGTAGAGAGGTGCACATGTGAACCACTCACTAACTTTGTGAACCTATTATGCAAGACGTCATTGTAGTTGTTACAATTTCTTAAATCTATGGATGTTCTTGGTTCTTAAGTAATCATGATGTAATTGATATATATTTATTCATACCATCTTTGTTGTGTCCATGTTGTAATTTTTCAAAATTTTCCATGTCATTGTGTCTGTATTGTGTCATGCCCATGTCTAGTCCATTCTCCATAGGACTTGGCCATTGGTCTAAGACCCTGTGAAGACCTGCTTTGATCCAATAGTCAGTTACAATGTACCTCCTTTTCTTTTTATATTACTAGCTATGGTTGCTACACCTTATGAAGCTTGTTAGTTTCACTGTTAATTGGGCATGTATAAAATCTTTTTTATTTTGTGTTCCATTTCCATTGGAAACTATCTTGGCTACAATGTTGATGAGAGTTTCTCAGCTCTTTCAACTCCTCCATGGCTGAAGCTTGCAGGGGTTATGGTGGATTCGGGGCTCTTGGGCATTCTGTCTATCACAGAGAACTGCTGCCTAGAAGGGTAAATGGTCCTTGGAAAGGGAAAATTTGTCAGCTTGCAACCAGTGGTACTCATAGTGCGGCTGTTACTGATTCAGGTCAGTTAATGATCTATTTACTAATTTTTGTCTTGAGGGATCAATAGGAGCAGTTGGATTTCAATTTACATTGTTAAGTAATTTATTGACAATTCTTTTGTCATTAACCATTTGCTATCCAAAGACTAACGTTGATCCTCTTTCTCTCTTATTTTATGTCCGCATTCATTTCTGTCTGCTTCAGGATTTGAGGAAGATTATGAAAATTATGAAAACTCTTATAGATGAATTCCTTCCTTCCTTCGTTTTTTTTTCTTGGTGTGTGTGTGTGTGGGGGGGGGGGGGGGGGGGGGGGGGTTGATGTGGGTATTCCCTTCCGGACAATTTCCTCTTGGTATAGTATCATTCATTCCTTTTTCCTTTTTTTTGGAATTTTGAAATATGCACAGCTCTTTCATTGATTGTTAAGAAACAAGAAAGCCCTCAAACCTTTAAAGCTCTAAATGTTGCATAACCTAAATTCTGGTGGTGTAAATCACAATATAAATCCGGACATAGTGGCTTGATTAGAGACTGGACTTGAAATATGATGGTGGCTTTAACTGGTCTCTCCAAGTGTAATAATCAACCCATTCACGCTAGTGAGGCTCATGCAATTCTTGAAAGACTTTTAGCTTGCTCAATCATGTTGGATTTCTCAGAGTAAAATTTAAATTGATTCTCTTTTGGTGGTTCATTGGATTTCTGCTAGCAGTAAGGTCCCATGGGCTGTTCTGCAGTGGATCTTTTCCATTAGACAGTTGCTGAATAGTTTTGAATGTTGGAAGGTCCAACATGTAGTTAGAGAGATCAATCAAATTGCTGGCTTTCTTGCTAGTCCTGGTGTATCTATTTTCTTTGAGACTCAATCTATTCATCCAAACTTCACTTTTTATTATATCAATATTTGTGGGTAGTTGTCCAGACCAGAGCAATGTGACCTCCCAAAGCCATAAAAATCATTTATTTATGCAGGTTTTATCTGGTCTAGCAGGAGATTATCTGTTTGTACTTACTGTCTATATTTTAGACACTGCAGAAATAAAAAAGTGTGGTGTATTTGTCTGGGAATCCTATCAGAACTAATGATGTTGCAATGAGCTAGGCTAATCAGACTATCTCTTCTTTGATGCTCATTTAGTTCGAAATTGGGAGAAGGTGGGTGTGGCCTTTGGATCCTGGTGCTCTTTCAACGAGATTGGCGTTATTTCCGGAAGAGGCGCAAGCGAGGTGACATCAGCAATCTTGCTAAATTTCAATGGTTAATACCTCATCCAAGATTGGTCTATATGGCTCACTAGGAGTTAATGCATATTCCAACATAAGGGGTTATACAGGAAAAACACTTGGGCGGTCGAACCTCCAAGATTGGGTTTCTATGATATCAGGAGGGGATACATCCTTCAACCATTATGGATAATTTTTGGTTTGAGAGATAATGGTTCGGGATGGTTTGTGGAAGGGCTCCCCTACCATGTTTCTCTGTCTTTAGTTCTTTCTTTCCTCTACTTTTGAATACAGGGATCTCTTGCCTCCTTTGTTTTGTTGCATCTTTCTTTAAAATAATGTTCCTATATTTTTCTTAAAAAAAAAAATTCATTGGTAATGTTGCAAAGGTTCATTAATGGACAAACAAAGTCGGAGATGAGGGATCTCCTTAACAAACACAAAGATAAAAGCAAAAATACCCAAAAATTATAAGAAAGTCAAGGCCCTAACAAAAAGTTCCAAGCAGCCAGGAAACCTTAAAACCACAGCCTTCCAACCCACTCAAACCAGAAACTAGCGATCCTTCTATTAAGCCTACACTTGGTCTTGGGAATACTCTCACTCATGTAATAATGTCTTTCTATTTTCGCCCTTAAAGAAAATGGAGATTGGAGACCTCCAAAACGAAATTAAATAAACAAGGAAAAACTGCGTAATGAAGAAACTACAACGAGGCCAAAGAGAGCCTCTTGCAAACACAATTTAAAAGCCATATACCCCTAAACAATGTTTCCCCCAATATCTCATGTTGGACAAGATACCCAGACAAGTGTTCTCCAAATACATGATCTTCCTCTTCAACTGACCTGCATGTTTCACATTAGCTAAACACCTCAACAAATCTCGAGGGATGGACTCTAGGAATCTCACTTTTTTGCTCCTATCTCCTACTTTCCTTCTCTCTTTGAATAATTTTCACATTTAAGAGATCTTGAAAATTGCGTTGATGTACAAAAATTTCTCAGACCTCGATAAATCATCAAAACGAAAGGTCTGTAATTTAATTTGCCTGCTAATGATGTGCATTTTTTTAAAGAAATCTATACAAAATGTAGTGTGTTTTATGCCACACAGTTGCAATTCTGATATTTTGGTTATTGAATCGGGATAAGTTAGATATGAATCCAGTTCAAAAGATTAACTGAAAAGTTAGTTGAAAGTACTTTTGAATCTGTTATAGCCAACAGCTATAATGTGTAGTCACTCAAGGCTGACAGTCTCTAAAAAGAAAGGCCAATGCCCGATGGTTCTCCAGATCAGGCCATCCCTTGAAAAGTGGTTACAATAACTTTTTTCCAAATCTTCTCAGTCTAAGAAATTATCCCAACTCCCTAACACATTGTTCTGACTTCCTAACTGTAAAACGCTCAAATCCATTGGCTAAAATCTATGGATATAGAAGGATATCTGGTTACAAAACTGATAAAACAACTAATTAATGAGATGTTGGAGAACTTTCGGTGACCTCTATAAATTTTCTAGTGCCAACAATGAGGTCCTGTTCCATTTTGTGGGTTTATTTTTTATTATTTAAAAGGTTTAACATCCCAGACATCGCTTATTTATGGTCCTTTTTTTTTGAAATAAACGTTAGGCATTCATCTTCTATTAAAATAGGAGCAAGTGCTCAAATTGGGACATACAAACAAGCATAGGAAAGACAAAGCTCCGGTAGAAGAGTGATCTACCAATGAGCCACATATTCTACCGGATTACCCATGAATCACTAACACACTCCCCTGTAATACAATGGAAGTTGCTCCTGCGCAATGCCTCCCCCAATCTCGAATAAACCTGATGGTAGACTCCCAAACATTTTTCACATACACAGAATCACCACGAAACGCAACACCATTTTGAGCAATCCGAAGGGACCAAACTGTGGCCGAAACATAGCATTGAGTGACCTTAGCCCGCACACTTCTGTCCCCTGTGGTTCGTAATGCCCGGCTTGCCTCCCACAACTCCACAATTGACGAGAAGTTGCATGAAATGCCCGTCGCCACTTGAAGCCATGACCACACTGTGCGAGCTATTGGACATGTAATGAATAGGTGAAACACAGACTCACCATCTCCACCACAAAAAACACATCTTTGGTCCACTTCTGGTGCCCATCTAGCAATATGGTCTCTTGTAAGAATCTTGTTGAGGAACATCATCCACATAAAAGACTTGACCTTTAGAGGAATGTGACATTGCCAAATTTCATTGTGTTTCCTAGCTGTTACTTCAATAATCGGGATTTCCCTTCTCAATCATTGATAGCCACTCCTCACTGAATACCCCTTGATTGCCTTTGGCCTCCAGACCACCTCATCCCCCCTCGATGGAACCAGTGCACATCCCTGCAGTAACTTGAGTAGTTCAACATAACTCTCCACTTCATCGTCGTTTAGGTTGCGTCCAGAACCAATGAACGCCACCATCTCTGTCCACAGGATCAAGAATATGGACGGAAATCTTTACTTTATAGTCGATTCCCTGATCCAGAGGCCATGCCAAAAACTGATCAAAGCTCCAGATCCCAGCCTCCATCTAACGGCCTCTGAGAATGAATCACATCCACCAAGGATAGCTTTCCATAGGCTGGAGACAAAGCCGCCTGATCTGGGGAATCTATTCGGATATGACCCATCACACCCATATTGATGACCCGACACCATAGAAGATTTGGAGAGGTCAGCCATCTCCAGAGCCACTTCATAAGCAATACAACATTCATGTCTTTGAGACAGAGAGTACCCGCCCCACCAGCCCTCTTGCTATTACAAACTGTCTCCCATTAAACAAGGTGAACTTTATTGCATGTCCCCTTCGCCCCATTCCAGATGAACTGACGTCGAATTGCATCAATTCGTTGAAGGACCCCAATGGGCACCTTAAATAGAGACAAGAGACAGAGAGTACCCGCCCCACCAGCCCTCTTGTTATTACAAACTGTCTCCCTTTAAACAAGGTGAACTTTATTGCATGTCCCCTTCGCCCCATTCCAATGAACTGACGTCGAATTGCATCAATTCGTTGAAGGACCCCAATGGGCACCTTAAATAGAGATAGGAAAAAAATGGGAAGATTCGACAACACCGCCTGTAATAGAGTGATTTGTCCCCCAAGACTGAGAAATCTACTCAACCAACCTTCCAATCTCTTCAAATGTAATTTGACTTCATCTGAATTTATCAGGAATTTAGATGTATTTAGGGTCCGTTTGGTTCCATGTAATTCGAAATCATCTGGAATTTATTTTACATGGATAACATTTTCCTGAAAAATGAAAACCAAATCAAGCATTTGGTAGTACTGAAATAGTTTTATAGAAAAATTAGTTTTACTGTATGTTTTTCCAAGAAAATTTATTCAAATTACTTTCTAATCCACATTATCCTGTTATGCTTTTAGTGCATTTTGGATCTTGTTTACCATTAAGCACAATACATTTTGTAGGAGAACTTTACACTTGGGGTCGAGATGAAGGGGATGGTAGATTGGGTCTTGATATTGGCCGAGCCCCAGATGATGGTTTACTTGGTACTCCTACCAAAGTAGATGCTTTACCTATTCATGTAGCAGCTGTGGTTTGTGGTGGATTTTTCACAATGGCGTTAACTTCAGATGGCCAGCTCTGGAGCTGGGGAGGTATGTTATTGCATTTCATTTCTTCATTTTAGATTGCTTTCCTTTATGGTTATTCATGTCATGTTAATCTATTAAAATCCAACATGATTTATCACTCCCCAGACCAGCACCAGCATGGCCTGGGGAATATGTCACTAGGAAGAAATGGAAAACTGCTTGCTTCCAACCATCAGTATAGAAAGAAAAGTGAAAGTGCATCAGGCCAGAAACTCAAGTCCGTGAATGACACAGACCAATTGGTGGCGAGTGAGAGAGATTCATATGTGTCAGTGGAGAGTAGAATATTAGTACTTCAATCTCCTGTCATCTTGCCAGTTGCCACCCTCTAACCTTCTTCTCCTCTTTTCATTTTCATTCTTTTGCTTTCTGCATTTCTTTTGTTAGTTTTGTGCACTGTACTTATTATGTTTTGTAACTGACATGTTAATGTTTCAAATGGAGATTGATTGACTTCCTCATGTTCTTCATCTTTTTCTTTTGTTTATATAGTTCATGGTTGTAGGGCTTGTTTTTAGTTGTATTAGTGTTGTAGAATGACCCTTTACAGGAGGGGAAGAGGTGGTTCTGGTTGACTGGTTCAAACTTAAGCACACGATCTAGTGGTCTTGGTCTAAATAACTATAGTGCGGACTCAGTTTTTGAGTGGATACTTATGTATCCACAACTGTAATTTAGTGTATATAGGCGAAGCAATGCTCAGCTGGCTAGACACAGTTTGAGAGTCGGGGAGAGTAAAGATTAGTAAAAAAATAGAGGCGAGCTTGCGAAAGACTTCTCCTATTCAGAGGATGAATCTGTCTAGTAAGCAGGCCTTGTCTAATGGTTTTTATACTAAAATATTGAACTTGGATCAGCCACAAAATTATAGATGACAGGACTCACACAGTCGTATGATTTTGTAAATGTTGACTCTGCCCAATTTAATCATAAATTGTGATAATTTCACCAATTTGCATCATATGTGTTAGTCACTCATGTAATGCTATTTATGATATGGTCAAACATCTAGTCCAATACGCACAAATTCACAATGTGCTCCTAATTTGATTAGTTTAATTTCAAACTCTCATAGTACTTGTTTGTTAAAACTTATAAGCTGAATATTATAGCTTTCAGCTTAAAATAAGCAGTTGTTGCATGTTTGTCTGAACTTATTGAATTTCATTAAAGCTAAAAATAGCTTGAAAAAGTCATAATCTGGGAAAGAGATGTTTTTGAAATTATAACTTATAAAATGCTTAAATTTTTTTTTATTTTGAACACCCATACCCTTAATTTTTTTACTAATAGTATGTGTATCTACTTTTTTTGCTATTACACCAAAAAATCACCAAACCTCCTTTCATCTTCTCAATGTTTTTACTATGACAAATAATACATCATCAATTTTTTATATTTCCATTTGTCACTCAGTTTATTAAAATTCTAGAATGTAATATTTGAAAAATATTGTAGTAAATTTGAAATAATATTTATATTAAATTGATTTTCTTTTAAATATTTATAAAATTAAATTTATATGTAAAAATCAATTTATTTTATCGAACATAAATCAAATTTTCACTTCTGCAATTTAAGGGTAGTTTTGACAATTGTACAGCAAAAAACAATTTTACAACTTATCAGAAAAGTTATAATATATAATATATAGTTATAATCTATAATCTGTAAATTTAAGCTACAACAAACATGGACCATAGTCAGCCTACTTGCTAGTTTCTACATGGTTTTAGAAAGTGGGTCTTCATGAACTTTTGATTGTGGTGGTGTTGGCTTTTAATTTTTTGTCCTCTTTTGTAGAAAATGATGTATTGTTCTATTGCTTTGACAATGGTCTTCCTTTTCTCTTTTTTTATTGCAGCAAATTCAAATTTTGAGCTAGGGAGGGGCAGTAAAATAAATGATTGGAGGCCTCAACCAGTTTCTGGACTTCAGGATGTTAATATCATACAAATAGCAAGTGGTGGATATCATTCTCTAGCTTTAACTGGTATCATGCTTAAGGCATCTTGTTTTATATGAAAGCTTTAACAGCTAATGGTTTGATTTAATTATTTTAGGAAATGAGACATGGTTTTCTATAAAATGTCTGAAATCCTTGCAGAGACATGAAATGCCATTTCTGTATGCGCATAAATACTCATCCTGAGATGTATGGCAGATGATGGTAAGGTGCTTTCATGGGGCCATGGGGGACATGGTCAATTAGGTCATTCTTCAACTCAGAATCAGAAAGTTCCACTAGTGATTGATGCTTTAGCTCATAAACGAGTTGTGTATATTGCATGCGGAGGTTCCTCATCAGCTGCTGTTACAGGTACTTTTTAATCTGTGTTATGCTTTAAAAATCATATTATTGTTGTGTTGGAGGACTTTCATTCCATCATTAGAAATCCATTCAACCAATTATCTAGACTTAGGCTTTTGTTGTTCTGAGTGAGAGAATATGAAAAGGATTCTGGGTGTGCAACATGAGGAATTTACCAATTTATATATCAGATTCCAACATGATCATATAATTCGAAGGTCTTTCATTTGCTTGTACTACCATCAGTCCCACAGAGATAGTCCTCTTTAAATTCTGCTTTCTTTTGTAGTTTAGCATCTGTGGACTTAGGACATTTTATTAAGCAAGAATTTTAAATGAAACTCAAAGTGCAATAATATTGGAGGTGCAAGTGACAGTTTCCTACTATGTGGCATCTTATTTTCCATGTTTGTGTTAGTCTAGTACTGTAGTGAGAACATCTTTTAATGTTTGTCAAAATATAGAATAATATTTTACCACTGACTGTCTATTGGTTTTTGTTTTTTTTTTTTAACTATGTATTTTTGCCCCCATATGTCAGATAAGGGGGAGCTGTACATGTGGGGAAATTCCAAGGACAACCAACTTGGTGTCCCAGGTCTGTCTGATGTTCAAACTTCACCTATTGAGGTGAAGTTTCTTATTGAAGATGAAGAGTTGGGACCCCATCATGTACTCTCAGTGTCCATTGGCGCATCCCATGCCATGTGCTTGGTTCTGAGGCCAGGGAAGTTGGTTGACCATTCATCGTGAAATTATCGTATGAGGAAGAGAACCTATTAATTTTTTGTGTTCAGAGGAGACACAGCAAGGCGGGAGAGGAAAGCACATTCAGCCTTGTTAACAATTAACCAAAATAAACGTTGGACTTGTTTTATGTCCCTGTATCAATTGATTTTGTCAAAGCGCAACGGTTTCTGATAGACTGATGATGTATAATTGCGCCAGTGGTAGGGGACACCCCTCTCCACGTTAGAGGGCTGACTTCGAGCCTCGCTGTATGCGAGGACTTGGCAAAAAAGCCTGTTTGGGCTTGGCATTAGTGTGGATTTTGTCCATCTAAGATTGTACTGTAACAGCCCTTTGGGCCTGTCGTTAGTTTGTGTTTGTAATAGCCCTGTGGGCATATCCTCTGTATTCGAAGGAGTCCTGTGAACATGCATAAGAGTTTATCCTCTTTATGAGATTTTGTTTCCATCATTCATGGATTGTTTCCTTTTAGGGTGCTATTATGCGGTCTTTTTTTTTATAGTCTCAAATGTGTCCTTTTAGGGCCTGTTTGGGTAGAGGGTTAGGGAAGGAATAGGTGGGAATAGGCAAGGAATAGGGAAAAAAAGGTGTTTGTGTGAGGGGAATAAGGTGGTATTTGAATGTTGGAATAACAAATAATAAAGAGGTATAGTAATCCTTCATTTTCCATTGAATTAGTCTATTCCAACAACAATCATAAGTGGGTCCCACTATTTTTTTTTATCATTCATTTCAAATCACCTGTCAACACCTCTTATACATCAATGGGGTCCACATGTCAAATCAACTTTTTACACTTTATTCACATTTTATTCTTCATCAACCAAACACATTCACTTTATTATTACGTTTCCCAATGAGAATAATTTAAAACACAACCAAACAGAAAATCATTTATTCTACTGATAAAGTCAACAATTCCTAGAATAGGTATAAACACCAGAATAGCTTATGTCTCTATCCAAACGGGGCGTTGTTACATAGTTTTTTTTACAATTTTAAATACAGTCTTATATACCTTATTAATCATCCAAAGAAGTATATCTCCTTAGACAAGGTATATATCTCTTTAATTTTTTTTTATACAACTAAAAATTGATATATTTAACTTAAAATGGAGCGATATACACTTTTCATTAAAATATACATCTCATATCTCAGACAATGTTAATATTTAAAATTAAAATGAAAACTCCTTCCTTTTAATATCAATTAAGCCTTGGCTAAACATTTTTGTGAATATCAGGACACTTGTTCAAAGAGTGACTGTCTTGGTTATCCTATCAATTATCTTAAAAATATCCGTATTCGATCTGAATTCATATTTGAAAATTTTAAAAATAAAAATAATCTGATATCCGTATCTGTATCCAAAATAAAATGTCTGTATTCGGAATATTTTGGATTGGATACAGATATGATGGTATTAAATCTAAAAAATATCCGTATCCAAAATTTCATTATATTATTATTTTTTATATTAATATATTTATATTTTTTTACCATGTAATGTTTTGTTTGTGGACTAATAATTTTATGTTTTATACTAGGTAATTATTGATTTTTTAACATATTTTAGATATCAGATATATGATCTTTCTCTTCAGAAATCGGACGTTTGAATATTTGAATAATTTCTGTATGCATTTAAATTTTAGGATATTTAAGATAATTATCCAAATCCGGATTTTCGGATCAAACATAGATATTTATTATGAATGTTTGTCGGATATTGGATACGAATATTTTTTTGATATCCAGTTCGAATACGGATACGGACATGGACCTATCCGATCAGTTTCAGTTCGTTGAATTTGTAAATGTTATACAATTTTTTTTTCATTGAAATAGTATTACGCATAGTGGCCTTCAACAAAAAAAAATGAAATCATATTGACAACTAGGTAAAGTACATGTTTATTAAAACTTATAAGCTGGAGATTATAACTTTTAGCTTAAAATAAGCAATTGTTGTATGTTTGTTTAAACTTTTTGAAAATTATTAAAGTTAAAAAAATGCTTAAAATATCATAATCTATAAGCTAGGAAAGATATGCTTTTGAGATTATAGCTTATAAAATGCCTTAAAATTTTTTATTTTAGACACTCATGCCAATCTTTTTTTATTAATAAGTATATTTATTTTTTACTATTAGCCAAAAAATCACCAAACCTCCTTTCATTTTCTCAATATTTTCTATTACAAATATTACATTATCAAATTTTTTATAATTCCATTTTTCATTCAATTTATTAAAATTCTAGATGTAATATTTGAAAAATATTGTAGTGAATTTGATCTATTATTTATGTTACATTGATTTTTTTTAAAATATTTATAAAATTTAATTTATATCTAAAAATCAACTCATTTGATCAAATATAAATCAAATTTTCCACTTCTACAGTTTAAGGTATTTTTGACAATTGTATAGAAAAAAATTGTTATACAACTTATTAAACAAACATCCACTACTACTTACTTCATGCTTTTATTAAACAGTTACAATACATATTTACTACTTATAAAAAAATTTATAATCTATAATCTATAAATTTAATATATAATTTGTAAATTTAAATTGTAACAAACATGGTCAAAGTCTATCAGGGTTCCTAGTGTTTGGATAATTTTCAATGGAATTAGAGACATTGTTGTTCCAACCACTAAAACAAAAAAAACAAAAAAAAAATGTTGGGTTTCACAACAGTGTCAGTACAGAAAGGAAAATGGGGCACTCCCCATCCTTCTCTCTCTTTATTTTGTAAATAGGTGCTGATATATTTTTGACCATTCTTGTCATTTTAATTCAGCATGTGAAATCCTTATCTATCACTATGTGAGGCTTGTTGACGTTCAACCGTCAGTGTCTATTGAGAGTCATGTGACACCATCCACAGGTCCATCAAGTTGAGGGCATCCTGGATATAAGTTTATAATAATCCTCCTAGATATCGATACCATGACACCAATAATTCATCATTCTCTTGATGCAAAATAAGTAAAAATTATAATAATAGAGAACCTCACCACAGTTTTTGAAAAACTTAAGTTAGATATTTTTCAATTTTTATTAGTTTTTCTATGTCAAAACAGTTTAAAAAAATTTATTTCCTAGAAACCTAAAAGCGGTTCAAAAATATAGCCTCAGACACGAATACAGCGTCTAAGATTTGTAAGGACCGAAAAGAAAATGAAGACAATTATATATTAAGGAGAAAAGAGTGTCTACCTTTTATTTTAGCTGTGATGGGATCTTTTCCATGTTGCTCTTGATCAACACGCATCATCATCCACTATGAAGTGACGTCAAATGAAGTAGTCGGTGGCAAGTCTAATCCGATGCTATGCAATAACACCGAAAAACTTCTCAATTTGAAAAGAAACTCCGTCGTTGTAGAGTCTATGTGAAATGATAGACCATTTAATCAATGTCGAGAATCACCAAACGGAAGACAATAAATGATTTGCAGTCACTTATTATGTATAAATAATTAGGATCAGCTATTATTTGTGATATCATTAGGATATGAATGTAGTTAGAATTCAGGTGATTTGAGAGAACTATTAAGATCCTGATTTATTAGGATTCTCTCTTCTATATATACACTATGTAATTGCAAACTTAATTTAGACTTTGATAATTTGAAATTTGTCTCTTTAATTTTTCATCTTTTTTTTGTTATACTTGATAGAATAGCAGATACAATTATTCCGGCATAAGTGGGTATAGCAATTGTATAAGTGATTTTGTATTTGATTGTGTTTTGAATTATTCTCATTGAGAAACATAATAATAAAGTTTTGTTATTTAGATAAAATGTGAATAAAGTGTGGATAAGGATTTATAAAAGATGAAATAATAATGATATTTGATTTGATAGGTTATTTATAAGTGGTGATAACAGTTGATTTGATAGTGAGTCTACATATTCTTTAGGTGGAATAACCTATAATAACTCTAATTTAAGGGGTTGGTTAGAATCCATTCCAACATAGTTTATCCCTGGTATTCAAGGCTCCCAAACAACAAGAATCCACAATTCCTATTTATTCTAGGATATTCCAACCCTTATTCCACATCCAAACTAGAGAGAGTTTGCACAAAACTAATAAACTAAAATCCCAACAAACATCTCCAATTATTATATTAGAATATCATTAGACTAGAGTCACTAAATACGCCTAATACATATTTAACACCCCTCCCAAACTCTAAAGGGAACTTTTTACTCGCCATTGTCTTTTGGAATCCATCATTTATTCCCGCTCTTCTTGAGTCTGTCAGGTCGCTCCCGCTCTTCTTGAGTTTGTCAGAGTTTGTAGTCCACTAGATCAGATCTGTCATGATCTCTCTCAATAAACACATAATAGGGGGTTTCATAAAGAAATATAAAAATAGAACGATGATGACATGATGAATGCGGATATCAAAGAAGAAGGAGATCCAAGGAAGAAAGAACGACGACGAACACGGATCACAAGGGAAAAGGAGATCTAGGGAAGAGAAGAATGACGACGGCGTGACGAACGCGGATCTCAAAGAAAAAAGAGCTCCAATGAATAAAACTGATGGCGGCATGACAACAAACAATGATGTGAACGGCGTACGATGAGAGGCGCGTGAACAGAGAAGAAGAAGAAACGTGACGCAGACCTGGATGAGGTGAGATGAGAGGCGCGTAGACGGAGAAGAAGAAGAAATGTGAAGTGAACGACGACGCAGACGGAGACGATAGTGCGCAAATATGACATCATGCAAGGATGACGGCGAAAATTCCTCTCCCACTCTAATTGAAGATTCCTCAATCGGAGCGGGGAAGAAGATAAACTTTTGTGGATATATCCAGGATTTTTGAAGTGGCTTGATACCATGTTAGAATAATAGAGAAAATAAAACTCTTAATACTCTTATTCTATTAGAGATGGAGCAAATTATTATTCTATGAATACATGATAGTGTTACACGTATAAAACACCAATAAACTAACAAAATAACAAACTGATATATAATCTAAAACATTTAACACAAGCAAACCCCTAAACTCTTCTTATGATGCCTCGTCATTCATCTTCTCTTCCCTTGGTTGCAAAGCTCCTCAACAAGCCTCCCAACCTCAGCGAAAGAAGACCCTTCATCAACCCCAACCCTCCTACTAACCCTACTCATCTCCCCAACCCTCTCTCTCAACCTTCCATCTTCCATCAAACACCTCACCCCTCTCTCCACCTCCTCCGCCTTCACAACCCCTCCCTCCCCTCCATAATCCAATTTCATCCCCACCGCCACCTCGATCACCTCCGTCACCACCACCGAATTGAACCTCTGCTCCGCGTACATCGGCCACGCCATCATTGGCACCCCGAACCACAACCCCTCCAACATCGAGTTCCACCCGCAGTGCGTCACGAACCCACCGGTCGCTGGATGAGCAAGTATCTCCTTCTGCGGTACCCACCCCTTCAAAATAAGCCCCTTCTCGGCCGTCCTCTCCACGAACCCCTCCGGAAACACCGTCTCCATCTCTGCATCAGCCTCCAACGACAACCCAAACCTCTCCCCCTTGTCGTGCGCGCGCAGCGCCCAAAGGAACCTGTGCCCGCACCCCTCGAGTCCGCGCGCGATCTCCTTCGCCTGTTCCGCGTTGACTGCGCCCATGCTCCCGAAACAAAGGAACACCACCGAATTCTCCGGCTGTCGGTCGAGCCACTCCAGGCATGCATGCCTCTCTTGTCGACGCTGATGCACGTCGATGATCGGTCCCACCATGAACACGGGCGGCGCGTTCGCCTCCGACAACGACTTCGATGCGTAGCTCTCGAGCTCGATGAAGCTGTTGATGATGATGCCGCGGAGGTCTTTCAACCTCCTCCCGTGATACATGAACCACTTGTACGTGTCGTTGGCCTTGTCGAGCAGCGGAGACGGCATCGCGAGTGGGTCCAACGGGACCGGGAGGGTTGGCATGGCCAGATTTTCCTCCTTGAAGTTCATGAAATCGGTCCCGTCGAGGGAAGGCAAGTGAAGCATGAGACCTAGGAAGGACGCGCACGACGTGAAGAAGAGGTATGCGGGCGCGCCGAGCTCGTCCGCCAAATCAATGAGGGTGGTGGCGAAGAAGTCGATGATGATTGCGGAGATCGGATGGTTGAGGCTCTGTATGGATTGTTTGATGAGGGGCTTGTGGGACTGGAAGTAGAGGGAGATGATGGTCTCAACTTTTTGGGTTGTTGGGTCGAAGTGAAAGTTGGATGGGGAGGGGAGGTCTATCAAGGTTATGTTGGGGGAGGAGATGTAGGAGGAGAGGGAGGACGTAAGAGAGGGTCCACCGAGGGGGCACATGTTGAGGACGGTGATGGAGATGCGTGGGGAGCGGGAGCAGAGGAGCTGGGCCATCTCCACTGTTGATATCAAGTGTCCCATGCCTGGGCAGGGGAGGAAGACCAGGTTCACCTTCTCTGCCTCCATTGACTGACTCTCTCTCAATCTCTGAATCTCTCTCTCTCTCTCTCTCTCTCTCTCATCTATTTATCCGGGGAGGTAGGATATAAGAATTCTTGGGTTGTGGGGTACAGTGAAGACCTATTACCCCCACAAAGAAAAAGGAAAAAAGAAAAAAGAAAAAAAAAGGAAAGTATATACATCTTCCAATTGTTTGAATTTTTCTGAAATTATATATACCAACCTAATAAAATACATACTATTATAAATAAAAAAAAATGAATTGTATAGCTAGATGAATAAAAAATTTATTTAATATATTGCACTAGTGGAATATATACTTAGACAATATAGTGGAGTACATATAAGTGGTTGGGAAACGGCCTCCAAGCTGCAAAACAGGTTGAGTGTTTGAGGATTGCTCCGAGGAGCTGAGGTTTGAGGATTACTGGGTTGTGGGGTATTAACCGTGCGGAGCATCTCGAATTGATAGGTTAACTAACATGTTAGTGTCAAGTTGTTATATAACATGTAAAAATGTTGTCCCAATAAGCTAAATGTGGTTCTCACTTGTCAAGTGTTATCTTTCAAGCCAAATGTGGCTAGTGTTTTAGTTAGCCCAATGTAGACCCCACCTGATTGTTCTCATTAACTAATTTTTTTAAAAAAAATTGTTAGCTCCAAACTTTGCATTCCAACCGTTGGTGGGAGGTTGAGTGAGTGGAGAGGTGGGGCCCACAATTATTTTGGTTAGTTTATTTAGTTAGTCAATTGGAGCAACAACAACCAACTAAATATGGATGTAGTAAATGGAGGCGTAATTGAATTATAAAGTGTTGACATGACACTTTAACATTTTGGTGAGCTATCCACTGTAGATGCTCTTACCCAATGGATAAATAATAATAGGGGATTTTTGCATATACCCTTGTTAAAATTCAATATTTTGAAATACCCTGTTAAATTACCCCTAAAAAACGTTCAAGTTGTGCAACCGTGTTCAAATTACCATTTTCTCTCCGTTTGAGAGTGGTAAATTACCCTTAAATCCTTATTCAATTGATTTTTACATCTCAAACACACCCCCCTCTTCAAAACCTCTCTTCTTCATTTTCTTCTTCTTCTTCTTCTCCTCCTCTCTTGTACTCTTTTTTCAGCTCATCTCTCATCCTCTTCTTCCCAAATGATCCAACAATGAGCACTTCTTTACAAACTTCTTCCAAGGTTGAAGACCGATCGAATCCCGCTTGCCATTCTGGATTCCTTGCAAGATGTAGACTTCTACCAAGGAATTGACGAAGGAGAATGGCTTTGACTAGGGTTTCAAGGGAGAGTCTCTTCCATGGGGAATGGTTAGAGTTTCAAAAGAGAGTATTTCGAAGATTGAATGGGGGCTAGATTTAGGGTTTGTAACTTAAGTTTTTTTTCTTTAGGTAAATCAAGGCATTTAGGTCATTTTGTGTTTTAGGTTAGGGTTTTTAATCATAGATAAACCAGGGTTCATAACGACGGTTTTACAACTTAAAGGTTTTTTAGGGGTATTTTAACCCTGTATAATTTAACAGAGATATTTTTATAATATTAAATTTTAACAAGGGTGTATATGTAAAAATCCCTAAATAATACATCCAATCCAGTCCCCTGCCAATGTGATACTTTTCTTGAAGTGACATCAATGCATGTTTTTCTATGAAAAAAATAAAAAAATTATTTTTTGTTAAATTGTACTAGGGGAGCAGATATTTCTCTAGGATAAGTTAAAAAAAAAAGGATATCGCTCTAGGATAGTACACTAGTTTGGGGATTGTCTCTAAACTTTTGACAAATGCTGCAATATGCCAATATGGACTAATAGTGTAGCTCAAAAAGAAGAGGAAAAAAAGAACTGACCTGAGTTTGTTTGTTTGTTTGTTGGGGAAATTAATTCCGGTCCCCCTAGAGAACCCCTAAATTATTTTAGATCTCTGGAATATCTTGATTTATTTTTAGGTCTCCAGATTAGTTGGGCTTGACACACATGCCTTTGGGGAAACGGTTCTTTCGATTGAAAACTCTATCCGGTCATATCATTTGAATTTCATGATTTGTATAACGTGGGCCAAAGATTGGGCTATGTGATTGCATTAAAACTATTTTTTCTAAGTTCATGATCCAAATTGATTTCATAAAATAAAGGATTTATTAAATAAAATTCTTGTTTTTAATATAACTTTATGTTATATGACTGTCATATGGGATAATTCGTCAGGGGTCTATTCATTGAGTTAATCGCTCACTCTATTCACATATACATATTCATTTTTATCAAATCTAATATCCTATGTAATTAAAAATAATCAAACATTAAAATTTAACTGAAATGCAATTATATATGCAACGAATATTTTTCTTTTTTAAAAAAACAATAAATAAATAATTAAAAATTTTAATTAAAAATTGCAATCATCACAATTTGGGCAATTGACCCAAAAATTTTCTATGTTGCCATGACAAATAGACGGAGGTAGTCTTCCTAGTTTGACCATAAAAGCAGCGACCCGAGGTCGCACCAATATCAAAAAAAAAAAAAAAACAAACAAACACAAAGAAGACCTATTAAGTAGGCATGTCAACAGGTCCCGTTCAAGCCGAGTCAGGGTGTACCCAACCTAGGGCTTGGGTCCGCTAGATCCGGATCCTAACCAAGACATTGACCCAGGACATTACTGTCCCAGGTTTGGATCTGGTGGACCCGGATAGACAGCAATAAAAATACAAAATTGTGGGCTCGCAGCAGACAATGGGGGAGGCGGCATCGAGCGCCTGATGTAGGCCTATCAACTGGTCACGGTCAACCCAGACCTAACTAAATGAAATGCGTAAAATACCCAACCCAGAGGACCTGAGACCCGACATAGACCCGAAGGATCCAATCCTTGAAATGGGTGGATTCTAGTATACCCTAATCTGATCCTATAGACATGCTTATATAACTAAAAAAAAATTATGATGGATAGTGACCTATTTTTCATTTTTTGAAAGAAAAAATATTCCGATTTATATAATTATATAATTCATTTTTTATAATAGTATGTATTTCTATGTATTTCATTGGGCGAATGTATATTTATGAGATATTTATCAACCGAAACTAGTCGGTGCAATCATACCAACTTTTGAGTTCAGCTTAGTTAATATTCACGCTTCAAAATCAAATTATTTTAAGCACAAGGTGATGAGAAAATGTGCAGAGCTTTAGAAAAAGATTTGCCCAATCCCGTTTTACAGTGTTGGCAGTCTCAATCATATTAATTTCAGGAACAGAAATATCATTATCAATTTATTCACACATATTATGATATAGTTATACTCACTTATTTCTTACAATAAACATAATTTATATTATATTTGAGGAGAATATTTTCCCTTCAATTAAACTTTTTGGTTATTGGGTTTAAAACTGTGAAGAATTGTTTGTGTAGAAAGGAGTAAATTTGGTAGCTTGAATTTGACTGAATCTGTCATTTACCAAGTTGCCTACGTATCTTTTTTATAGGGATCAAGTCGCATATAGTTTCTTGGTTAGATTATTGTTTCCACTCCTTTGGCTGTTATAATTGTCCCCTCATT
The DNA here is from genome assembly GCA_030737845.1 of Acorus calamus. Lineage (NCBI taxonomy): Eukaryota > Viridiplantae > Streptophyta > Magnoliopsida > Acorales > Acoraceae > Acorus > Acorus calamus. Next base: position 26,819,914 of record CM060868.1, on the reverse strand, counting down.
GAACACTTATTAGGTGATTTTGGTGGAAACCCCCACGTGTTAATGAGGCACGTCGTGCCCACGTTGCTCAATTAGTGAGCCTTGACCGTCCGCCTGGCAGTTACATGTGTTTATGGTCCTTTGACCGTTTCTTTAATTTTCTCGTGGCCCTTTGGCCTGCTCGTTCATTTGTTACGTCTTTCGAGTACATCCGCGAGATAAAAGATCTCCCGACCAGACCTCTTGTCTGGTCATATCTTCCCTGCTCGTTCGCTAGGTGTAAGGTCATCCAACCAGACCTCTAATTTGATTGTCCCTTAACTACTCGAGGTGAAGTTCGTCCACGTTGTATCTGACTGTCCGACTAAACCCTAGTTGTGTCAGAGTACTCGGGGGGGGGGGGGGGTTATTATGACATTGTAGATTCAGATCTGGATTTGTGAACCCCAAACATAATGCCTCATATCCGTTCTAATGTGACGCGTGTCATGCGCATATTTTTACATCCATAATATTTATTGAGTCATTAAAAAAAGTCATTAAGCTCTTATCCGTCATGAGTGGAGGAAGTGGCGGTGGTTTTTTAACATTGATCGCGTGTCATCCGGATTTGTGGGAGTTCTTGGTAGTGTGACACCAACCCAACAACTCCCCATTAAAAAAACCCAACAAAACCAAAATAATCTACCAAGAAAAACAAAAGTAGAGATTAAAAAAATGGTGTTGCAAGACTACTCCCACGCGTCACTGGCACAGTCCCTTCCACCATCTCTCTCTTCTCCCTCGGTCTCCACCGCATCTCCTCCGGTGATGACAACGACGATAAACTGTTAAAAAAATAATTTAACATTGATCACGGTTATTTTTATTACTTTTTTTTTAAAATCGAGATCTTAATAATTATAATCACATATCTTTGTAAAATATATCATAATTTTTAGTAAACCGTGATCTTTATTATAACGATGATCACGGTTTACAAAAAACTATAATCGTGTAATAACTATTTGTAGGGGCAAAAAACTAGGCCCATAAATTATACTTCATGTGATTTTACTCATTTTTATTTTAATTTTTTAAAAGAAGTATCATTGGATGATTGAATTTTTTTTTATGACAATGAATGAAAAAATTTGGTACTATGGATATTGCTATGTATTTTTTTATTTGTGAATGTTTTCGATCTCACATATTGGTTGCGGCATATCAGCATATGTTTATTAAGAATGATTATTCGAATGATTCTACACATGAAGTTGATGGGTTCAGCATCTAAACTCCAATCATTCAATTGTGTAACAGGCTATTAACATCTCAACATATAATACTTTTGTATAGAAACATATACAAAAATTTATGAAATTCTAATATCATATAAACAAACAAACAAACTAACATATACAAAAGTGAAAAAGTATATAGATTTGGGGGGGGGGGGGGGGGGGGGGGGTAAACCCTCATTTTTATGATGATATTGAATATCATGAGATTTCTGAAGATTGTATTCATTTTTGAAATCTTTGTTTCTTTCAAATCTTACTTTTGTTGTGATTGCTTAAGCATTACACTATCTTGATTAATAAAATTTATAATATTTAACATTTGAGTAATCAAGCTTGATTGGATTAGCATAGTATACTCTTGATAAATGTTTTTTGTAAGAACTGTAGAAATCAAAAGTAGACATAATCATCTCTTTGTCTTCCACCAATTTAAGAACATCGTAATAAAAAGTATTTGGAAGCAAATCTCCATCTGAACCCCTTCACTACCCAAAAACTTCCATATCCCTCCAGCGTCCGTAACGACAATGCCTCTCCTTATCATACCAATCAAACCAAGATAACTACCTAACATTTGTAAACCAAATAAACCCCTACATTTAGAAAAAAAAACACTTTCATATCAATCCGAAATCCTAGATTTTTTAGAAAAAATAATCCATAGATTTCTAAAAAAAACATTGATATTACACCATATACATCATCAATAATTTCAAATCATGGATGGCTTTTTATTTCAAAAAGAATTAAAAATAACACATAAATGATAATGACCTAATGTGAGAAGATGTGATCTAATTGAGATCGACTTAGCTTGACCGCGCGGCAATGTTTTGAAAAAAATTAAGAAACAAATACACGGTTGATTTTTAAATAGAAAGACACGGTCTTTAAATGTGCAACATTTTTCTATAATAAAAGACTTGCTTTAAAATGCACATTTTTTTAAAAAAATTCAGAAATAATTTGATGCATGCATACTTAAGAGGACCATAAAACCTGATAAATAAAGAGATATAAAGCAAAACTTGAAATTTTATTGCTAAACAAAAACAAAGGATAAAAGTCAAAAGGCTTGAAAAACCTCTTTCGGACTCAACAAAATAAAATACTAAAGCTTATGTCTCCACCCTAAACAAAAGGTTTAGACCTCAAAAGTTTGTTAAGAATGGTTAATACTTCTTTAAACCTCCAACCACACTGAATAATTAAATATATTATGTCCTAACAATAACAAATCCTATCCAAATCCATAGATATGTCTATGGTTACATTGAAAACATTAACTAATTATCTAATAAAACGAATTAAGATTATCCAAATTACTTTAATTTGCATCAACCCATGAAACATAGGCCTTAATCCATCACAACCGGATCAAAGAATGCTACAGAACTAATGTATAAGCAAAGGCCTCGACTTGGACTACCTTGATTATAAGGGGAGCACTCAAGGCTGCATGTGTTAGTAAAAAAAAAAAAATTACATCCTTTTCAAGACATGTTTTTCTTTGGATTTGGAGAAGACTTTCTAGACAAGGTATAAACAAGGAAAGGAGATAAATGTATGATCACCATGTGTCACATAATGGTAGTTATTTTATGATTTTGTTATTTTATATATTATCTAAAAATAATGACATTTTCCACAAGCTACTAGACTCCAAATTAAACAAAGGAAATAATTAAACATGTAAGCAAAGGCGAGTTCAGATCCTTTGTGTGAACTGACCAGAGGGTGCCATGTAGATGGTTTAAAATAAATTTAAGAGTGCATGCACTGATTTTTTTTATAAATAACATCACAAATGATGATATTTACATAGAATTGATTTTTTCATATTAATGTGATAAATTTTTATTGGATAACACTGAAAACGTCAACTACTCTCTATTCTTGATCACACAACCCATTTTTAGCCATCCATATAGCTTCGAGGTCATATGTATTTAATTGAAAGATATAATTTAATAGAAAACCTCCTCTATATATAAATGCATATAGTCTCAAATAATGAGACAAAGCTTAAGTGGATCTAAAAATGGGTTGAATGTATCGTTTTTCATTTTTTTACAACTCAATGAATGTGCCTGGAACCCCTCAACCACACCCTCCAGTTTACAACTCATGGATATATTAATCTAAAAAGGTCTTTTACAGTAGCTGCTTTGACACTCCCTAATCTATAGTTGTAGATTGCTATTAGTACTGGAAAGACATGTATTAGCATGGACCAAAACGAACTATAAACCAATGTCCATAAACCCATTAGAATCATCCCATAGAATTGCTAACTTTTTTATTTTAGGAATCCAACTATGAATCCCTATAGGAGGGATAATTTCCATTTATTGCTATGCCATAGGCAATTGGGGCAAAATTATATTAATCTTAATAATATATTATTTTCAGTTACTACACGAAAAATCAAACAAAAACAAATAATTAATCAAGCACACAAACCACCCAACCAGAAATTGTTGAATTGCATTAAAAAAACACACACACGAAATCAAGCAAACCCCAACTATTCCTATGATGCCTAACTATTCATTCATTAATTCTTCCCACAGTTGCATAGCTCTTCAACAAGCCTCCCAACCTCATCAAAAGAAGAACCCCCATCAACCCCAACCCTCCTACAAACCCCACTCATCTCTCCAATCCTCTCTCTCACACTCCCATCTTCCATCAAACACCTGACCCCCCTCTTCACCTCCTCCGCCTTCACAACCCCTCCATCCCCTCCGTAATCCAATTCCATGCCCAACGCCACCCTGACCACCTCCGTTACCAACACCGCATTGAACCTCTGCTCCGCATACATCGGCCACGCCATCATCGGCACCCCGAACCACAGCCCCTCCAACAATGAGTTCCACCCGCAATGCGTCACGAACCCGCCCGTCGCTGGGTGCGCCAGTATCTCCTTCTGCGGTGCCCACCCCTTCAAAACCATCCCCCTCTCCCTTGTCCTCACTACGAACCCGTCCGTCAACACCGCCTCCATCTCCACATCCGCCTCCAACGCCGACCCAAACGTCACCGCCTTATCAATCGCGCGCAGCACCCACAGGAACCTGTGCCCGCACCCCTCAAGCGCGCGCGCGATCTCCTGCGCCTGTTGCGCGTTGACCGCGCCCATGCTCCCGAAACAGAGGAACACCACCGACTTCTCAGGCTGTTGGTCGAGCCACTCCATGCATTTGTGCCTCTCTTGATTCGCGTGTACGTCGATGATCGGTCCCACCATGAACACGGGCGGCGCGTTCGCCTCCGACAAGGAATTCGATGCGTAGTTCTCGAGCTCCCTGTAGCTGTTGACGATGATGCCGCGGACGTCTTTGAACCTCCGCCCGTGGTACATGTACCACTTATAGGCATCGTTGGTCCTGTCGAGCACTGAAGACGGCATCGCGAGTGGGTCTAACGGGACTGGGAGGGTCGGCACGGCCAGACCGTCCTCCTTGAAGTCCATGAAATCGGTCCCGTCGAAGGAAGGCAAGTGGAGCATGAGACCAAGGAAGGACGCGCACGACGTGAAGAAGAGATAGGAAGGCGCTCCGAGGTCGTCGGCCAAGTCGATGAGGGTGGTGGCGAAGAAGTCCATGATGATTGCAGAGATCGGATGGTTGAGGCTCTGTATGGATTGTTTGATGAGGGGCTTGTGGGACTTTATGTAGAGGGAGATGATGGTCTCGCCTTTTTGGGTTGGGTCGAAGTGGAAGTCAGAGGGGGAGGGGAGATCTATGATGGTTATGTTGGGGGAGGTGGGGAGGGACGAGATGTAGGAGGAGATAGAGGAAGTGATAGAGGGTCCACCGAGGGGGCGCATGTTGAGGATGGTGATGAAGATGCGTTGGGAGCGGGAGCAGAGGACCTGGGTCATCTCCACCGTTGATACCAAGTGGCCCATGCCTGGGCAGGGGAGGAAGACCAGGTTCACCTTCTCTGCCTCCATTGACTGACTCTCTGTCTCTCTCTCTCTCTCCCCCGAGGAGGTGGGATATAAGCAAGGATTCCTGGGTTGTGGGGTATTAACTGTGAAGAAGACCTCTTACCCAACAAAGAAAAAGAAAAAAAAACATAAAAGTAAAATATATACATCTACAACTTCCAACCATTTTGAATTTTTTAAAATTATATGTTGAAATGGTAGATCCACCTCCACTCAATATAAGTGGATGGAGTCTTCTTCTTGTTGAGTGTATGCCCGATGGAATATTAAACCTGCACTCTTAAAAAGGATAAGGAATACTAGTGTAGTGCTATCTAAGTGGACTCTGGTGCTTAATTTAGTAATGGAATTCAAAGGTATGATTTTGGTTAATTCAACTTGTCACACACACCTCCCTTCAATGTCTTTTTCTACTTTTTATAGGGTCAATTAACTCTTGAGCCTTTGTAATTGTTCTCTCTTTTAATGTTCATAGTGTACGAGTTTTATGGATAGTGGTTCTTGGTAATAACTTGACCGTTATAGACCGAGAATGGCACTAAACATTTGGAATTGCGGTGGGGTATTACTTCACATGAGATATGTAGGGTGGAGAGGGAAGGGATCGGGTTAGGTCCAACAGGTGTTGGATAATTTGATTGTCCAACGCGTTGACCGTCCGATCTTCTCAATTTATTGTGATTGAAATATTTTATAAGATTTCAAAATTAAAATTAGAATGCAATTAAATTTTAAAACCTTCCATTTTAGGATTCAATTAATTTGTGCATATAAAAATTATAAGATCGGACGGTCACAAATACGTTGGACAATCAAATTGTCCAACGCCTGTTGGACCTAACCCGATCCTGAGAGGGAACGGGGTGAGTTAGGTTCTCATTAAAAAACACATAAACTACTATTATTATTATTTGTATTATTATTATTTTATCATAAACTGTTATTATTATTATTAGTATATGGGGGGTAGGATGAAGATCTAATGAGGTGGCTTTAAACCTTTTGAAAAGGTATGAAAAGGTATGATGAGACATTCAAATAATCATATGGTGTTCGAATATTTGATTTGAAAAATGAAAACCCATGAAAAAGCAAAGATTTTGGGTTTCAATTGGCAATCTTTTCTGACGTAGTCATATTAAATATATGATTAAAAAGATTGAGTCTTATTAATAAAATATGTGTATCAAAAATAAATATGTGATTATACGAGCATCATGATGATGCACAAAAAATATAAATATGTACATTTACGTGACAAATTGCAATCACTATAAATAAGATAATAGATTTGTTATCTTTCCTTGTAAATTTTAATAAAAATGTGTAAAACTATGAAAATTTGTCATGAAATTTTCACTTTTTAGTTGTGGCTTTTTTTCTTCATTTTTGATTTTTCAAATAAAATAAAATATCATAAAAAATTGAAAATAGGTCAAGATGGAATTTCAGCAATAATGTGGTCTGATACGTTGTGAAAGGCATTGAAGTTCGGGCTGACATGCGACGGGATGACCCGGTTACGCACTTTTTTTTTTATTAAATCATCAATGTCCGCCAATCAAAGGATCATGGATCCGATGGTCAATACTGCTTGCCGTACAGTCATACCGCCTCATGTTAACAGGGGTGGAGCTACAACTCAGCTTAGCTGGGCTGTGGCCCCCCCTCACCCAAATTTTATTTTAAAAAAATTTAGATAACAGTTGTGATTATTTCCACCATTATTCAACAATAATTACCCCTAATTACTACCCCTAATCATGGTTGATTATCCTCTGTCACACCCGCTTGTACACGACTACACGGTTGATTATTGTCTTATATAGGTTAATTAATCCATCCATTTTTTACCCATTATACACACTCATCACTTACCTTGTATTGAAGAGACGTAACTCAATTTCTATTGATCACACGGTGAGAAACACATTTCTTATAAAAAAACAATAGATACAATATGAGAAAGGAATTCTCCCTTACTACTAATTTTGGCATGGTTTTTAGATTTCTTGTACAAAAATATGGTTTTAAAATTTTCAAATCTTTGTTAGAATAACTCATGTATTGTGTCTTTACCAGCCTAAATATATTGACATCAATTATATTATTTTCAATTATGAAACTTGTTAAAACAACACTTCATTTTTTGTAGATTCTATAATTGTTTACACTGAAATAGTTTTTGCCGAAAATATTGACTCAGATTTGATAATAGATGATTTATATTCTCTAAAAGATCGTAAATATAGCTTCAATGACGCATTTTCTGGAAAAAAAAAACTTAATGTTTTGCCTATTTTTGTATTTTTGTATATTTATGACAAAATTTACTAGAAATGAATTATAAACTCGATTGATTTATATAAAATTTAAATTGCTTATTAGATTTCGAGTTCATGTCAGCCCCCTAATATAAAATCATAGCTCCGCGCCTGCTCATGTAATGGCTTCCCATAATATATGTATATACAAATATGCAAGGATGAAAAATGAAATAAAGACCAGAAAACGTATCGGAGATGTGAAAGCGAGCTTAATTTGTCCTCAATGAATAATTCTCTTTCATGCTGATTTGCTTTTTGAAATTGTAGTTTTGAGACACTATTTTACTTAAAATCTGTGTGCAGGAAGCTGCTAAAGTAAAAATGTTTGGTTACACGATTGTAAACGCAGTTTACTGCAATCACAAACGCTGCGCAATCAAATGCATCCTTAGTATTCACGACTCCTACTACAATGATACATGACCATAAAATTACAGTGAACGAATTGGAATCTTTTCATGCGCCTGCATCGTATATTCGTATTAGAAGGAGAGTAAAATGAGATCGAACAGTATATACATTTATGTTGAATAAACACAACTTTCTGGTGGAAAGAGGACAGAAAAGGTCTTATCAAAAGCGTCGCTCACACTTCTGTTATTTGCGGTAATGGGAAAACTCGGAATACTGTTTTAATCACACACAATATATGATTTTTGGATCGTAGTGGACACACTTTATATGATTTTTGGATTGTAGTGGACAGTAGGGCCTCTCTTTTGAATGTGATGATTGTTCAAAGGGGTCGTTATTTCCACCCCTATGTTATTCCACCACCCCGTTATCTTACCCACCTTTTTAGTTTTTCAAAAAACTGCAAACCAACCCCACAATAAAATAGTGGTACGACACCTTGAGAACCCACCCATTTACTACCACAAAATTGACTTATTGTGATGAGCATTATAAGTGACATGTCACATAAAATTTGACTATAATGACGAGCAAAAATATGTCATTGTAAGTACACTTTTCATGACATAACTTCTTGTCAGTCGAGGAGGTGTAGCTTGGCATCCCACGCTGGTGGGTGAGCATAGGGCAAATCACTCATCTTCCCTTGGCTCCTCATTAGTAGGCTTGGTCCTACCCCCCCCCCCCCCCCCCCCCCAAATCACTCATCTTCCCTTGGCTCCTCATTAGTAGGCTTGGTCCTACCTCCCCTTCCTTCTATCCCCCCCCCCCCTAACTAGTTTGTCATTTATTGTATCTTTTATACTCTATCTTTAAGTTTATCTTATCTTCAGACTTGTAACTACGATAAAAAAAACAATGAAATCATGGTAACACGGTCTACCTTTTCTCAAAAAAAAAACCTTCTTGTCAGTTAGATTACCATATTTTAATAACTTTCATTAAAAGTATCTATTACCTAAAAATTAGTTACAATGACAGACATGGATAAACCATCATATAATGACAAATAATAATTATTCTTTAATATCTATGGTGATGAACATATAATAATCTGTCACAAAATGTAAAAAATAAAGACAATTTCTATAGATGGTGACAAACATAATACATTGTCATGTAATATCATTCAAAAAAATAATCATTACCATTTATGAGAATGAACACACAACAAAGTAATAATATAATATCAAATCAATAATCATTACCATAAATAGTTCACCCAATAATCAATTAATGGTCAAATAATATCAAATAAATGGTGGTAATTACCATATATGGCATTAGCACATTTGCCTCACATTTTAAAATTGAAAGCTTAACCCAATTTGACAAATTCTCCTTCACTCTCAACACCCCCAACCCGCCCCTTACATCTCTCTTCTTTTCACTATTTTTTTTTCTCTCTGTTGTTTAAATTGGTCTTTTTTCTTCTGTGTAATATGGTTGCAAGACCAGTCATAACATTCTCCCCCCTATATTTTATTTCACTATCAACGCCTTAACCACCTTTCCCTCCCCGATCCTCTGTGGATTCGATCCCTTGCTACCACTTTTTACCAATAATAAGCAATGGTTTTATATTTTGTTGATAAAGACGAGATTTAACGACAATCAAAGCCACCAACAGCTGCCAATGAGGTCACAGCAGGGGACGTGGAGGGGGCCACCAAGGGGGGACGTCGGGGGGTCGTCGGGTGGTCATCAATGGGGTCGAAGCAGGGGACCTGGAGGGGGTCGCTGAGGGGATCAGGGTCCGTGTGTTTGAGCGAGAGAGAGAGACCCATGCGAGGGTTTTTTTCTCATCGACTCCCTCTATATCTATACTTAGTCCTATTAAAAGAATTGGTACCGAATAAGACAAGGTCGACACTTTTTTTAATTACCTATTTTACCCATACAAAGTCAATTAAATAACAAGTTAGTCTATTGTTTTTACTGTGGTCATCGTAGGGGTACAATCGACATTTGAGAGAGAGGAGACGAAATTTCCAACCTGCTTGGATTGATTATTTGCAGATAAGCCCCTATATCTGTAATGAAAAATATTTTAATCGGCCCCTGTATCTCTTTGATATTTATACACAGGTCCCTAACAATAACGGCTACATTTATCCATTTTTTGTGGTTATTTGTAAATAGGTCCCCAGGTTCGGGCATTTGCAAATACACCCCTAGGTCCTTCTTATTTGTAAACAAGTCCTTACAAATATCAGCCACCTTTGTCCTTTTCTGTGGTTATTTGTAGGTAGGCCCCCAAGTCCCTCATATTTATTATCACATCCCTAACAGCTTTTTTGGGAGATCTTTGAGGTTTCATCTTCAGTTTGTACTAATTTTATAATCAAATCCCTATCTATGTTATAAAGAGGTGTCTCATTCAGATTTTAAAATTATATACCTATGAAATTATTTAAAAAATATTATAATGTCATCATTTGAGCATATAAAGTTATTTATAGCAAATCTCTACTATATTTTCAAATTAACTATTTCATAAAATTTTATCAAATTTTTTGGAGGAAGTGTATTCCAATTATTTTTTAAATCAGTCAATTGATTATTTACTATTATATAAGAAGATAGAATTTTAGGATAAAACTAACTATTTCGTAAAATTTCATAAATTTTTTTCTTTTCGCAAAGCTGTGTATCAAATTATTTTTTAGTCTCTCTCTCTCTGTCTTCTAAATTTTGATTACAGATAAAAAGATTTAAATCAGTTAATTAATTATTAGTATCATAATATATTTTTATTCATATTAGAGTTTTTATTAACTCGCGCGGATGCACGTACATAAAACTAGAATAAACACACTGATTGACTTAACTTTCTGGTGGAAAGAGGACAGAAAAGGTCTTATCAAAAGCGTCGGTCACACTTCTGTTTTTTGTGGTAACGGAGAACTCGGAATACTGTTTTAATTACACACAATATATGATTTTTGGATCGTAGTGGACACACTTTATATGATTTTTGGATTGTAGTGGACAGTAGGGCCTCCCTTTTGCATTTGATGATTGTTCAAAGGGGTCGTTATTTCCACCCCTATATTATTCCACCACCCCGTTATCTTACCCACCTTTTTAGTTTTTTAAAAACTGCAAACCCACCCCACAATAAAATAGTGGTATGATGCCTTGAGAACCCACCCCTTTACTACAACAAAATTGAATTTTCATGATGAGCATTATAAGTGACTATCACATAAAATTTGACTATAGTAACGGACAAAAATGCACATCATTGTAACCACACTTTTCATGACATAACTTCTTGTCAGTCGGGGAGACATAGCTTGGCATCCCACGCTAGTGGGTGAGCACAGGGCAGATCACTCATCTTCCCTTCACTCCTCATTAGTAGGCTTGGTCCTACCTCCCCTGCCTTCCACCCCCCCCCCCCCAACCAGTTTATCATTTGTTGTATCTTTTATACTCTATCTTTATGTTCATCTTATCTTCGGACCTGTAACCACGATCTAAAGCAATGAAATCGTGGTAGCACAATCTACATTTTCTCAAAAAAAAAAAAAAATCTTGTCAGTCAGATTATCATATTTTAATAACTTTCATTTAAAGTGTTTGTCACCTAAAAATTAGTTACAGTGACAGACATGGATAAACCGTCATATAATGCCAAATAATTATTATTCTTTAATATCTATGATGATACACATATAATAATCTATCATAAAATGTTAAAAATAAAGACAATTTCTATACATGGTGACAGACATAATAAATTATCATGTAATATCATTCAAAAAAATAATCATTACCATTTATGAGAATGAACACACAACAAAGTAATAATATAATTTCAAATCAATAATCATTACCATAGATAGCTCACCCAATAATCAATTAATGGTCAAATAATATCAAATACATGGTTGTAATTACCATATATGGCGTTAGCACATATGCCTCACACATTTTAAAATTGAAATAACGCAATTTGACAAATTCCCCTTCACTCTCAACACCCCCAACCCGTCCCTTTCATCTCTCTTGTTTTCACTTTTTTTGTTTTGTCTCTGTTGTTTAAATTGGTCTTTTTTCTTCTGTGTAATATGGTTGCAAGACCAGCCATAACATTCTCCCCCCCCCCCCCCCCCTCCCCTATATTTTATTTCGCCATCAACTCCTTAACCACCATTCCCTCCCCTCTTTGGTGAATTTAAAACCAATCTATGACACACATTTCTCTGTGAAGTATTTGATCTCTCATCCCAGCAAAACCAATTAGAGGCTTCGATTGCAATGTATTGAATGGTTGAGATTTCAATTTTAACATGTTCTTTCCATTTTACAAAATTAGATTCATTAAGCATTGGGATGTTATTCAAGTTGACAAATATAAAAGATGCATTCACTACACAAGAAATTAAGAAATGCTCACAATTAACAATTATCTCATCTACTACAGCAATAATGAATAAACATATAAAAATATAAATATCATCATGCATTTTCTTTAATTTTGTGGTCTACTTTATAGGGCAATTAGACCTCAAAATAAAATTATTTATATTCTTTTAATAATTTGCTCTGTTGAGAAACACAGTACATCATTGTAATCAATCATTTGGAAAAGTATTACAACACGTAAGTGGTTCCCTCAAGCATAAGACTGGTTAATATGAACAACATAAAATTAGGCCCGACAAAACAATAGTCTACATTTGGCCCGACTTTTGAACGCATGGGTTGACCCCAGAAATACATCACTCATATCAACTATCTTACAACGTCTATAATCCGGTCAAAATAACAACATTCCTTTGGGCTGATTGTTATTCGTATGGGTATAGATGCACCTTTATGCAACCAAAAACTATATCTTCAAATCAAGAAAATATTTATGATGGATGCCACTTTAGTGATGTTTTATGTCAATTTTTTCAATTTTAAGATCAAAGATTTGTTTCCATGAATCTCTATTATATAATCTTTACTAAAATAAGCAATATACATGTCACCGAACATAAATGAAACAAATAAAATAATTTTATAGGCCATAGATTTAATCGGTTCTTGAATGTGTATCTTTCATGTGTGGGTAATAAATAAAAAAAATTTGTTCGATGTGATCAAATCCCCTTACACATGCACGGACAGAATGAAAAAATCTGATCACCTATGGTCTTTGCGTTACTCCACAATCAATTCGTCCGTGTGAATTATTGAGTATTTCAAATCAAGACTGATGGGATCGATCAATTACATACGGATAGAATATGAAGACCATATTATTTTATCCATTCTTTAAGCCAATATAAATGAACAATATCATTGAATATTCGGCATCTGTAATCGGGTTTCACAAAAAAAAACACGAGGAAATTTTTTTTGCCGAGATACAAAAAAAGAAATCATATTATTTATTTCATTAATAGAAATAAAATTTTATTCTTTCTACAATTATCCTGCAACAGACTCTGATACCACTTATTGGACCCCATATCCTTGATCTCATGCAACTCGACGAAGGAAAGAGAATAATATTAACCCCAAACACTCGATAAGCAAACCCCAACTATTCCAATGAAGCCTAACCATTCATTCATTATCTCTTCCCACAGTTGCAAAGCTCTTCAACAAGCCTCCCAACCTCATCAAAAGAAGAACCCCCATCAACCCCAACTCTCCTACAAACCCCACTCATCTCCCAATTCTCTCTCTCACCCTCCCATCTTCCATCAAACACCTGACCCCCCTCTCCACCTCTTCCGCCTTCACAACCCCTCCGTCCCGTTCATAATCTAATTTCATACCCACCGCCACCCTGACCACCTCCGTCACCACCACCGCATTAAACCTTTGCTCCGCGTACATCGGCCACGCCATCATCGGCACCCCGAACCACACCCCCTCCAGTATCGAGTTCCACCCGCAATGCGTCACGAACCCGCCCGTCGCCGGGTGCGCTAATATCTCCTTCTGTGGCACCCACCCCTTCAAAACCAATCCCCTCTCCCCCGTCCTCTCCACGAACCCCTCCGGCAACAACCCCTCCATCTCTGCATCCTCCTCCAACGAAAACCCAAACCCCTCCGCCTTGTCGTGCGCGCGCAGCACCCACAGGAACCTGTGCCCGCACCCCTCGAGCGCACGCGCGATCTCCATCGCCTGTTCCGCGCTGACCGCGCCCATGCTCCCAAAACAGAGGAACACCACCGAATTCTCCGGCTGTCGGTCGAGCCACTCAATGCATATATGCTTCTCTTGCCGTGAATTTACATTGATGATCGGTCCCACCATGAACACGGGCGGCGCGTTCGCCTCCGACAAGGAATTCGATGCGTAGCTCTCGAGCTCGACGAAGCTGTTTACGATTACGCCGCGAAGGTCTTTGAACCTCCGCCCGTGGTACATGTACCACTTGTAGGCGTCGTTGGTCCTGTCGAACATTGGAGACGGCAACGCGAGTGGGTCTAACTTGACCGGGAGGGTCGGCACGTCTAGACGGTCCTCCTTGAAGTCCATGAAATCAGTCCCGTCGAAGGAAGGCAAGTGAAGCATAAGACCCAGGAAGGACGCGCCCGACGTGAAGAAGACGTAGGCGGGCACGCCGAGGTCGTCGGCCAAGTCGATGAGGGTGGTGGAGAAGAGGTCCATAATGATTGCAGAGATCGGATGGTTGAGGTTCTGTATGGATTGTTTGATGAGGGGCTTGTGGGACTGGATGTAGAGGGAGATGATAGTCTCGCCTTTTTGGGTTGGGTCGAAGTGGAAGTCGGAGGGGAAGGGGAGGTCTATGAAGGTTATGTTGGGGGAGGTGGGGAGGGACGAGATGTAGGAGGAGATAGAGGAAGCGATGGAGGGTGCACCGAGGGGGCACATGTTGAGGATGGTGATGGAGATGCGTGGGGAGCGGGAGCAGAGGAGCTGGGTCATCTCCACCGTTGATACCAAGTGGCCCATGCCTGGGCAGGGGAGGAAGACCAGGTTCACCTTCTCTGTCTCCATTGACCGACTCTCTCTCTCTCTCTCTCTCTCTCTCTCTATCCAAGGTGGGATATAAAATTCTTGGGTTGTGGGGTATTAATAGTAAAGAGGACCTCTTGCCAAAAAAAGAAAAAAAAAAGAAAAGTAAAATGTATACATCTACAGCTTCCACATTTTGAATTTTTTAAAATTATATTGAAGTGATAGAATCCCCTCCAATCAATATAAGTGAACGGAGTCTTCTTATTCTTACCGTGTGTATACACGACCGAATATGGAATATGCACTCTAAAAAAGGATAATGAATACCGGTGTAGTGCGGACTATATAGTTTGGTAAATAATTTTAAAAATGATTAGTTTGGTAATTAAGTAATTAGGGGTAATTATTTTGTAAAAAATGCCGGACGCTGATGTTTAATTTGTTGAAAAATTAATACATTCCTTAAAAAATGTATTAATTAGTTTTCAAATATAATTAAAAATTTAATGAGATGTTTAATTCACTTTAAAATGTATAGGCCGACATCAGTTAAAAAATGCGACGAAGCAGTTTTTAAATATACCAAGTTTAGATCTTGGGTAGGGACCAAAAGAAGGGCCGGGACTTGTGAATTGCATTTGCTTTTGCGTATTTCCTATCTCGTATTTCGTATATCATCGACACTACAAGAGCTAAGTGGTTTTATCTTGGGAACAGATCATCGAGAACCATGTGCGATTGAGGGGGCATATTCTGTTCTGAAGACAGTGTTACCACGTGACTCTTTATCAGTCTTTTTTTTATTCATGTCTTCATAATCTGTGTTTTGTCTGATAATAGCTCATTTTTCCAACAATTTATAACATAATAATATTTCATTATCAGTCTTTATTTTCTACCATGGCTTTTAACGATTTCTTAAATATGATAATTAATCTGCTTTAATAAATTACCATATTTGGTTGTTCAAATAATAATGAGTGCATTATTTGTGCTTCCATATAACCATTATTATATTTGTTCTTTCCTATTTATACAGTTACATAATAAAATCAATATTTGATTTTGAATATGATAATAATTAGCATATTTAATGACTTGTTGATTATGTGGATTATAATTGTAGATATCATATCCGTTTTGTATCATCCTTCATATTTAAATGAATTAAGAATGTGACAAAGATTCCTTTCCACTTATGTCAATGTTTACTGGCATGAGAAAATACTGATTTAAAATATTTTATTTATGTTATTCCATAGGGTGAATAACAGTACTTTATTCTAGGCAAGCCTGACTTTTCATGGAATGTTTACATTTATTGGGTTATATGAATGTTTCATATATTTGATCATCAAGACTACTGGAATTCTTTTCTGGGCTTTCATTATTACAGAATTCTCAATATATTACTTTGGTTAATGATCAGCGAGATAAATGTTCACAAGAACTTCTTAAAATGGTTTTCTGGTTTTCTCAAATATCACTCAACACATGCAATCGAGATATTTTATGTGATCGGGATATTATATATGGAATTATTTTATTCTGGACTTATTGACATTCTGGATTCTTTCATATATGAAGCAAGCGGCCTATATATTCTTATATGGATATCATATATGTTGGTTATCAATTCAAAGGAGAATATTATCTTATACTAGTTTTCTGTTTTTCTGATGTATATGGTATTAATATTATTTGGGTTTCATATTTTCATATTTTGAATATTCTATAAGAAACAGCAATGACAAATGGCATGTCTATTGAAGGTATGTGGCTAAATACCATATTATTTTAATAGTACATGCTTACATGTATATAACTTGATAATATAGCATATTTTATATATCCATGGTAATGTGGGGTTTCTTTGTAACTCATATATTTATGTGATAAGTATGACCAAGTTTTGAGAATTAAAAGCATATGATGTGTCGAGAAAACTGAAATTGAATGTAAATGGATTCCATTTATGATTATTGATGAGTAGATATTTATTTCACTATTATCTCCTAATTGAGAATCTTAGGCATATATTTATGAAATAATTTGTGAATTCATATTAATGTGAGGGTTATAAATATGACTAAGGTATGAGAATTTAAAGTATGTCATATGTGAAGTAAACTTAGCATATAAAATTTTTTCCATATAAGTTTTATTTACTTGAAATACATATGCTCATTTATAACTAAAGATATTTGTTTAATTAATATTTCATCATCGAGACTCTGGTGCGTATATTTATAGAGTGATTTGTGGGAGACATATTTGATTTTCAAATATATTTTAGATTAATGAGCATGATATGCATTGCATCTTATTTTCTTAAGATGGTTAATGAAACAATGGTGATTGCCTGTTAATCAAGCCAAGAGTGTTTTTTGAATATCGTAAAGGGCTTGATATAATTATTCATTGGATTATATTGAAAATAGGAATTGCATTCATAAATCATACTGAGATAATGAGTTATGGGGGTTGCGAATAAATTCACATGTAACCTAAAAAGGATTAGACTAGCGCGTAGTCTGGTTTATAATTCAACGAGAAAGGTAGGATACCCATCAATTAGTCACCTCAATTTTGTGCCCAACTTCTGTGATTGAAAATCCCATGAAGGAAGTTCAATGTGGATTACGAATTGGCGAGGGATTAGAGGAGCATTGAATTTAGAGATTATTCTCTAAGTCCTTTCCTATGATGATCAATGTTCAACTATAATGCCGTAGTCTGAGATTATAATCTTAATGGGATCTCATACAACGTGGTCTAATCTCACTTGATTTCGTCAAATCAGTGAGCAATATTGCAGATCCACTTACTAAAGGTCTAGCGAGGAGGCTAGTCTATTATGGATCAAGGGGGATGGGTCTAAAGCCCATAATATAGTACCACAGTGGACACCCTACCTATCCAAATGGTGATTTCATGAGGAAAGGTTTAAAAGGAAAAACAAACTGATGTGTATCTATGTTAAATACTGAAATAAAAATAAACTTCAATGTTTTAATTAAAGAACATCCCTATGGTGTCAGTACTTGTAACTATGTCGGTATAGGAAGAGCAATCACTCTGAATGAATTCAATGCCTCTAAGGCAAGGTGTAGCACCGCACAGCGCACCCTTTGAGAATTCTACTATGTGAGTTGATCGTGGGGCCGCGATCTATAAGAACAGGGGCTGACCTCTAAAGCACTCATGAAACAAGATAAAGCGTAACGGCCGTAATGCGCATAGCGATAAAGAACCTGGTTTAGTGCTTATATAGTATTGTGTGACTTACTAAAATTTGATCAAAAGGATCAAGTTCAAGACCTAGTTCACTAAAATTTGATCAAAAGGGTCTATTTCAAGACTTAGTTCACTACGTCCCTTCAAATTAAAGTTAATTAACATTAAGTGAGATTCAAAGCCCTAAGCTACCTCACCGAACGCACAGTAATGTATTGCCCAAGTTTATTTTTTATTTTCTTCGTAATAAAATTATTTAATCTTGTGGGGGATTGTTGGAATTAATACATTTCCTTATATTAATTAGTTTTCAAATATAAATTAAAAATCTGATGGGATGTTTAATTCCCTCTAAAATGTATAGTCCCACATCAGTTAAAGAATGCGATATAGCAGTCCTTAAATATGCTGCTGTAGATCTCGTGTAGGGACCCAATCAAGGGCTAGGACTTGTGAATTGTATTTGCATTTGCTTTTGCTTTTGCCTTTTCTTTCGCTTTTGCTTTTGTGTATTTTGTATTTCGTATATCAGACCTCAGACTTTAGACTTCAAACATGGTCATGGACATGGACACAGACACGGGCACGGGCACGAACATGGGCATGCTAGGACTTGTGAATGTATGTGCATTTGCTTTTGCTTTTTCTATCGCTTTTGCCTTTGTCTATTTCGTATTTCATATATCAGACCTCAGACTTTAGACTTCGAACATGGTCATGGACATGGACACGGACACGAGCACGGGCACGGGCACGGGCACGGGCATGGGCATGGGCATGGGTATGGGTATGGTTAAACGAAAAATTAATTTGGAACGTTTTATTTTTCGTAACGGCCGACAACGTTTGAATTTTAAACGTTAGAAAGAAATATGGTAGTCGAAAATGCTTACCATAGTTGACCCATGTAATTATTGCCAACATTACACCACCAACAGTCGTATCACTGTTCCTATAAAAAGACAACCTTCGCAGAGATTCATTGCATGCGAAAAAACTAAGTGTTCCACCAGAAATCCTCCACAAACAGAGTTCTTTTTTTTTTTTGTTCTTTTGGATGATCAAGTCTGGGACAGGTTCGACTTCTCTTCTTTCTTTCACCAAGAAGAGAACAATGAGGGTTGAGTGATTTTATCTTGGGAACAGATCGTCAAGAACCTGTGCGATTGAGGGAACGTATTATGTTCTAAAGACATCATTACTACGTGACTCCATACCAGGCTTTTCTAATCCATGTCTTCGTATTCGCTCTGTTTTGTTTGATAATATCTCATTTTTCCAACATACTTTAGTAAGGGAATACAAAGATATGTTTTTGGTTATTTCAACTTGTCACTCATACCTCCATTCAATGTTTTTCCTCCTTTTTATAGTGTCAGTTAACTCTTGAGCCTATGTAATTGTTCTCCCCTTTAATAGCCATAGTATACGAGTTCTATGGAAACAATCAAGTTTTATTACTGTTAATCGTGCCCATGATTATTTGTATTAAATTGATAGTGGTTCTTGATAAAGACTCGACCGTTAACTGTTATTTAGGTTCTCATCGTAGGCTTGGTCTGGTTTAGGTTACGAAGTTCTACTCGGGCAGCCCCCCCTCCCCCAACTCCACCAAATTTCATATAGTGGGCCAGTTGTACACACAGCCCTGTTTGCTGCCCAATACATTATGACAACGTAGTATATATTGCGATATCATACTGTATTAATATATAGCTGCTATCATAATGTTCAACTCGTAAAAAATACACTATTATATCTCAGTAATAATTTCATATAACAGTATACACTCTAAAGGAAGAGTATATGATTTTTTTTCATAAAAAAAACGGTATCAACTACAATTGGGACTGCAATGGAGGTTGGATGTATCTTTTTCTTTGACAGGTCCCCCTCTTTTTTTGTAGTGGGCCAACTAGGCAGCCCCCCCCCCCCCCCCCCCCCCCCCCCCCCCCTTCTCTGTATTTACTGTGCTACCTCAGCAGTCCACTCTCCCCCTTTTTTTGGTGGGCCAGTTTGGCCAATTCAGCAGTCCATACAATTAAATTGATTATAATGCCCTAAGCAAAGCACATCCCCTTCCCACGTCTTCTTGTTTTCTTCCCAGCGGCACAACATCAAACTTGCGTCTCTTCAGAGACGCAGGCCACAACGCGCCAACGCTTGTCAGTATCTCGTTTTTGTTTATTTTTATTTATTTATATATTGTATTTACATAGTTTGTTTATTATATAATTGATTATTTAGTTAATTTTTTATTTGTTTATTTTAATTTTGTTTAATTTTTGTTTAGGGAAAAATTCATATAACCCCTGTAATCTTTCTGATATTCATATAACTCCCTATAATCTCAATAAATCCATATAACCCCCTGTAAATACACCATAAATGGAAATAACCCCCGCGGTTAAATTTTTTTAACAGAATTGGAATATTTCAGACATATTGCATTATCTAAACCATGGTTAACAAATATGTAATCTTTTAATCCTCAAAAAGCAGCCAATACTTCAAAAGAAAACCCTAAAAGAGTGTAAAATTAGAAATATGAGGGTTTTATTTGAAGTATTGGCTGTTTTTCGAGGATTAAAATAATACACATTTGTTAACTATGGTTTAGATATTGGAATATGTCTGGAATATTCTAACTCTATTAAAGAATTTTTAACTGCAAGGGTTTATTTGTTTTTTTGGTGTGCTTTCAGGGGTTTTATGGATATATTGAGATTACAAAGGATTATATGGATATCAGGAAGATTAAAAGGGATTATATGGACTTTTCACTTTTGTTTATTATCATATGATTTATTCATTAATTTATTATGTTATTGATTCTTTAGTTACTTTTATATTTGTTTAGCTTGTGATGAGAGAGAATCGAAGAGAGGAAGAGAATCCAATATTGAAAAATTTATAATAAATGGGATTCATGCATTTTTAGATCTATTTAGAACACAATCGAAGGAGATGATGTTGTTAGATTGAAAAAAATTGTTATTAAATTTCTATAGGAATACTTTTTGTGATGGTATATTAGTTCCCGTTTATAATCTAAACAGAATTTTCTCTCTCTTTATTGATGTTAAGTCCGTTTACCGATATAACATTTTTATCTCAATTGATACTTTCTATAACTTGTGTTCCATTTCATTTATTATTTAATTTATGTTTTTCAATTGAATTTTAGATCAAATCATGAGCAAAATGAAAACAATTGATTCGTTTTTTAAGAGAAATTGCTCCAACTCGAAAGCCAATACACATCTTTCTTCTAATGCTGATCCACCTCCAATCATTGAAAATCATTCATCAAAACGCCCAAGAACTGATAATGTAATTGATACTCATCTTCCAATTATAAAACGTGATCGAGGATTGCAATCTAAAATATGGGAGTATCCGATAAATCAACAAGATAATATTCGTCGAGCTTACATTAAGGTAGGACCATATATTTTTAAAGTTTAATTTTTTCTCTTAGTTTAAGTATTTTATTTATGGACCCCCCTTCCTCTAATTCCTGGCTGCGCCCCTATATATACACAAGACGCTACGTGGCATTCGCCCTCAAGGTGTAAAGCTTTTCTGACAAGATTTGAGTCACCTCGCTGAGATGTTGATCTTGGTCGGGCTTAACCTGCTCCAAAGTGCCTATTGATATTCTGTCTACTCTGTTCGGGTTATCGATCATCGGGCTTAGTGATTCATATCGGCTTTCTCTATGACACATGTCACCCTTTGAGAGAACGTGAATTTTTCCCTTTACATATATACACCAACTGAATAAAATGCATACTATTATGAAAAATGAACTATATAGCTAGATAAATCAGGACATATTTTTTCTTGTAAAAAAATAATTTTTTATATATTGCACTATTGGAATATGTACTGCAATATGACAATATAGTAGAGTACGTATAAGTGTTTTGGGAACTTTTTGTAAACTGTAAAATGAATTGAGTGTATCAAAAAAATAAATAAATAAATAAGAAGTGAAGAGGACAACTAATAAACAATTTGAGTTTGCTCGTTTGTTTTTATTTAATAATAACCAAATACCTATACGAGAAAAGGAGTAATTCGAGGACAGTTGAGAGAAGTAGATGAATTTATGCCTTCATTGACAGACTCACTCTCTCTCTCTCTCTCCCTCCCCGGGGAGGTGAGATGTGAGGATTGCGGGGTTGTGGGGGGTATTAAGGCATAATTTGATAAAAGAATAAATATTTAAGATAAGTTGTCTAATTTATGAGGATAAAAAGATCATTATTTTTATTTATATTTACATTTGGTAATGCATTTTGTTATCTCTCATTTTTTTGTGTTTTTATTTTTAACGTTACGTTTGAATCACATGATGAAAAATATGGGATAACTGCAAAAAAAAAATTTAAATACCAAGTCCACCCTTTCTATTAAATGTGCATTAATATTGTTGGTTTTTATTTTAGTAAGTTTTTTTTTTTTTTTTTTTGAAAGACAGTTATAAATATTATCCATGTTTACAAGATGAGATTAAAAAATTGGGATAAAGTCTATTCCACCTTTTACCTAGAATAAAATATCCTTTTTTTTCTCTCAAAATATGGACAATTATCCATGCTTTATCATTTTTTTTTATGTCATATGAGATAACATGTGATTTTCTTATCCCAACCCCTTATCCCAATTTCAAATCAGGCATAAAGAAATAATAGCATTTCTTAGATTCACCCAACAGATAAAGAAATAAATGATGCAAAATGTTAGATTCAGTTCAAAATGGATAGAGCATTTGTTTTTAGGATTTTTATTTTTAAGTTTATGTAAATTATGTTATTTAGTGATCAATCCCTCTCTTCTTCGTATTTCTTTTTAATTACTCAATTTCAATCGTCTATTTCATTTTTAGTTCCACCGCCAAACGTCATTTTAAATTTCATGAAAAAAATTTATTTTGCATGGTTCTAAACTTTTATTTATTTACAGATTTAGTGATTTCATGAGAATTTAACATATTTATATTATTTAACATTTAAGCTACTATTATAATAGTTTTTATTATTTATATTTGAAATCTCATTATGAGATTTTCTCCACTGTTATAGAATCTTGGTTACGCCACTGCACACATTCTTTGATTTGTTGTATCAAATGATGGAAGTTAAAGATAAGCTGAACCAGAAAATCGATATCCACATTATAAAAATGCAAAAAATGGTTTTATTGGAGGTTTCTTTCATTTAAGTGATTAGTAGTTTAGGAATTTTAACAATCCATTAGCTCCAAATAGATTAACATTTTACGTAGGGACTAATAATGAAAAAGTCATTTGAAGTTGGAAACATAAAATGCAATTTGAAGAAGGGAGTGATCGATCACTATATAACATAGTTTATTGGGACCTAAAAATAAAAAATTCAAAGGGTAATTTAAGAATTTCAAATATTTATTAGCCCAAACAAAACAAATGTTTAGTTGAGGGACTAAAAAGGAAATAGGTGGTGAAGTTGGAGACATTAAAAGAAATATGGAGAAGGGCATGATCGATCACTAAATAACATAGTTTATAGGGACTTAAATATGAAACTCCCTTTTAATTTTTTAAAAATAATAAATATCATCGAACGATGTAAGTGCTTTGATAACAGTGTTATCGCTCCATTTCGAATTGAATAAAATTATTTTTACTAAATGTAAAAAAAAATTAACGAGGTACATAATTTGTCTAATTATATACTTCACTGGAATTCTAATGATGCATATGAGAATACATTTTGAACAATAAAAAAGACTGAGTATAACAACGCCCATAAATAGTACATCTAGTCTAGCCCCCAACCATTTTGATATTTTTATTGAAGTATACATCAATATATATGTTTTTCTTTGAAAAAAATAAGTAGTATTAATTTTTCATAAAAAATAACTTAGTGGAGTAGACAAGGCCGCAGTATAGACGAAGTGATTGATGCTAAAAAAGATAGAAAAAAAAAAGTGAACTGGATGGGTTTGTTTGTTGGAAAAATTAATTTTGGGTCCTCCGTAAAATCCTTGAATTATTTTTAGGTTCCTAGAATATCTGGATTTAGTTTTAGGTCCTTGGGTATTATTTCTTGATCCTTCCATCCGCAGGGGGTTATCTTTGACTAGTTTTTTTCCCTTTTACCCCAACCTTCATCATTTATTTATGTCCCCCTCTCTCTCACTCTCTCCCATCCACATAGACGGCAGCCTCTCAATGGGTGACTTCCCATCACCGCCTCCCTCCCGTGACTCTCTCCCTCCCTTCCATCTTAACAGTATTCCCAGACTTGTTATCAGTACTCAGACATGTTAACAATGTACTTAGAACTGTTAATGAAAATGTACGATGGACTTAACAGTTGTTACTCGAAAAGGCTTGAAAATAATAGAAAATGGGGTATGAGGACCTAAAAATAAGTCCAATCTTCTAGGTACCTAAAAGAAATTCAGGAGTTCCCCTGGGGGTCCGAAATTAATTTTCCCTTGATTGTTTTGGTTAAGAGTGATGCTTCACTCAGTTTTTTTCTCAGTCTAAAACACAAACCTATATACCTCATTACAGATTCAGTTAAGCATATACCTCGTTAGATGATGCATATACCTCACTAAAATTTTTCTTACACTTACTAAAAATGGTTCATTCAATTCAGAATGGAGTGATATGCATTTTTTATCTAAGTTATGCTACTTAACAGATGAAAATTCTAAGAAGAAGAAATGGATTATGAGGTACCAATCTTTTAATCATTCTCAGTCTTCTTTTTCCAGTGAATAGAGTTGGAGTCCTTATTCATTCGTATGATCATTCATCATTCCTTAAGAAAAAATTCATTTCTCCTTTCCACATCAGAATCTGATTCATGTCTAAGGAGAAATTTTCTTTCCAGATCAAGTTTATGAAATACATTAGGTAGAGCATTCAAGTTTCAAACAATCATAGAGGGGTAAGAGAGTGTCCTTAATTATTTTTGCGAATGCGCAATATATCATAAAAGTATAACCATGCATTCATAGCTGAGATGAACCATCAAAATGATTTATAATATACATATAACATTGGAGATAGAACTATTTTCATAAGAGGATGTGCCTAATTAATGTTTTGCAACTCATAAATGAACCGAATATCTCTTAAATATCATCCCAACTTCCAACCACTATCAAGAAATTCTCTTTGATATTTAACAAGGAAAATGATTGACTGGTCCCACTTCGTAGGCCAAGTAAGCCCCATAACATGGCATAGATTAGATTACCCAAAATATCCCTTAAGTGTGTGTTTTAATTTTCAACGTAATCAATGAGGAGGTTTGTTAATGGGACAGTAATTAATTCCTAGAATCACACGTTGGGCATTCATTTTTGTTTTGTTTTTTCCTTTTCTGAATTTCAACATTTGAATTGTGAATTCGTTTTCATGGTAAAATTTAAGATTTTTTTTTGTTCAGGCCATTCGGAATCATATTTTTCTTTAGATGACTATATAAGATTTTAATCAGACAGAAAAATATCATTGAATTCTTGTGGCTACCATTTGAAATGTCTGCCGATTCGGGTTTGGTGCATGTTTATTGTATGTATTTTCATTTTTTTTCATTTTTACATGTTAGTTATGATTATTTTTATGTGAAACGTGGTTTTAAACATGGTACATCAGTTGTTTAACATTTGAATGTTGATTACACAGTTATTCCGTTGTTGGACTTTTTTGCGGTTTTTTGTGAATTGGCTACATTTTTGTAAATGTAACTAACTTATTAAAAAAAATTTGTAAATAATACTAGTTACATTGACAAATTTAACTAACGTTAGAGCAATATAATTGTGAAATAATGTTCCATTATTTTAAAATAAACTACTCTTAATATGATCTTAGCGGATCTATAGTCATATTATTCCATTTTTAATTTTTTATGTTTATCTGATTTTTAGTGATTACAATAGTACATTAGTTTTATTGATATTTTTTTGCATTTGAATGTAGGAAATACAATGGACTCGGTTACATTTGCTGTGGAAGGCAATCCGCAACAAATTCATTGCTGAAGTTGAGCAGAACGATCAAGTTATATTCATGATGTCATTATTATTAAACAAACTGAATACACATATTCATTTTTGTTGCTTACATTCTTCTAATAGTTAGTTACATTTGCGATGCAGATATACTTAATTAGTTACATTTTAACGATAATTACCTTCAGCATAACAGTAATATGAAACAAACTGAAAATACATAATTAATTAAAAAAATGAATACAAAGAAATTTACATTAACATAATATAATTACTATGAAGGGATGCTAGCTACATTGTGCATATCAATAAGAACAAAAAAGCATATAATGATAAATAAAAAAACATAAATCATGACATACATACATAAAAAAATAATAAACTATTAGAATCATTGAAGAAAAGTTTGTTGCATTCTTAAAAAAGTTACATTCAGCAATACATTCTAATAATTTGTTACATGTGCTGAGCACTTATATACACCAGTATCTATTTACAGTTTGTTACATTTAATACATGGTTACATTACGCATAGCAGTAACATTAAACAAACTGAAAATACATGTAACTTAAATCTGGTTACATTCTTTTGATTGTCAGCTACATTTTCATAAAAAAAATAAAAACAGAAATTGGACATACATTTCAGTTTTCTGTAAAAAAAAAAAAAAAAGTGAGTTACTTTTTGTAACTATTCAAAAAAAAAAAAACCTAGAAAAAAAAACATCATATCCGTGGGATCATTAAATAATAAAAAATCAAAGATTGAAAGCAGAAGAAAATATTAAGTACTGTACCTTTTTTTTTCTAATCTCTCTCCCCCAGATGATCTCCCAATCCCCACGTCAAGGTTCTCTCTCTCTCTCTCTCTCTCGCACACACACAACACAAATTCATATTTATCCAATCTAATATCCTGATTTTATTTTAGATTTAAAATTTAAAAAGGTGATTATGAAAAGATTTGATGGGATATGGATTGAAAGGGAGAATATATGAATAATAAAAAATAGGAAGGGACAATTAAGAAAATCATAATTTTTAAATTTATGACCCACATATCTAATAAAACAAATCAAATCAAATATTCAAACCAAATAAAAATTATAAAATGACCCCTAAATTGTTTCGGTTTTACAAATAGGTCCATATCCAAATTACAAATATATCTCTACAGCCAATTAGAAGAAATTCATGATTCAAAACTAGGTCCCTGAAATCAATAACAATGAAATCTCAAAACTTAATCTTTTAAGCTCTAAAATTTATGAGAATGTAATATCTAAGATCTTGAAGATCTTCGAAAGAAAATATATAAAAATTTTAACATTAACAAAAACTATTTAAAATTACAAACTTTAATGAACCCATAAGGATACACTTAATGACCAAAAGTTAAAAACACGCAAATTATACTCATTTTAATTTAAATATCATATTTATATATGTAAATCAAATATATAAGTAAGAGAAAATGCACATGTATTAAACTTATAATATTTTGTTTTCTGTTTTTTATGCAAAAAAAAAAAAAAATTATCCAAAAAATTTTATACAGTCCAGTACTCCAATGTCCCTTCGCGAGAAGGTTCGGATCGTCTATGGAGGAGCTACAGGATACTCCCTGTAGCAGCTACTAATTCAATGCCACCTGCGAAGGTAAAAAGCAAACCCATCACTCCAACGTCCCAAACTGCCTCATCTTCTCTAAAGGACCCCAAAAAATAGTATTTCTAAAATACTCCCCCAATCCCACACAGCACAACATGAGTCCAACCTCCAAAAAAAAAAAATTTAAGTCCTTACTTCATATTAAGTTCGGATTAAATATTTTTAAATCTATCCTTTTTTAAAAAATATCAAACAACCAATATAAAGTTCACAATCAATCTTATCTTAACAAACTTATCAGTTGGTGTATATATATATATACACACACACACACAAACACATATGTTATAATAAAAAATTTAATAAGTATTAAATAAATCATTTGTAGAATTTATTATGAAATTATACGTAAAAGAGATATGTTACAATTGAAAATGAGTTTTTTGTATATATATCCCTCAACCAACTATATATTGTAAAAATATCACATTTAAAACTCTAAAACCAACAATATTGCTTGACTGGACAAAAAAATAACGTTTATACAATTTATGCCCCATTTGGATATGAATTTAGGTAGATTCTTAATTTTAAAAGTTAAAAATTCTCAAATTCATATCCAAACTCATTTTTAGAGTTTAGTTTTTCAAACCATTATCTTCTCTTTTTATGGCAAAAAATATTGCGGTTGAAAATTTAATTAAAAATATTTTTCAAAAACTGAGTTTGAAATACAAGATTATAAGAATCTTAGCGTTTTAACTTCACATCCAAATGCAACCCCTTCCGAATAGTATTATTGAAAATAACAAATCATGGGGATATTTTGCTCAAATATGATTTTTTTAGAGTTATATATACAAAAAAAAAATTAATGATATTATCCAATGCATATATAGATTAAAAAAAATTAAATATTAAAATATTCCTGAGATTCTTTTAAAATTCATAACTTAAGTATAACTCCGATTGGGGTGATCAATATCTTTTCGGAAAGAACTTTTTGATATATACTTATAATTTTAAAATAGGTTTTTCCCAAAAATGACTATTTCAAGATAAAAAGTATTGAAACTTATATTTGATCCAAAATTATCTATTTAACGTGACATTTATTATCTATTTAACATGGTATTTATTGCTAGAACTTATTGATTTGACAGTGGGCCCACATATTCCTTTTTATTCCGCTTTATTCCTTTCCCTATTCTGTATCCAAACAAGAACTTAAAGATTTTTCAATTTACATGGACTTAATTTTTTATTTTTTATTTTTGGAGGCTAGACTCATGTTTTGGTTTGTGGGATTTGGGGAGTATTTTGGAAATGATATTTTTTGGGGGTCCTTTAGAGAAGATGAGGCAATTTGAGATGTTGGAGTGATGGGTTTGCTATTTAACTTTACAGGTGGCGGTGAATTAGTGGCTGCTACAGAGAGCATCCTGTAACAACACCACAGACGATCCGAACCCTTCACTTGGGACCTATCCAAAAAAAAACAACTCCTTGAGCCACTCTTTAACTCACACAGGCCCAATCAGATCTTAAAACAAAAACAAACAAACAGTTACGGACATGCTTTAATGAGTTGTCCTCTTCTCAGTGTCCCCACAATTCAATAATGGCACCGATATTCTCACCCATCTAGTTATTCACCCCACTCTGTTTAAAAGACAAAAATGTTGGTTTTTTTAAGGGGTGAATCCACCCTGACCTAACTCATCCCATCTAAACTTAACTCACCCCGTGTATCATTCACCCCTCGTATCTCTCATTTAAACCCCACTCACTCCTTTCTGTAACCCGTACGACATTGTGAAGTCGTTACTTTTATCCTAAATCGACTTTATAAGGTCGAATGGGTCATAGAGTTTTAAGGCCCTCTCTATAACCTGGTCGACGTTGTAAAGTCATCAACTTTATCCTAGCTCGACTTCACAAGGTCAAATGGGTCACAGAGACTTAAGGCCCTCTTCATAACCCGTACGACATTGTGAAGTCATCACCTATATCCTAGCTCGACTTTACAAGGTCAAACGGGTCATAAAGACTTAAAGCCCTTTCTGTAACCCGTTCGATGTTGTGAAATCATCACCTATATCCCACATCGACTTCACAGGGTCACCCTCTTCGTAACCCGTACGACATTGTCTAATGACATCATTTCATTAAGAATGTCATAACACGTTGACGCATCGTATTTATAAAATATCTCTAAAACTCATGCATACAAAACACGTTTGTTGCGAAACATGTCAAAAACCTATACCAAACCCAAAACACTATTTAACCATTATTAAAACTCGTACAACATTGCTCAGTCACAAAAACACAACCTCAGGCTCATTTACTTCCTCTTCCACAGCCTCTTGTTCAACAAATTCAATGATTGAACCTGAAGGAACATCACTAGCTAATCTTTGAGACTGGCGTCTTTGATGCGACGTTGTTTGTGGAACGCGTGATTTTGGAGCCATACTGCACAAAAAATAAGAAGGTTTCCATAATTAGTATGCAATGAATTTTGAACGAACCAATCACATTATCATTTACTAAAAAACAATGCTACATTTCATTATCAATCACTCAATATTTTTCAGTATCTAGCAGATATATGGTCAAATAATGCCTGAGATAAGTTTAGACTCATTATTCACAAGCCACCCAATACATAGCACTATCTACAATACATGTTTCTAAACAAGGCTGAATTTCTAAATAAAGAATTCTCTATTTTTAATGAACTAGTGATACAAAATATTATTTAAAATATAAATCCTACAAAATATTATCAATCATATTTTTATTAAAAACCAGAGTAGAGCCAAGAAGAAAGCCATTTTTATGCACATTGAGCTCTTGATATTCATGCAGTCATCATTGACTCACCGCATGTACAAAGAATGATGGCATTAGACGACCTTAGAATAAAAAAAGAGGTAACCAAATCTTCAAGTAATGAAAACAAATATTCCAGACCTTATACTACATATGTATGATCATCTAGCTCAATAATACTAAGCTTACTTTTGTATTCAAAAAGAAAAACTAATACCCTTGATAGGTACCATTTAATATAGTGTCCTAGTGGGTAGTGTGGCAAGATTGAGCTCTCACTCACTCAATAAAAACTTGTTTTCAATTTGTTCAACAATTTCTAATTATTCCATTTTCAAGGAATTCTCATTAACTCTCTCTCTCTCTTAATTCCACTAAATACAAACTTCATATTAAACTCACAAAGTTATTATTTTTTCTCCCAATTGCATAAAATTAATGTAAAAAAATTCAATAGTTTTGCTATAACTAAAACGCACTTCAACTTTGTACAACACCCTCACTGAACATAACTAATACAAACCTTAACTCAAGACCTCAATTTACAACAAAACAACTTAAAAATCATAAGCATACTCTCCCAGCATTATTCTATAAATAAATTACACCCTAAATAAACATGTGTGTTAATCAATGTGTGAGATCAAACACATTCAAACAAAGGGAACACATTAAACACCAACCCAAAACCTTCGGTAGTTTTGTTAAAAAATAAAAACTTAGGGTTTCTAAGAACATGAATGATTTGTGAGATCAAATACATTCTAATACAAGAAACTTAAGCCACAAATACAATCAAACAAATGCAAGAAATCAAATAGATTCTAACAAATCAAATACATGTGGAATAAAGATTTACCTCATCCTTGTGGGGGCTAAGGAGACCTCCATGCGGGAGACACCGACGACGACGGACTCCGGGGGAGGTCGTTAGACCGGACCAGAGGTTGGAGAAGAAAAGAAGTAGAAGAAAACGAAGAAGAGAGGAAGAAGAGAGGAAGAAAGGGAGCTCCAAATGAAAGGGGTGGGTTCTCAAGGTGACAAGCCATCCTTTCATAATGGGGTGGGTATGCAGCTTTTAAAAAACTAAAGGGGTGTGCCAGATAAAGGGGTGGGGTGAATATCATAAGGGGTGGAAATAACGGTGCCCTTCAATAATACCTAACATCCCCACCTCCATCAGATTAATAGAGAATCCCATTGAGCGACGACCCACACACACAGACAGAGAGATAGAGAGAGAAAGAAAGAGAGAGAGAGTCAATGGAGGTAGAGAAGGTGAACCTGGTCTTCCTCCCCTGCCCAGGGATGGGCCACTTGATATCAACAGTGGAGATGGCCCAGCTCCTCTGCTCCCGCTCCCCACTCATCTCCGTCACCGTCTTCACCATGCACTACCCCCGTAAACCCTCCGTCACCTCCCTCACCTCCTCCTACATCTCCTCTGTCACCTCCCCCAACATCACCTTCATAGACCTCCCCTCCCCCTCTGACTTCCACTTCGACCCAACCCAAAGAGGCGAGACCATCATCTCCCTCTACATCCAGTCCCACATACCCTTCATCAAACAATCCATACAGAACCTCAACCGTCCGATCTCCGCAATCATCATGGACCTCTTCTCCACCACCCTCATCGACTTGGCCGACGACCTCGGCGTGCCCGCCTACGTCTTCTTCACGTCGGGCGCATCCTTCCTGGGACTCATGCTTCACTTGGCTTCCTTCGACGGAACCGATTTCATGGACTTCAAGGAGGACGGTCTGACCGTGCCGACCCTACCGGTCCCGTTGGACCCACTCGCGTTGCCGTCTCCGATGCTTGACAAGACCAACGATGCGTACGGGTGGTACATGTACCACGGGCGGAGGTTCAAAGAGCTCCGCGGCGTCATCGTCAACAGCTTCGTCGAGCTCGAGAGCTACGCATCGAATTATTTGTCGGAGGCGCGCGCGCCGCCCGTGTTCTTGGTGGGACCGATCATTGATGTAAATTCACGGCAAGAGAAGCACAAATGCATTGAGTGGCTCGACAGACAGCCAGAGAATTCGGTGGTGTTCCTCTGTTTCGGGAGCATGGGCGCGGTAAGCACGGAACAAGCGAAGGAGATCGCGCGCGCGCTCGAGGGGTGCGGGCACAGGTTCCTTTGGGCGCTGCGCGCGCACGACAAGGCGGAGAGGTTTGGGTTAGCGTTGGAGGCGGATGCGGAGATGGAGGCAGCGTTGCCGGAGGGATTCGTGGAGAGGACGGGCAAGAGGGGGATGGTTTTGAAGGGGTGGGTGCCGCAGAAGGAGATATTGGCGCACCCGGCGACGGGTGGGTTCGTGACTCATTGCGGGTGGAACTCGTTATTGGAGGGGGTGTGGTTCGGGGTGCCGATGATGGCGTGGCCGATGTATGCGGAGCAGAGGTTCAATTTAGTGTTGGTGACGGAGGTGATCGGGGTGGCGGTGGGGATTGAATTGGATTACGGAGGGGAGGGAGGGGTTGTGAAGGCGGAGGTAGTGGAGAGAGGATTGAGGGTTTTGATGGAAGATGGGAGGGTGAGGGAGAGGGTTGGGGAGATGAGTGGAGTTAGCAGGAGGGTTGCGGTTGATGGGGGGTCTTCTTTTGATGAGGTTGGGAGGCTTGTTGAGGAGCTTTGCAGCTATGGGAAAGAGAAAATGAATGGTTAGGCATCACAGAATTAGAGTTGTGGTTGCCTGTCTTTGTGTTTTCTAATGGCAAATGTGATGATTACAATCTCATATTTGTTTGGGGGGTTATTTGGATTTTGAGAAAAGACATGGGCTATCTGGATTTTCAATTGTTTGTGGGGGTTTATTTGCAATTTTTCTCTATAAAGAAATATTGAGAACTCCATCATTAGCTTTACATGACATGGTACGGCATATATGCATTTGATAACACTCGATTATGTGTGTGTGTGTGTGGACAATGGATTGATATGGTGAGGCCATGCAATATTTGCTGTGTATGAATGGCTTATATGCATCATTTATTTAGGTATATATGCGACAAAAAAAGTATATAACACTGCTAGGTATAGATTTCATTGAGTTATGTTTTCTTTATCAACTCGACTCACATACCTCGAGAAAGGATACATATAGGTGGTTCACACGGACCGAACTGTAACGTGCGGCCGCGATTATGGGCCGTCGATCACGGGTCCATCGCATCGAACGGTCGGGTGCGAATCACGTCAAGCATTGGATGCGATGGACCCGCGATCGGACGGCCCGCGATCGCGACCGCACGACCGCACCTAATCGTTTCTGTATATATATATACAGGGGGGTTTGGGGATGGACGTCCACTTTTTAATTTTTGCGGACGTCATCACGACTGTCCGATCTCACATGATCGGACGGTAATCAAAAAAAATTAAAAGAAAGGAAACGAAAGGATCGGATCACGACGTCCTTTCTTGCGATCGTCTGATGACGACCGTCCCATCAAAAAAAAATTAAAAAAACAAAACGACTTGTTTCATTACACTAACCCCTCTCAATACTCTCTCTCCTCTCATCTTCAACCCTAGATCCCCAAATCGGCTACAACCCCGACAATCACCAGTGACCACCTGTCGTCGCACGCGTCTCCAGCCATCACCGCGACCAACGACACCCCTATTCAAGTTCATCTTTCTCAATCTATTATTTGGGTTTTGTGATGTTTTAGTGGTTGATTTCATGATTCTCTATTTTGATTGATGATGAGCACGGTGTGATTACAGGTTTGATCAATTGAAAGATTTTCAGTCAATATTTTCCTTTGCATAGAAAAGTTGACCCTTTTTATGTGTTAGAATTTCCATTGATATCATGATTTGGTGGGACATTCATCTGACATGTTAAATTAGTTATGCATTGATCCTTTTTTGTGGTTGTTGATGTAGGAAACTGAATTGGAAGCTACATTTTATGAATGTTATGTGTCAGAGTTTAGTTTGTTGTTCTGCTCATTTGCAATTGTTTCTTTGCTTATTTTTTGTGATTTTTGATGTTGGAACGAGATCAATGGCTAATAATTTGAATGAATATGTTTCTTTTGATATGTGTTTCAGCCTGAATTTAGGGACTTATTGATCAAGTTGATAAAAAAAATTGAAGTAGAGGAGTCAAAATTCATGATTGTTGGAATTGGGAGGTTAAATTGGTAGTGCTGCATACCAAGATTATATACAAAAATCTAGAAGCACGTTTATGAAGAAATCAATAACATGGGTGGTTCAACTTTAGGATGCCAAAGGGGTTTATGGTTTTTGTGATCGGTTTACTTATGGTGGGTCAGATGATAAATTGAAGGAATCAATAGATTGTGTTTGAAGGATTTTCAGCCAATATTTTCCTTATTCAAAAAGTTGTTGTTCATATATCATGGAAGATGTTAAAAACACTAACTGTGATATTAGGATACAACAAAGTTAAAAATGATATTGGACAATCCTTGCGTGGATGGACTTCTTGATAGCTAATCCGACTGATTTAAGTTGATTATATAACATAATCCATTTGATTTAAATTGATTATATTGGACAACTTTGTGTTTGGTTTGGATCTTTAATTAGATATTGTTTATCCTTTTTAATCACGTAATGAATCTATATGCATCGGAAAAAAGAAGATACCTACATTTAATTTTTCATGTTTTTTCATATTTTTCCATTAATAAATCCGTAGATGGATCAGTCTAATACGGCAGTCTAATACGGCGTCATCCCATGGTCCTACATCTCGTAATCATTGTTATTGTGGGAATAATGCTGTTCTAAAACAATCTAGAACGGCGCCTAATCCAGGGAGATGGTTTTGGGCTTTCCCAGAAAGAAAGGTAAATATTGGCATTTTTCATATGTAATTAAGTGTATGTTTCCTTTCATTTATTAATTGATGTTTCTTCTATTCATTTAATTAGGCTTCAAATGACATCAATGGCAATCTCTTGGACAGTACACAAACCCAAATTATATAGGTTGTCATACTCCATTGGTATGTTCAACATGGACTTCGAATTTTGGTTGTCGCCAATGAATGAATGCGTTTGAAATCTTTTCTCCACCGATTCATTAAGTATTTATCGGCCATTTCAGTTACAAATTCGGAATGAAGAATGCATAGGGTATGGCGACACAAAATTCACGAAATTCAAATGATTTGCAAATGCAACTCACCTCTTCGGTTGCTCCTTTGTACAAAACATCAAATGTCAATTGTTTATTCTCTCCACGGTTTGTTTTCACTATCTCAATGACTTGAAATTTTTTTCAGTCATCTTCATCTCCAATGCATTTGTGATTGAGCTGGATTAGTTGCCTCAATTCATCTTGAAACTTTCTGAACATGTTAATGGTATATGCATTGGTTAACTGTTCTTCCATATTCAGTGGAGAAATAAGTTGTGGGGTAGAATGGAAGGAATGGAAGTCCTCAAGAGCCTCTTCCTCGTGTTTGCTCCAGAGCGCATTCTCATATTGATGGAGTGTAGATACCCTAATTTTGTTCGTCCTAAGAAAAGAAATTTACTTCAAGTAATATTGTAAAATAATGACATTTGGATATTTAATAAAAAACCTTCTTAGAAAAATAAAACCGGAAACCCTAGTCCACACTTAGAAAATCTAAAAACTTGGACAGAGCCGGCTACTTGAGAGTAGCCACCCCCTAAAGGGCAGCTAGTTTCAAGTAGCTGCCCCTTAAGCCGACCCCAAACCGCTTCCATTGATGTGAAATAAAGCAGCATTTAATGCTGATGATTGCGGCAGGTTGTGCCATTTGACCGCCCCATCTTGGCCGGTTCAACCATAGTAACCGACCCAAGCCACCGCTTATCAGAAATAGGACGTTTGATAAGTCATCATTAGGACGGCTACTTGAGAGTAACCGCCCCTCACCTGGACATTGTCATAACAACAGAGTATTAATGGGGGGTCAAATCAACCACCCTATTATCCAATTTATTTATTGTCCAGTGGACATTCCCTTGCCCCTTTTTACTATAAATAGGGGGCATCCAACTCTTTTTCTACTAATCACCCATTTAATTCCCAATTCATTACAACATTATACACATACTTTTCATTCCCAAACCCACACCCTACAATACCACTTCAAAGTCCTTAAGAGAAAGTGAGAGTGAAACTCATTTCTTATACAAATCCACTTTCTTAAACCTGGGTTAAACCTAGTTTAACCTCGGCCAAAACCAGTCTAATTTCCTACCCAGGTTCTGTCTAAATTGAGCCAGGTCCTAGGCGGCTAATCTCAACCAGCCATCCCCCACCAGGCGGCTAATTCCCACTAGCCGACCACCACCTACACCCCAACTTTCAAAATCTCCTCTAACAAGTTCCCATTGCATAATAGGATCAATGTTTTTCACATCTGTGTACGGTATATCCGTGTCTTAGAGCGAGAACCCGCAAACTCCCCCACGATAGAGATCAAATCTAGCCCCAACTTTTCCTGCTTTTTGAGAAAAAAGGTGGCGATCACAGACACCCATGAATCCTCCTTAGTAGCTGTCAGGCACCTCAGCCAATAATGAAACCCCTTCCCCCTTTTGAGAAACGATCCTTTCGAGCCTGCCAAGGCATGCACTAGACCCGAATCCCCGAAGAACCCCCACACACGCCACCGCGAAAATCGAAGTTAAAAGGAGGCCCAACCCTCCCGAAATCCGATACCGACATGGACGAACTGTTTCAGCGTTGTCTTCGATGTTAGATAATCATCAAAGTAAGCATTCATGCTTTCATTATGCTGGATAGTGGACATGTTCAGCCATGAATTGTCCTACATGTGATGATCCTCAATCATATTCTGCCACCCAACTTTAAATTTATCAATGATTAAACAATCATAGACGAGGCTGTCAAGATTGTCCTTCAATTCGTTGTACCGTTTAACTTGAATGGTATGTACAATTATAATAATGCATGTACAAAATTAATATGTCACGTGCTTTGGTAAGTTTAACATTTTATTTACATGTAAACAAGAATCCATGCATATATACTCGATTAAAATACCAGTAGAAACTCATTAAATACTAACATGGTTAAAACAATTAGTCAGTTACAAAAATTAAAAATAACTTCACCTTACACAGCTTTTCTAGAACTTTTTTCAGGATATGACAGAGACAAAGGCGATGCCTAGACATGGGGAACACTTCTCTGATGGCACCTCCAATAGACTTATACTGGTCTATTATTATTGTGGCTGGTGGAAGGTTACCCATACAAGCTAACCAAGATTTGAATAACCATATATAGATTTCTATCGTCTCATTAGCAAGCAATCCACAACCTAGCAAAATTGACAACCCATGATGGTTCACTCCTACGAAGGGTGCGAATGGCATTGTGAGATATGTTGTGTCAAATGAGACAACATCTCCGAAATATTGATACGCGGCTCGACAACGTGAATCTGCCCAAAATACATTTTTTAGCTTACTCACTTCATCCAAATCGATCCTATGAAAGAAACAGACATTCAACTCCTGTTTCTTGCTGAAATACAGCAGTAGTGCTTCAGCGTCTCCCTCTCTAAGCTGCAGGCGTCTCACTTTTTAAAGATAATTTCGACAGTCTTG
Organism: Acorus calamus; assembly: GCA_030737845.1. Classification (NCBI taxonomy): domain Eukaryota; kingdom Viridiplantae; phylum Streptophyta; class Magnoliopsida; order Acorales; family Acoraceae; genus Acorus; species Acorus calamus. The sequence goes on along the minus strand of CM060868.1, from coordinate 26,781,703 downwards.
CTCAGTGTATGGAAGACTGTCATAACCTCACCCTTCGTATGCTAGCGCGTCAAATGCCTTGCACGGAGAAAGTCCGGCAGCATCATTAATAGCCAATTGTTTCATAGCGTGTGAGGTCAGTGCGCGATGATATCTGTGAAATCGTAAGAGTTTTGAGGCGACTTCATGATTGTATTCAAGAACAAGAAGATCCAATACCCATTTTTCATCACCGAACGTTCTGATTTACATCCTAACTTTGCAAGGTTTTAAAAGTGGGTTTATAGCGGGCTTGAGAGACGCTCGTGATTGTGGTAGTTTCATCCTTCTTTTTTCTCAATTTTTCCTCCTTCAAACATGCAAAAATAATTGCCTTCAAGTCACCATCGGGAATGAATTTTCTTCCACTCCTCATGACACCAAAACCACAGTGAAAAGCAAATGCCTTGTACCGAGAAAATGTTTCCCCAATACTATTAAACTCCATCCCAGTCATCAACTCTTCATTTGCTTCATAATGTCTAATGCCTTCAGCTTCTTAATAGTTGTTTCCTTCAGCTCGGTGTTCAGCATCAACGTTCTCTCCAATTTGTTCCGATTCATTCATCTCCATTTGGTCCACAACAATCAACTGCATTTACATGCTATATTTAAGTGGGTAAGCACGTAATAACCATCTGTATATATGCATTAAAAAAAGAAAGTGAAAAAGTAGGTTGTCTATGATTTAACAGTGGTGAACAAACTTGAATTTGTTATCTTCTAAAACTTACAACGAGACAACCTTTGACGAAAAAAAGGCTGTCACGAACAACAATAAAACATTCGAAACAGAGGAATAAATGTTGGAATTTCTGCAAACAATGCGTATACCTGTTTTCCATCCAATAACTGTAAATAAGGAATATTTACTGCCTTTTCATGGAGTTGTTATTGCTGGTCAGTGGTGGTTGACGCAGAGTTTGAAAGAGAAAAAGAAACTGTAATTGAAATGTTTTTAATGGATTCAAAAATGAAGGATGATAGAGTTATGGATCCAAAAAAATGAGAGGGAACTTTTGGGGAAAATTTTTATTGCTTTTTTTGTAGAGCTGACGTGGCATTAAAAAAAATTTCCACATTGACAGTCTGACGTAGAGTCTGAGATATGATCAGACTTTTTAACTGAGTGTAACAGCACTCCAACAAGATATACATAATTACATGGATACTACTAGCCTTAAGGTCCTGTGGATTGCCAATATCTATGCTCTCTCTATTCAGAATATTCTAGCATTAGTAAAGTTTTATTTTTCTGCACCTAAAAGTTGTAGGTAGTTCTGTGTCCCTTTCATAGTGACCTATCTCAAAAAAAAATTAAGAAAAAAATATACAAAAAGTCCTTAAAACCACTCTTTAACTCACACCTGTGTCTGTTTCTGTTCTAAAACAAGAACAAACAAACACAAACAGTCACAGACGGGTTTTAATTTTCCTCCCGTCTGTAGCCCCACAATTCAATAACGGGTGAATTGCCATGTTAACCCTTGATTAAAGTCCCCATTATTCTTGTGCCCTATAATTTTTGAAACATTTTTTTTACCTCAGCAGACCACTCCACTTTTTTTAAAACCCAGTTTTACTCTCCTTAAAACTCACTTCCAATGTCATCACCTCTTCTTCTTCTTCTTCTTCCCCAAATCAGCCGCTACCACCCCAAATCAGCCGCTCCCCTTCCACATTCCGGCTGTCGGCACCCACCTTTCATATCTGACCGTCGTCGCCGCCAGTTACAAATTATAAATTATCATTTACATATTCTAAACAACCATTTACAAAATAGAAACAATTTAATTACAAAAACCACCAAGAATAAAATCTATCAATTCAAAAAATACTCACATTACATATCTAATGTAACAATTACAACATGATAAATATAACTACAACTTGATAAACATAAATACAATATAACTTTAGTTTTTATAATGAAAAGGCATGGTAAAGTAATATCTTAAGCAATGAAATGTAGCAGGAGTTCAGTTGATTTATATTTATAAATGAGTGATAAAGTCATGCAAGATGAGAGAGAACCAAATTGATTTAAGTGGTAATGACAAGTCATGTAAAGAAATCAATGACTATAAATACCAGTGATTAGAAAAATTAAGATAACATTTATGTAACATCTATGACCAGGCCTATAGAAATGTACTATGAATCACATAATATAAGGCCATTTATAGAAAATTCACTGTTATTTACATATTTTAAACAACCATTTACAGAAACAAAACAACTCAATTACAAAGACCACCAAGAACAGTTAATATCAATTCAAAAAAATACTTGCATTACATACCTAATGTAACAACTACTATGTACATAATTGTAATTACCATTAACAGAAAAGAAACAATCCAATTACATAATTGTTTTACATCATTAAAAACGGTAGATATATTGATCTCTCTTTTTTTCACTCTACTCTATTTCCAAAATTGAAATCCTCTCCGCCCCAATGACGTAGTTATTTGTTTGAAAATGAGAACTAGTAGTCCTGCATAGCTAGAATTTTCATGTAAGAGGATTGAAAAAAATTGAATTTTAAAAAAATTGAACAAAAGCATGACTTTACCATACATTTTCTTAGTGAAAACTGTAGTTGTGTTGTATTTAAATTTATCAAGTTGTACTTATATTTATCATGTTGTAGTTATATTGTAGTTACATTATTGGATATGTAATGTGTGTGTTTTTTAATTGATAGGTTCTATTGTTGGTGGTCTCTATAATTGAATTGTTTAAATTTGTAAATAGTTTTTGAAATTATGTAAATGATAGTTATATTGTGTAACTGGAAAAGAAGACAGCCGGGATGTGGAAGGGGGGCTGCAGCGGCTGACTAAGGGTAGCGGCGGGTGGTTTGTGGAAGAAGAAGATGTGATAATATTAGATATGGGTTTCAAGGAAGGATAAAACTGGGTTTATAAAAAGTGGTGTGGTCTGCAGGGATATATAAAAAATAGGTATGGTCTGCAAGGGTACAAAAAACGTGTTTCAAAAGTTGGGGACACAGAAATAGGGCAATTCACCCTTCAATAATCCTTGCATCCCCACCTCAGATAAAAGAGGATCCCATTCAAGGAGGCGGCGCAGAGAGAGAGAGAGAGAGAGAGAATGGAAATAGAGAAGGTGAACCTTGTCTTCCTCCCCAGCCCAGGCATGGGCCACTTGATATCAACGGTGGAGATGGCCCAGCTCCTCTGCTTCCGCTCCCCACAGATCTCCATCACCGTCTTCACCATGCGCCACCACCGTAAACCCTCCCTCACCTCCCTCACCTCCTCCTACATCTCCTCCATCACCTCCCCCAACATAACCTTCATCGACCTCCCCTCCCCCTCCGACTTCCACTCTAACCCAACCCAAAGAGGCGAGACCATCATCTCCCTCTACATCCAGTCCCACAAGCCCTTCATCAAACAATCCATACAGAACCTCAACCGTCCGATCTCCGCAATCATCATGGACCTCTTCTCCACCACCCTCATCGACTTGGCCGACGACCTCGGCGTGCCCGCCTACGTCTTCTTCACGTCCTGCGCGTCCTTCCTGGGTCTCATGCTCCACTTGCCTTCCTTCCACGGGACCGATTTCATGGACATGAAGAAGGACGGTCTGGCCGTGCCGACCCTACCGGTCAAGTTAGACCCACTCGCGTTGCCATCCCCGATGCTCGACAAGACCAACGACGCGTACGAGTGGTACGTGTACCACGGGCGGAGGTTCAAAGAGCTCCGCGGCGTCATCGTCAACAGCTTCGTCGAGCTCGAGAGCTACGCGTCGAATTCTTTGTCGGCGGCTCGCGCGCCGCCCGTGTTCATGGTGGGACCGATCATCGACGTGCATCCGCGTCGACAAGAGGGGAGACATGAATGCATGGAGTGGCTCGACCAACAGCCGAAGAATTCGGTGGTGTTCCTCTGTTTCGGGAGCATGGGCGCGATCAGCGCGGAACAGGCGAAGGAGATCGCGCGCGCGCTCGAGGGGTGCGGGCACGGGTTCCTGTGGGCACTGCGCGTGCACGATAAGGTGGAGAGGTTTGGGTTGTCGTTGGAGGCGGATGCTGATACGGAGATGGAGGGGTTGTTGCCGGAGGGGTTCGTGGAGAGGACGGGCAAGAGGGGGATGGTTTTGAAGGGGTGGGTGCCGCAGAAGGAGATATTGGCGCACCCGGCGACGGGTGGGTTCGTGACTCATTGCGGGTGGAACTCGTTATTGGAGGGGGTGTGGTTCGGGGTGCCGATGTTGGCGTGGCCGATGTTCGCGGAGCAGAGGTTCAATGCGGTGTTGGTGACGGAGGTGGTTGGGGTGGCGGTGGGGATTGAATTGGATTACAAAGGGGAGGGAGAGGTTGTGAAGGCGGAGGAGGTGGAGAGAGGATTGAGGTGTTTGATGGAAGATGGGAGGGTGAGGGAGAGGGTTGGGGAGATGAGTGGGGTTAGTAGGAGGGTTGGGGTTGATGGGGGGTCTTCTTTTGCTGAGGTTGGGAGGCTTGTTGAGGAGCTTTGCAACTATGGGAAAGAGAAAATGCATGGTAAGGCATCATAGAATAGAATTAGAGTTGTGGTTGCTCGTCTTTGTGTTTTCTAATGGGAAATATGATAAATACATTCTCATATTTGTTGAGATATTTATTTGGATTTTGATAAAAGACTGAAAGTTATCTTGATTTTTATATGTTCGTAGGACTTATATGCATTTTTCTGTATACCATGATTTGATGGAAACACAATGAAAAAGTATATATATGAGATCCTGTGGTCGGCCGCACTCCATGATTTGATGGCTTTACATGACATAGTACAATGACCGTGCGGTCGGCCGCAAAAGACTATATATATATATATATATATATATATATATATATATATATATATATATATATATATATATATATATATATATATATATATAGAGGGCCGATTACCTGCGGTGAACGGCAGGTGCGGCGCATATTATCATTCTATAATATATATATATATATATATATATATATAGGGAAGTGATCGTGGGCCGTCGATCACGGGTCCATCGCATCGGACGGTCGGATGCGATTCACGTCGACCGTTGGATGCGATGGACCAGCGATCGAACGGCCCACGTCGCGACCGCACCCGCCGTACACCGCACCTAATCGCTCGCCTATATATATATATATATATATATATATATATATATATATATATATATATATATATATAAGGAGTGTGGTCGGTGCGGTCGTGCGACGTTGACCATCATGGGTCCATCGCATCAGACGGTCGATGTGAGATTCACATCGACCGTCTGATGCGATGGATCCGCGATCGGACGACGTACGTCGAATCCACATGACCGCACGCTATCATATATATATATATATATATATATATATATATATATATATGATTTACCTATCTTCCCAAAAGAAAAATATTTTTATGAAAATTGTGTTGGGGTAGGCTGCCCACCAAAGAATACATGGATTCAATTGGTGTGTTCATGGACAAAAGGTGTGCTTTTTGTTGGGCAAATACTTAGTCCACAGCACACTTATTTTCTCGATGTCACTTTGGGGTTTGTGACAACAAGCCCACCTTTGCTCAAAAGATATCTTTCCCCTTGCCAAACTTCTCATTATGTATAACTTAAATAAATAATAAAATATATTTTATTGAAATAGTAATTATCAAATGGGTAATGTTACGTACAACACTTTTTTCAACCTCAATTCCAGTCTACACGTGTTTTGAATTTTTTTTAAAATAGTATACATCATGTAATAAGGTACATATTTTTATAAATAAAAAATGAAGCATATGCTACAATGAATTACATACTTGAATTTATAAAAAATGTGAAAATTTTGTATCAAAGCATATACTTCATAAATTTGAGTATAAGTTCTATGATTTTATATTGACATATATGCGACTAGTATTGAAGTTAAAAAAAATTGCATAACAACATTCAATGGTTAAGATTATATTGTTTCAAATACACATGCATGTTGTGAATGTGTAAATTGAATTAAACAAAATCACTATCTCAACCATTAATCACCCATTATTATATTAATTAAACCATACATTAATCAAAAGTGATCGGGCTATTAGAAATGCAGGCCCGACGGTCTAGGTGCTAATGCACATGACACTGACTCATGAGAGGATCCGCTCGAATTGATTTGTGTGATGTGATAGATTTTCATTAATGAGACTTAATGGTTAAGTAGAAGGGACAAAATCGACTTAACTGGATTGGGACTGAAAGATTTGTACGCTTCCACTCGTTCGACTGGATGATGATAACCACCGGCTCTCTGAGACCCTGAATGTTGATGGGGTGACCTGCAAAAGGCTCTCGAATGCCAAAGTAGTTGAATATTTGATCTAGGGTTTTCTAATTAAAAATAATTGAGTTTTTTATATATCTCAATTGAGCGATTTGCTTCTCTATTTATAGTGTAAGTCGTTCACTCCCTTTGGATTGACGATCGATCTCTGATAGGAAGGATTGGGAGACTAGAGATCTACATTGATTGCCCATCGTCGCAATATGACCTGAGATTGATTGATCGTCGGATGGGTGTGAGCCCTTCGGGCGTACGAGTAGATCACAAGTTGATCGGACGGTTGGGATGTGAAAATGTGTCTCGTCTGGGCTCCAAAGGTGGCTCCTGCAGTTAATCTATGGTGATCCCTACATTAAAATATTGAAAAATGATTCATAGAATGGCATGATAATTAATATTGATAATTGGGACATGAAATACAATGATGCATAATGCATGATAATTCATTTGCTGTTATACAAGGCATGAATGATTTTACTCTTAAACCAGTATCTTGGTGGTTTATGACACACAAGTATTTGCGATATATTGCATGTATTATATTTGTATCAACCATATTCTACTATTTAGTATTGTTTTAAATTACATATATAAAATGTGATGCATTTTTATCAATTAGCTCACCGGGCTTTATAGTTCATCCTTTAATTGTTTTTTTATAGTTCATCCTTTACATACATCAAATGTAACATTCGCTCCAGAGCCATTTTCAGTTTCAATTCCGGCTTTATATGCGTCAATAGAAAATTAATGACTCATATGCTCGAATTAATAATACATATGATTTAAAAGAATTTTTTTACATTTTCTATAAATGCATCCAGGCAATTCATTGGAATATATACTTCATTTTTTATAAAAACATGTACCTCATTAGATGATGTATACTATTTTTTAAAAATTCAAAACACATGTAAACTGGAACTAAGGCTAAAAATGAGACTGGATGTAACATTATCTTTTTCTATTTGGGAGCTGAAGGATAAGTTTGGTGGATCCCGTTGTGGCAGGTGTGCTAAACATACTTGGAGAAGGTCTTGAATAGAGGCAGATTCAATAGTAAACTGGGCTGGGCTACAGCCTGGGCCGCATTTTTTTAAATGATAATGTTACATCCAGCCTCATTTACAGCTTCAATTCCAGTTTACATGTGTTTTGAAATTTTTAAAATAGTATATATTATCTAATGAGATAAGTGCTTTATAAAAAAATGAAGCATATACTCGAATGAAATGCATGGTGCATTTATAGAAAATATAAAAAAATTCTTTAGAACCATATGTCTTGTTAACGTGAGCATATGTGTTGATAGAAATTTATCGATACTGTAATTGGGGCTGAATTTTTTACATTTTTAACACATTGTGGGGGGCTTTTGGTATACTATGTTTTCAGTCAGAATTAACCAAACATAATATTCACATAGTATGTCAATAAAAGTTTAATTCAATAAGATATTTGGATTTATATGAGTGTTTTCATATGATTATATAGACTTTGAGGTTATATGGATTTCAGATAATTTATAGGAGGTTATATGGATTTTTCGCTTAAATTTATCACCCACTATTTTAAGTTCAAATTGGGTCCGGAATGAACTCAAACATTGAAACCCAATCCAAATCCATATAAGCCCCCGTTTTGAACAGTGATAGATTTTATTCTAGAGTATAGATTTATCCGAGCATAAGTAAGTATAAATAAGGATAAAATAATTTTCTGTTTGGTTGTGTTTTGAATTATTCTTGTTGGTAAACGTAAGAATAAATGTTTTATTGTTTGGATAAAATGTGAATAAAGTCTGGATAAAGATTTATAAAAGATAAAAAAATAATGATAGTTGATTTGATATGTGATTTATAAGAGGTGATGACAGTTGATTTGACAGTGGGCCCACATATTCTTTGAGTGGGATAACCTTGGATAAATTTAATTCCAGGGGTTGATTGGAATCCATATACCACTTTATCTAGGTTTATTATGGCATACTTTATCCAGGGTTATCCGGAGTAAACAAACGGGTGAAATTTTTTATCTGGGGTTATCCAAATTTATCCGGGGTCTTATACCGGATCCAAACATGGGCTAAGAGTCAAGGTTAAATCCAAGTTGCACCGCATTAAGAAATCAATATTATATACATTAAACCACAGTTAGGCCATCTCCAGCCCTTACTCAAACATATACTCAAATTTCACTTAAAATTTGAGTAAAAGCTTGATTTGATATGATGTGTCTCCAACCATCACTTTGTGTTTTACTTAAATCTTTTTAAAAAATCACATCTTCTTCTAATTATTTCTTATAAACATTTTCAAAGTGTTTTCTTTAAACATTTTTACTATTTAATTTTTCTCCCCTTCAGGATATTTAAAAATAAAAATTATTATCATCCAATTTTTTGAAAAAAAAAGTAAATTTTTTTTTTTTTTTTGGGTTTTAAGAGATTGTGAAAATTTTGGGGGGGTGGGAAGACATCTAATATAATTTAATTAAAGAAAAAAATGTTACATTTGAAAGAAAATGTAGAGATAAAAGGAAAAAAAAGAGGTTAAAAATTTGGATAAAGATTTGAGTATCCCTTGATTTGGGTAAAAGTTTGGGTAAAAGCTTGATTTGGTATGGGTATGGGTAAATGGTTGGAGAGAGTTTTGAGTATTTTTTACTTAAATTTAAATTTGAGTAAATGTTTGGGTATAGAATTGGAGATGCTCTTAGGACTGTGGGCAATTAACAATGTTCCCCAAACAGAGTTTTGAACTGAGTAGACATCCCAAAAAATAAAAAAAAAAAAAAAACAAAAAGAAAGAAAAGCATTACAATGTGGGTGGAGAACAGATTAAATCAATGCACATATGATGTATACAGGAAAAAAAACAAAAAAAAAAGTTAGATAAAGAAAGAAAGAAAGCCCTTCGTATGAGAAGAGATTCTTGAAACATCGGGATCGCCGATATCGAATATATCGTGATCCACGACATCCTTCGGAAACATCGTCAAAAGTAAAAACAAAAGCTGAACCCTTATTGGGGAAAGAGAAAGACAATTTTGAATCTCCTGTGTGGCTCTGTTTGCGTGAACGAATGTAAAGAAGAAAAAAAAATTAATTTCGGGTCCTTCTGAACACCCTTGAATTATTTGAATTATTTTAAAGTCCCTAAAATGTTTAGACTTATTTTTAAGTCCCTAAATTACATCGTGCAATATTTTTAGGTCCTTTTTACTAACACCCATTAGATACACCATTAACTATTCTATTGTTACCCTTCCCTGAGACCCCGACTCTCTGTGTATAGTGTTAAACATTGTCTATACATTATTATACACACTGCACGAAATAATCTAAAAGATAAAACTTTAAGGGTGCGTTTGGTTGTGCGATTGCGCTGCGATTGCGATTGCAGAAAGCTGCGTTTGTAATCGTGCAACCAAACAGTTTTATAATCGCAGTTTTAAACCCAGCGATTGCAGGCAAATAGTGTCCAAAAGCTGCGATTTCAAAAAGCTGAGAAAGTGAGCTTCCTGCAGAATCAGGTTTGCAATCGCAGATTCCTGCAGAATCAGTTTTGCAATCGCGCAACCAAACGCACCCTAAGAATGAATACAAACCCACATAATAAAATATATCACTTCTATTATTATAGAGTATAAATCTTTTTCATGAGCAATGTATTATGCTCATACAAATAATATGGAATTAATAAATACACATGTTCATAAATGAAGATAAAACATCATTTAATGGAAGGGACAATATGACTAAATATGACTAGAGGGAGGAGGTGAGTAGAGGGTGCACATGGAGGGGGGAGACTGTCTAGGTGGATGGGAGAGACTAGAGAGAGGGGGCATAAAGAAGAGATAAAAGAGGGGCAAAAATGGGGGAACCATTAGAAGGAAGGGTCCAAAAATAAGTCTCCACCTAACTTAGGAATTTAAAGATAAATTCATATGTTCGAAAGATTTAAAAATAAATAAGAGATTATCCAGAGGACCTATAATTAAGTTGCCACAAATATAAATAAAAAAAAGTTTTTGCATATATATATATATATATATATATATATATATATATATATATATATATATATATATATATATAGTCGAGTGATTCAGTGCGGGAATGCGGGAAACGACGTCGATTGTTCGATCGCGGGTCCATCACATCCAACGGTCGATGTGAATCGCACCCGACCGTCCGATGCGATGGACCCGTGATCGACGGCCCGTGATCGCTTCCCGCACGTCCGCATTCCCGCACCGAATCACTTCCCTATATATATATATATATATATATATATATATATATATATATATATATATATATATATAGTCGAGTGATTCAGTGCGGGAATGCGGGAAGCGACGTCAGTCGTTCGATCGCGGGTCCATCGCATCCAACCGTCCGATGTGAATCGCACCCGACCGTCCGATGCGATGGACCCGTGATCGACGGCCCGTGATCGCTTCCCACATTCCCGCATTCCCGCACCGAATCACTTCCCTATATATATATATATATATATATATACCCATGTTATATTTCAGTTTTGTCAAAATACTCCTGTTAAAACCATTTGTGCAAAAATATTCTTGTTATTATTTGAGTGAGTGCATTTGTACCTCTCCATCACAATTAGTATTTGACCCTAAATGAACTATGATTAAATTGTTTTACCAGATATGTAAAATGATAAATGTGCCCCTAGCTTAAACTTTAGAAATCCTAGATCCCTTTTCCCCCAAAAATCTTAGAAACCCTAGATCCCCTTTCATTCAAAAAATCCTAGATCACTTTCCCTCATTAAATCCCTTCTTTTCAAAGCCACATCCTTTGGTTTTTTTTTTTTAGATGTCCAAATCTTGCAAGGAATATCACAATGACAAGAGGAATTGAATGAAATTGTCACCATTAAAAATACAAAAGACAGAGTGCTCATTGTGAAAGAGATGGAGAGGTTAAAAAAAGGGGGAGGGGGGGTTTGAAAGAGATGATGAGGTTAAACAAAAAGCAGAGAAAGAGGTTTGAAGAGATAGAGGTTAAAAAAAAGAGAGAAAGAGACTTGTAAGGCATTTCAGACATTTTACCACTACTTAACGATGTAAAAATAGTGATGTTTAAGTACACCAAACGGAAGATAAACACAACGGCATGGATGCACTCACTTAAAGAATAATAAGGATATTTTTGTAGAAAGAGTTTTAACACGAGTAGTTTGAATGAATTAAAATATAATTGAGGTATATATTAAAAAAATCCTAAAAAAATGATAAGATGGGGGTGACCGACATATCTTCCAATAAGGTGCAGAGTTACGTCTTTAATAACACTGTTTGACGACATGGCTGACGTGGCTCTGTCGGCTTGGGGAAATATAGGGTTACACGTCGGATCGATTCCATTCACGTGCACTGATTTTGGTCTTTTTTTTTTAAAGAAGAAAAAGAGGTATTTTATGTATGCATCCCTCAAAATAATTATATTGATAATATAATAACGTTAAAATTTTATTAATGAATAAACTGTGCATAAATATTCTTTGGAGAGGTAATTACATGTGATATACATATTTTGAGCTGATTTGGCAAGGATTAAGGTTTAAGAGTAAGTTGTCTTAATATTAGAGGATAAGAAAATTATCGATTTTATTTTTATTCACATTTTTCAAATTGAGATAAAACATAAAGATAAATGTTATTTCAATCTTTAGGTGAAAAAAATTTGAGACAATTATCCACATTTTATCCTGATTATTTTTATACCAAACGGGATAAGTTGTCATTCCTCTATTTACCCCCACAATCATCCCATTATACCGCTACATATTTCTTTTTCAAACTAGCGCTTAAAGTAGTGTTACAAGAATATGTTTCAAAATGATATTCAAGCCCCAATTAGAACCGTGGTGGGACGGATTCTGCGACACGAAATATGACAAAACACTACTGTAGTACACTTACACCACTCATTCCACATCCACAGGCCAATTTCTCTCATGCATGTTTCAAAATCCCTAAGAACAATGATTCTCCAATGTGTCATTGCTTTTCCAAACTTGGACATCTCTCACGCACATCCAAACGGATCAATATTGATCAAAATAGTAATTCATTAAAAATACATAAACAAAATGAGATTTTTTAGAATGTGTGTTAGACAAAAAAATAAAAACAAAAATACTAGTGTTTTTGGTAGCTTTTAAATTTTTTAATATAATGTACAACATGAGATGCATATTTTTAAAAAAAATATATAGTATATACTTCAATGAATTATATAAACTCATTATTTATAGAATGTGTAAGAAAATTAACATTATAGCTACAATAACAATGAAGTACATGGGGGCTATGAAATAGGTTGAGTGTAAGGCAGTTATTTTATGTGTTTAGGTTATTCTTAATCTTCCTTAATGTTAATATTATTAAAAACAATAATTCGGCGGTTATTCTATGTTTTTAGGTTATCCTTAATCTTACAGAAATGTTAATATTTTTTTGTGTCGGTGGTATAAGGCGTCGTGTTATGTTCCTAACATATCATCACATTATCTAACATATCACATTATTTAATATGTTAACATTATTTAATACGTTAGTTATTCTGTCATGTGTCAATTTTGTGTACAAGTAGTATTTTTTTCATGTTGTGTTCCTGGATTTATGCTATTTTATTATTCTGTCATGTGACAATGAGCGTAACCCCTTAAGTAATATAATAATACAACGAAATGAAAATTTATTTGAGCCTTTTATTGATTAAGTTAATAAGGGTGTTGTTATACTCAGTTTTTTTTACATTTTAGTATAACATATACCTTGATGATGTAAATATTTCGTTATTTTCTTACACTTACTAAAATTGGGTTCATTCAACTTTCCGGATCGATTTACATTTTTTATTAAAACATACACCTTATTAGGTGATATTTATTAATTTAAAAAAAAATAAAAACATATGTGGTTTGAATTTTTGTCGGTAAAAATGACTAACATTTTCTAATTGGGAATGTCTCTTTTTTAACTTAGGTCTCCTTGATAAATTGAGATTTGGAGAACTACTATACTAAAAATTATGATATTGTAATATTTCAAAAAATTAATTTGTTTTTATATTTTTGAAAACTTAAAAAAAAAATCTTATCATGTAAATCACTGTTATCATTAGCTAGCTTTTGAAAATAAAAGTTGTGCATCTTCTTTAAATATCAATTATATTTCATCTTTGATTAAAATGCATAAAAAAGAAAAATCATTGATGTACATTTTTTAAATAAAAATGATTTATTTTATTTATACGGGTGAATAGGAAATGATATAAATTCTAATCCATCGTGACTAGTTAAACAACTTTGGGAATCAAAAATAAAATTTCAATAACAAAGATATTTTTAACATCTTTATTACTAATTAACAATATTACAATATCATTTTAATTTTGTATCACAATCATATTGTTCAATATATTACTGTCAAATATGAGCAGTAGTTAATATAGCTTTAAAAGTAAAATAATAATAAAACGAAGGTGAGCATACACAAAGACTTGGGAACTAGCGGCATCTACCTAAAACCATTATCTTTATTTTATTTTATTTTATTTTTTGGGGTGTGTTTTTTTTTTTTGAGCCTTTTTTTTGGGGGGTGGGAGGGGGGGGGGGGGGTATCTTAGATGATCCAAAAATCCAAATATTCAACTATGGATCAATCCTTTGATGAACCCAATAAAAGTAAGAAATACAAGGCAGCAGAGAACCCTTTCTTTCCCTGCTTCATTGATGATCCACATGGATCACTGATAAAGTGGTCATGACCCCATATTGAATCCTTGTTTTCTATCCAAACAAACCCACCCTCCCAAAGTGTCAGGACCACAGACATGAATTCAACAAGACAAGAATTTCTCCCTCCCCATGCACAATATATTTTTAAATATAATGCAAAGATGATTGGCTTGATGAAATGCCCACCATGTGCATTAAAGATGTGTAATAGTACAATACACACTATAATAATGTAATGTAATGTATGTTTTTTTTTAAAGGTAGATATTTACTACCCAATATTCATTTTTTATCATCGAATTACAAACTCCGAACGGGATTTTTGGGGGGAAGAAAAGTTAAATCAAAGAGAAAAATAAAAAACAAAGAAAATACAAAAAGATAAGAGGAGTGACGGTCCGAATAGAAAAGGTATCTATATGTTGAGTTCTACTATATATGTTATGTATAGATGGTTGGGAGGTTAAACAATGTGTATAACCGCACCTTTTTCTTTTTAAAAATATATTAATAGAATGTACCTATGAGGCTATGACATTAGACACATCTCGTGGCATGCAATATCCAATAGCAGAGATATAGATTCAGTTGTTATAAAATTAATTGCATTTTGTGTCATATATTAAATCTGACCATGTGCCTTGCCGTGTCCGGTCGGGATCACAAAATGTAGGGCCGACCACGATGGGGACGGCTTAACCCTCCCATGCTTAGCTTAAAAGATTGATATGTTTGTTCATTTATTCATCTATCCATCAAAATTAAGATATATTAATTTGATGATGCTGACTCATCATCTTCTGACCGAGTGGGGAACACGTAGGGGGACCGCCGACGGGGGAGGGTATGGATCGGCCTCCCGCCGGACAACGCGCACGTGGAGGAATATTAGGTTGGGTCATGGTGTGCATGCAATAGGATTATAGGAGGATCTCATGCATGTGCATGGCAATGGAAAGGGATTATATTAGTTTTTTTATTTTATTCTTTAATTTAATTCATAAAATGATAGGATGGGTCCTGATAACCAGGTTTAGAGTCTCAATTGAGATATAGATTCAGTCAGGCTTCGATTTGGTCAGTATCATCAGTATTAAACTGCACAGTCAATTAATTGAATTAAATGATCTATAAATTGAATTGTACAATTAATTATTTTATGCATGTGTCACTTTCTTATTAGATTTAGTCATGCACGTGTTTGGTTATTATCATCAATCTTCAATAAGAGAGTAACACCTGTAACCAACAATTGAGTATGTAATTCGATTCATAGGTTGTACAATTTGATACTGATAGTACTGATCAAACTAACTCAAATCTAACTGAATTCCCAAGATGAGACTCCATACCTATGTGGCTATGTGTGCGAACAGTATAAAAAAAATTGATGAGTACAAACACACAATAAAAATTATAAATTTATATTATTTTTATATTTAGGGACTCTAGAACCTTGGATGACCGCCCATCAAAGATAAGGGACGATATGAGTGTATCAGCTCTCTAAAGGACAATATAGAAAAGGGATGAGTTATTCTCCCACCTTTTTTAAATCACCACCCAAAAAATTTGGGTGGTGGGTTTAGAAAACTAAGAGGGGGGAGGGGGAAGAGAAAGATAAGAAGAGGAAAAGAAAGACTGAGGTGGAGGAGGGTTGTAGTCTGAAGATGCCGGAGAAGGGGCGGGTTAGAGAGAGAGAGGGTCAAAACTATTTGTTATTTTGTGATTCCAAATGTACTTGTTAATAAAAGGCAAAAAAGATTGGTTGGTGTGGAAGGGAGTTATTTAAATATGTCGGGAAGGATCGTAGTTAAAGAAGCTATTGAGTTTCACAACGTTACATCTCAACTTTTTAAGCAAAAGCACTCATTGGAATAGTTGTATCTATGTAATGTAGTACCAACTATAGAGGATCTTGATATCGAGTTTTGGCGTTGACTTAACTCCATCAGTGACCATAGTACAATGGTCAGGGCTTATCTGTGTTAAGAGTAGGTCTTGATATCGAATATTGGCACTGATTTTACCCATATGTATTTATAAGGGTTTGGAGGAACACATGCGAAAGTAGCATATCCAACTCAACCGCAAGACTAGCTACAAGGTCCTTCTGCATGTGAAGGCCACTTTTTTGGGGATTTGTTTGTGATACATTGTTTCTTTTGAAAAAAAACAAAAAAGAATTCTTTTATTTGATTTAGATTATCTCTACCTATAATTCAGATTTGATCAATTAAAATCTAAAAAAAATAGCAATGTAATGTTTTTGTGGTTGTGTTTTGATTGATTTGTGCTTTTTATTTGAATATCTCCAAACCATTCGTTTTTATTGATTTGTGTTTTTTAAAAGATCCAAGTAACTTTATCCACCATAGATTCATTTAAAAAAAAATTAAGAAAAAAAATAGCCTTGTGCTTTTTATTTGAATTTCATTTATTCCAATTTTATATTCAAATTTTTGCCAACATGTATATATTTTACATTTTTTTCTCTATAGAGTATATATACTTATACAGTGAAACGAATATTAAAATGATTTTATATGCTATATTAATAAGATGGTGACTGTTAAGAGGACAACAAAACACCTGGGTGTATCAACTCCCAAAAGAATTGAAGTTGATCCAACAAATGGACGTTGGTCCATCAACACCATCCTTTAAAACTGCAAATCATGAATCAATCGGATGAGCTGTTAAAATAGAATGATCACAATTTGTCATTATTTCGACAATATCCATGCCATGTTGATCAAATTTGAAGCAATTCTAACATTCATTGTATCAATGGTAGCATTGTTACCTGAATAAATAACACCATTATATATCTTGATTCAATAATCATAAATAGTGGTTCTGATTTTGATAAGGAAAGTTAATTGAATCAAAATGATAACGTTGGTCTACTTAGCAACGTCCTTTAATTAAGAAACAATTCATTACAAAAATTGGTGATATAAATTCAAAAATAGTGGCCTTTCATTTTATAAGAATAAAAAAGAACAGATACTTAGACTCCGTTTAGTTGTGCTGCTGGAGGGTGTCTAAGGTGCATAAACAACATCGTTGTTGTAAATGGATGTGTGCATCCCTAACATCATTCACTGCCCTACAAACCGATATAAAAAAAACATGAATAGTTAAAAAAAATTATTTCAACGTTTAATACAAAAAATATGTTTTTGAATAAAAGTAAATGACCTTTCCTTAAAAGAATTTCATTAAACTACTTTTTCAAAAATCATATTTTTCAATAGATAACGTGTAGGAATACAGCTTGATTTCCAGGAATTATAACATTTTCGCTTTTCAAAAATAGATTCTAAAAAACATAGTTTTTATGTTTTTGAAAAGCATCTTTAAATTAACATCTATTATAAAACGTAATGTTTGAGAACACCGATTCACAGAAATCATATTTTTTGTTAATTACAAAAAATATATTTTCTATCATCTATGAAAAACAAATTTGAAGTGTTATTTATAACCGCAAAACTAGTCATTTCATGTATACGAGCGTTTGAAAAACACTATGTTTTGAAATTTTGGATTCCTGTAAAAGGTTTTGTTGCGATGTATGTAAGAATAATGTTACATACAGCCCCTTCTTCAACCATAATTTCAGTTTACATGTGTTTTAAATTTTTTTTAAATAGTACACATCATCTAATGAAGTACATGTATTTATGTAGAAAAAGTTAAAATATATACTATAATGAATTACATAGATGCATTTATAGAAAATATGAAAAATTTCTAACAGAACATATTTACTTTACGTCAAATTAAAGTTCCACGTAGGATAAATAAGCCAACCTATTAAATCGAATTTACTTCTACGTCTTAACGAATTAGATTTTCAACCCGAATTGTCTCTAACATCAACCCCACCCAATCCACTAGGTTTACCCACGTACAAAAAAACGGCCAGAGTGATTTGTGAGTCAACCCGAATTACCCGAAGCCACCCACCCCTGCAGGTTCCAACCCGACAGTGAGCCCAGAAAACACACACCACTTTGCCATTCAAACATCAGAATTTCTTGCCTTCAAGTGGGTTGTTTTTTTATTATTTTTGTCAGTTTCCACACAAAAGGGACCCAATGAAATTATACCTTTTTTTTCTACAATAATTTAAATTTTCATGACATGCAAACCGTTTATAAAACACCAACAACAAAATAAAATAAAATAAATAGTAGGGAGGATTTAACATATGAGTATAATGTTACATAGGTCCATGTAAACTTTGGATTAGACATACATATTCCTTAAACACAAAAGATGAGATCCCTATTAACAACCACTATTAATCCACCCATAGTTAGCAGCAAACATGGCTACAAAAACAGACTGAGTGTATTAACACTCATTTTTAACATGTTAAAATAGTTTAGGTATTTAAAAAAAAGATTAATTAAAAGATTACTTAAATCTCCCCTTTCATTTTTTGTGTCAGTTTCTATACAAAAGCACCCAATCAAATTTTATTATTTATTTTTCACAATAAAGTAAAAGTTGATAACATGCGAGCACCTATAAAAAACACACCACCACCAACAAATTAAAAATTAAAAATTAAAAATCCAATCCTTCCTACCGTTAGGCAGACAATCTGTCTCTTTCTTCCTCTCTAAAAGCAAAACCAAAAACTCCCCCTCTCAAAAACAGAGTCCCAAAACACAAGATCCAATCCAAAAAAAAAACACTCTTTCTCTTCCATTGTAGAATCCATGTTCATGGGTCTGAAGAACAAACGAAAGGGTGGTCACAAGGTATGGTGCGCGGCGGCGGCAGCTTCGCCTCCTCCGCCTCTTGCGCCTCTCATGGAAGGCCCGGATCCGGAGGCGCAAGGCGGGGAAGGGAAGAGAGGGAGGTCTTGGGACTTGATAAGATCTTGGGTTGCTCATGGAGGAGTGAATTCCTTCGGTTTGAATGCGAGTCGCGCTTCAAAGCGACTCGATTTGAAGCTCATGATTGGGGTCTTGGGTTGTCCCCTTGCCCCTGTGCCTTTGGAGAAGGACCCTGTTCATCACCTCTCCATCAAAGGCATTCCCATTGTAAGTTTTGCGTTCTTTCTTTCTTTTTTTCTGTTATTCCATTTTGTCTTTTGAATCATTTTTTAATGATTCAGAATGTTTTGTCTGTGATGTATTGTTGGAATGTTTGGAGGGTGTCCATATCATAGTGACGAAGTATTTCAAACTTGGATATTTGAAAAAAAATTGTGATGGTACTTCCCGCATTTATTGATCAAACATACGTTTGTTCGTCGAACTGTGTTCAGTACATTTAGACTTCGGTTGTTCATTTAATTTGATGATTTAGTATATTCTTCATCATTTTAGGCATATTAGTGAAGCTAATGATCAAAAAATATATATAAAATACATATCTTATATTATTTATAAATGTATATTGCGATCCAGATCTCATAGCTATAAAAAGAAAATATATGATGTCTGTGACATTTTTCAAAGAAAAATGTTTAGTATTATATATGAGGTATATATATTGTTATAAAAAAAAATTAGGGATTTTTAGTTTTAAGTCTCCGTAAACTATAGGATTTAGCTATTGATCCATCACTTCTTCATATTAGGTTTTAGTTCCTACATTTAAATGATATGTTCTTTTTTAGTCCTTGGGAGGGATCTTTTCTTAAATTATCATTTAAATGTAGGGACTAAAACTTAAATATGAAGAAGTAAGAGATCAATTGCTAAATTCAATAGTTTACGGGGACTTAAAACTAAAAATCCCTAAAAATTAAGTATATAATCCATAAATTGTTTCATTTACTAAAATGTGAAAAAAATTTAATTAGATAAATGCTTCTTTAATGTGAATGTATGACATTAACAAGTATAACTTTTTGATGTGTAATAAGAGTCTTGATCCAGTTAGGATTTGCTCTAGTCAATCTCATCAATATTGAATAATACGACTCTATGAGTCGAATTGCACAGTCAACACGTCTTACTCTCTTATTGCATAATGATAGTAATGACCAAGCTCTAACTAGATCCGATATGAGAGTGAGACTTATACCCAACAATTGATTTTACAGTTCAATTTATACGCCGTGTAGTTCGATTCTGATGAAACTAATTGAGGCCGATTTTGACTGGATATAGACTCAGTGTAATAACGTCCTTATTTTTTAACCTTACAAGCTCCTCTGTTTTGTTAATGTTGTTGTGATTGATCCCTCCACAGGAGACCTCCTCCGCGCGTTACATAATCCAACAATACTTGGCCGCGACAGGGTGTCTGAAGCTTCAAAAATGCATAAAGAGCTTTTATGCGACGGGGACTATGAGAATGGCTTGCTGTGAAACAGAGTTGCAGTCCGGGAAAGGCATGAAGAGCTTTGGCAGCTCCCGAGGCGGTGGCGGAGGCGGCGACAACGGGTGTTTCGTGCTATGGCAGATGGCGCCCGACATGTGGTCGATCGAGCTCGCGGTGGCCGGATTCAAGGTCGTCGCTGGAAGCGACGGCAAGACCGTGTGGCGGCACACGCCGTGGCTAGGCACCCACGCAGCCAAAGGCCCTCAACGGCCTCTTCGCCGCCTCATCCAGGTACAAATAGCTTGTTGAGAAATAAAATAATTAAGAAACTGTTTATTTAATTGTTGTTATTTATAATATAGTAGTAGTTTTGGATGCATAAACAAAGATAAATTTGTATGTACCATTGCACTCAGGATAATTCTGTAAGCATTTTCATAGACCCCACGTCACCTAATGCAGTATTTATTTTATTGTATAGTATATATTCCATCATAGAAAATAGATAAATGTATGTATGAGTATGTACTTAATTAGACAATTATATATACTTTAACATAAGTTCCAAACCGTGTATTGTCTGTAAAATTGGCTGTTAATATTACTAAATATAGCTTCCTTGAGATGTAACAGAATTTATTATATCTTAACAGGAGACCACCCTCTATATAGACATATAGGGTGTGTTTGGTTGCGCGATTGCGCTGCGATTGCGATTACAGGAAGCTGCGTTTGCAATCGCGCAACCAAATAGTTTTGTAATCGCAGTTTTAAACCCAGCGATTGCAGGCAAATAGTGCCCAAAAGCTGAGAAAGTGAGCTTCCTGCAGAATTAGGTTTGCAATCGCAGATTCCTACAGAATCAATTTTGCAATCGCGCAACCAAACGCACCCATAGTGTAACAACTGATTGTGGTGAGTCACTAATTGAAACTGACATGTTTTTTTAGGGACTGGACCCAAAGAGCACAGCAAGCCTGTTCACAAAGGCCCAGTGCCTAGGCGAAAAGCGCATCGGCGCCAATGACTGCTTTGTGCTTAGGGTTGCCGCCGACCGGGCGACCGTGGCCGAACGGAGCGACGGCCCCGCCGAGGTGATCCGGCACGTCCTCCACGGCTATTTTAGCCAGAGGAGCGGCTTACTCGTGTATCTCGAGGACTCCCACCTGACCAGGGTCCAGACCTCTGGCAGCGCAGACACCCTATACTGGGAAACCACCATCGGTACCACCATCGAGGACTACCGGGAGGTCGACGGGCTATTGATATCGCACCACGGGCAGTCTGTTGCCACCGTGTTGCGGTTCGGTGAGGAGTCGGTGGTGCGACAGAGCCGGACCCGGATGGAGGAGGCGTGGAGGATCGACGACGTCGTGTTCAACGTGCCCGGGTTGTCGGCCGACTACTTCATACCGCCGGCCGATGTGTTGGATGCGGTTAACCTAGGTGGGTCTAGGTGACACGTTTTTATGGCATCAAATAAAATTTTTATACCAAGGTTTTATATACACCCTGTGACATATGTTGAAAATGTTTGTGTAATTCGTGGACTTGACATATTGTACGTCCCAAGTGTAAATCCCTTGATTTTGTTGTCATTCAAAGTATATACTTGGCTTTTCAATGATTGATCAAGATCACATTAGGTGCGCAGAACATGAATTGTGACTTCACAACAAACCTTATACATACATAAAATGATTTGTCACAAGAACCTCCGTACATTAATACAAGTAACCATGGTCACAAAAATCCATACTTTTTCTAACGTTTGAAGAAGTTTGGTGATTGGATATTTCTTACACTTATTGTCCTTATTTTTTATTGTCTTATTTTTGTTGTATCTATTATGTATCATTCATGAATATACATTTATCATATCAAATGAAGTCGTTGCCGAATATAGATTTATGTATAAAACATGCACAGAGAGCAACTTAACATGAAAGTTGAATGTGGTTGTATCACTTCACAAAGAAATACACAAACAAAATTGTAAAGAGAGTTCACATTGTGCAAGACGGAGAGAATGAAAGATGATATTGAAAACAACATTTAATACATCCATTTGAAATTAAATCTTTCAATATAATACATCTATTAGAATAATATCGTTTTAAAATTTCATAATAAGACATGCCAAATAAAACCAATTGAATTTTGGATACAACGTCTCATAAGGCCATCCATGTATTCGGTTTGCCAAATTCAAACATTAATTTGATTTGACGGGGAATAAAGTTACTTTTATTTTTCACCCATAACAAAAGAGATGTCTTTATTATAAGTTTCCTAAATGAAGGATAAAAATACATTGAAAAATGTTACCGCACGTTTATTTTTTGTACTTTATAGAATATATAGTGAAGTGTATTCTTTTATGAAACATGTATTACATACTATTATGAATTGAAACACTTTTTTTTTAATAACGTACAAACTAACGTAATAGAGTTATGCGATTGCATATACAAAAGTGACTAGATAGATAAAAAAAAATATAAAAAAAAATGTGTGACAAAGGTTCATTTACAAAAGCCCATCAGAAAAAAAAATTCATTTTTTCAAAAAACAAATATATACTGCAATCATTTTCCAAAAATTAATGGAAGCATGTACCTTAAAAAATTGTAAACATGTTACAAAAAATTATAAACGTTACAAAAATGATAGCCCCTAATATTTTAAAATACTTTATCAGTTTGCTTTATTTTCATTGTCCACTGTCCAGCCAGTCACGAAGGATCTGTGTGAGGTTTCCTTCAATGATCCAAACATAAACAGAAGAGGTCACAAAAGCTTCCACATAAACAATGACAAAAAAACTAAACCAACCAGTACTACAATTTAAGACAAGCATAAGAAGTTAAAATCCAGATTATTTAAACTACATTTCCAGGAGAGAGTACAAAAATCACACCACAAGAAGAAGAAAAAAAACAAAAAGAAAAAAAAGTTTGTTTTGATGAGAGCATATTTTGTAGTCCTAAAAAGGGACTTAGACCTTGAATCCCCTGCTGTTCCTTCGCCCTCTGGCCTTCTCAAATTTCCTTCCCTTCGCTCGCACGTAGGGCTTCGTGTGGCTGTGTGGCACACCCGGGGCCTTGCCAAAGTGCTTTACAGCTTCACGCGCATTCTTCGGTCCCCTTAGGAGAACCTGCATGTCATGCCCCCAATAAAGTTAAAATCAGGTTCCTCATAGATACTCATATTCCGAAAAGCACACTTTTGACATTTTTATATCATATTACAGAGTTTATTGTATTATATGTACCATAGCTCACTTGCAAATTTCTTAACTTTTACATTGAGGAAAACACATGCAGGCAGAGCAAAGCAGGTGATGAAATTTTATGCAAGTAAATAAGGATCCATTTTGAAAGATTTAAAAATTGAAATGTATGGATGGATGCAACTGATACATAATGGACGAAATCTCATCATTGTATTCAGAGAAACCCCAACAGAATCATTCATTTATCGTCTTTCATGCATATGCATGAAAAACTATGCATATGCGCATGTATCAACATATTTTTAATGCATCTATATGCATAGAAAAGTCTGTAGATTCATAATTTTTTGTGCATATGCATCTTAGACGAGAAATGAGCAATCTTTCCAGGCTGGTTCTATCAGATCTCTTTTTCGAGCAATCTTGTTAAAAATAGATGCCCCCAAAGAAAAAGGAGACGAGGGATATTCATAAAAAGAAGTAAAAGATATCATGGAGGATCTCTTGATGCAATCACGGAGGATCATCCAGCATGATCAAATTTTAAAATCTGATGGATTTTGGAAACATGATTGGAGATCCAAACATGTAATCTAATAATCCAAAGACAAGGATTTACCTTATATAAATATAACTCCAACCTTTCTCCCTCAAAAATTCGAATTATCCAAAGATTCTAAATCTCCATACACTCCATCATAGTTCCTAAATGTGTTAAAGGCTAAAGCAATCACGGGATTGCTTCAAGTTATGTTTGCTGAAAGATGGGCAATGCAGCGAGCATCCAAAGATCTTGGAATAAGAAAAAAAATTTACAAACCCAAAAAAAATTACCCAACTGCCTATTAAAAAAATATTCACCTTTTAACTGTGACTTTGATGTGTTGTTTAGTAATGTACTGTAAGTAACCATTGATTTAAACCAGTGAGGAAACTACATCCCCAAGGTATCCAAGCAAAATTTTGATAAATCCAAGACAATCAACCTTTAGATCCAAGCCACTACAAACACATCTCTAACTATCTAAATTAATGAGACTGAATTTGATTAATTATAAAAACAAACAGACCAAAATGTTTTAGGAAAGGCAGCTTACTGAAACCTCCAAGAAGTCATTCCATGGATGCTATCACATGCTGGAGAATCAGACCACAGGACAGCAACATAAACCTGCTGGATTTAGATCCAGCATAGAGGGGAAAATAATAAAAAAAGAGCAGAAAACAAGGAAGCTGTCCAATATATACTGCTTTGAACATTATGATGAGTATAAGTGAACAGAATGATATAATGACCCTCTAGGGAAAATTTAGCACATTAACTGCCTCCATATAATATTTTCCATTTGTACAACCATTCTCTCTTGGTCATTTGACCATTTCCCACTGACTATCAATAAAGAAAAGAAAAGAAAGTTGATGATAAAATGTTAAAAAAAAATTAGATGACCTTCATAAGATAAATGAAAATCATGAGAGATATCCCACTAGCTTTTAGTACAACTAAGTGGTAGAACAATCAAGAAACACTAATTACAGCAACTATGTGATTCATTATGTTCGCAACAAGCTATTGCACTCAGACAAAATACTTCATCAAATCAAAAGCTGAAAAGCATGGGATCTATGCATGTCACATCAATCAGACGCAAATCAATGTCTTTCTGCATAGTGATGACTTGGCTATTCTTTATGAATGATTAATTCAGAAATTTTGGTCTTTTTTTTAAATAACATCCAATGTACTTCATTATTTGACTTCATTAGTTTTTAAGAGCAAGCAAAAATACTTACATAGATATCATATCATGTAGCAAGCAAAAAAACATACATAGATATCATTGCAGTTAAAAAATTTCAATGATAAAAGAAAATCAACATAAAACATAAGAAACTCACAATGGATACCGTGACGAGTTACAATGTCATTTGAATCAGTAGTTGTAGAATATGACTAACTTCTAGAATTTAAAATTAAATATTTAAAAATAATTAATCAAAGGATAAGAATTACACAAGCTGCTTAAACAGAGAGTAGAACTCCAGTCAACAGTGGCGAACGTTCATGCAAAAAGGGATGCCATGATATATCCACAAAGAATCAAAATTAAAAGGAAAATAAGAATTTTGTGAACCACTTCATTGGAGTACAGCTCCAGTAGTTATTGGAGAATACTCAAGCAGAGAGGTTGGATTGATATACGCACACATAAAATCTCAAAAATCAATGTCAGATTTCAAGAAGAACTATGTGCAATGCGACATGGACGTATTCCATTTTTATTTTATAAGTATTGATCTATATCCTTCAAATCTCATTAAAATGCTGAAATAGGGGATCAGAAAAGTTCCAGACAATATTTGCATTATTACATTATCTTGAATTGATGTATTATATATATGGAGAACAGTTCTACAAAGGTCAAAGATGATGAAAAGTTCACCCAACTCAAATCAAGTAAAATTACTAACATGATACCTTTAGGTGGTATTTGGAAACACATTTAGACGATTCTTCTTTAACAGGAATCAAACTTAATACAGACATGTCTGCATTTCTCAACACATGGAATGGTTGCATCTTTTGAAGAGAACACAAACAACAGTTTTTAGTTATAATGGTAAAAAAAAGCTTTTCATGAATCCAACTATCTAACAAATGTATGCTTCCTGGAAATGAAATTTCAAAAGCATTATTTAAGTAAAAAGCTCATTTCAAACTTGTTTCCAAACACTGCCTTGGTCAAAAATATATTCATTGTAAAACATGAAAAGAAAATCAGATACAAAATCCATACTGATCACATTCACATGCTATTTTACAATTCTACAGCAGTTATTGAGCAAAAGCCAATTCCTCGAACTATCTCAACATGCTCATAATCATAATAACGTATATACACTGATTAGTCTTATTGCCAAGTTAAATTAATAAGATTTATGGATAATTTAACATACAAATGCGAATCAGCAAAGAATGGTAATTCAACAAGTGAAGGATGGAACCCAATTCAGAGCAACATTGGGGATGATCTAAGTAAAGAGAGAGAAACAAAAGTCAAAAGCAAGAATTCGATACCGTGTTTTGGCCAAGCGGCGCACGGAGAGCGAGCTGATCAAATGTCAGGCACTCCCCACCGGCCTTCAAGATCCTCGCCCTCGCCGTCCCTGTGAACCTAAGCGCCGTGACCTTCAACGCCGGGACCTCGTAAACACGAGTGTCATCCGTCACAGTCCCCACAATCACAGCAATCTTGCCCTCCTACAAAGCACCATCAAAACACATCAACAATACAAAAAATTCAAAAAACACAAACAGAAGATCAAGATACGGACCTTTCCACTCATGAACTTGGCGAGCCTGGAAATGGAGATGGGCGGCTTGTTGGTCTTGCTCATGAAGAGCCTCTTCAGGATGACCGCATTGAACTTGCTCCCGGTCCTCCTCACGAGGAACCTGTAGAGCTGATCGTTCAGGAAACAGAGATCCGGTTCAGAAACCCTAGATTTGATCTGAAGATTGATAGAGAGAGAGAGAGAGAGAGAGAGAGAGAAGGACCTTGACGAGGAGCTTGAGATAGATGTCGTCGGACTTGGGGGCAGTCCGCTTGGTCTTCTTGCACTTCCCCCCAGCGACCAAATCGATACCCTGCGAGAAGAAGAGGGGATCGAAGGATGTTAAGGTTTGGGAAATGAAAGTTAGGGTTTTTGAGGATGAAGAGGAAACCTACCATGGCGGCTGCTGCTGCTGCTGCTTCGCTTTAGGGTTTAAGCGAGGAAGAGATGTTTCGGCGACCCTTTTATACCTAGGGTTTGTGTAAGAGAGCTTTTTTATGTTGGTTTTGGACGGTTAGTGATGGGATCGGCGCTTCGCCTTTGAACCTTGAATAAATAACCAGCAGCATGTTTGGACAGGCTGATGTTTAGATGGTTGAAATAAATTTAAATAAGAACTAACTAGAATAAAATAGTATATATAAGTTTTAATGAACCTTTAGAATTAAGTTATTTTAGATTATTCAACTAAAAGAATATGTGGATATACTGTCAAATCAATTATCATCATCTCTATTAATTTAACTGTTATCATTTTTTCAACTTTTATAAATCTTTATCTACACTTTATTTACATTTTATCCAAACAAAAACAAAATTATTATTATATTTTACAAATAAAAAATTATTTTATCTTTATTTATGCTATAATAGTAATAAACCTCGTAATAACTTAATTATCAAACCAAACATGGGCATTATATATATATAATTTGGTTTTAAGAAAATGTCTCACCACATTTTGAAGAACAAAAATATGTAGTTACTTGTTAAATATTGTTTGATAGTTTAACTGTTGAAAGATTATAATAAGTAACAACAAACATTATATATATAATGAAGAACAAGAATTGAACCACCACAGCCCAGGGATTTTAATGCGGTCGTGCGGGAAAATGTCTCACCACATTTTGAAGAACAAGAATATGAACCACCACAGCCCATATCCTGCGTACTGATTTTATATTATGATTTCCAAAAACTTTCTATACAATCAAAATAACTTCAGCAACGTTCTTTACACAAGACAAAAAATATTAAAATATTAAAATGCCATTAATATTTTATGGTTTTCTAACTTGGACGGTAGATTTCATTGATTGACAACACCGTTAACTTCGATGCGTTGCAATATTCATCCTTGGAGGACTTAGACAGTTATGTAATATACCTTCCCCATGATGTTTTCCATATCAAGATAAGCAGCTTTTCTTTTTCCTAGCATACTTATTGTTTCATGGATGACTTTTACAAAAAAAAAAAATGACAAGCAATGATACAATAATTTACACTTGTTTATATATAATAAAAAAATCTAAGAATAATGATACACAATAAAGTTCTTGAGAATACACATAGCAAAATTGAATAACATGCATGGAAGAATATGTATTACAAATCAAGGGTAAATAGAAGACTAATTTTGATAGCAGCACAAAATGTAAAAGAATGCGTGCGGTAATGAATCATATTATATATCCATCATGATTCAAATTCACCATGCCCCCACGCTTTGATGTGATTGTTGGTATTGGGAAGAGGAGGGGCTAACTTTAGGAGAGATGAAAGATAATAAGCTTAATATGATTCAAAAGTCTAATCCATATATTTTCCATGACCTCTACTGGTATATTGATAATATATTTATACAGTGGCGGAGCCAGAATTTTTATAAAGGGGGGTCTAATATGACTTATATAAATATTTTTTAAAATTATATCATTATGTTTTTTATTTCAATAGCATAGGTTAAAAATACGTATAAAATTAAATGAATGCATTCATATAAAACATATCACTGAATAATTATAAAAAATAATTATTATATTTTAAAATGATATGTCATATTTCATATTGATAATTCATAAAAAAAATGTCAAAACATAAATCTAATAAGCAATACATACCTTTAAATTTGACTTCGATGAGGTTTCATATTATGAAAATGTTGAATGATTTGATTATTTTATATATTTATACAAATATTTTAAAATTTAAATAAATTAGTAACAATGATAATAAGGTAAAAGGAAAAAATTATATACCTTCAAAGTATTGGTGGAAGAGAAGAGAGGATTACAGATTGTAGATTCTCAATTGTGAGACATTTAATGGAACGAAAAGTAAAAATTATTTAGAGATGAAGATTGATATTCGAAACAGTTGAGATATAAAAGAAAAAAGAAAAAAGAAAAAAAGAGATTAAAAAATTTATTTTTTTCAAGATGGGCACCTAGGTGAAGACGTTGAGAAGTGGAATCCGTGCTTCTATAGCTGTTTGTGGGATATGGATAAAATGAAAAATGAGAGTTAAAAATGATGTGAGTAGTTGCTTTAATTTTATTTTATTTAGTTATGAATGGTTGCTGTTTAGGAAATTTCATATGTCGTGGGGCCTATGATTTATGGACCCTAATTAAAATTAATTTATCACAAAAAATTAAAAGGACCTAGAAATAAATGAAAAGGACATGAAAATAAATAAAAAAATCCAGGGGGGGGCCTGGTCCTATGGTGGCTCCGCCACTGTATTTATATATGTTTTATTCAGTATCATTTCCTACTCTTAACAAGAAGTCAGAATACAGGATTTGATTTTGTTCTCGTGTTTTTTGTGAGCTTCATTTTCTCAAGCTTAGACCAAAGAGGAGACATGATAAAACTTGCATCAATGGTTTCCTCCCTTGTATCACCAGGAACAATAGGGGGCATTTGTCAAAATCTCCACCAAACACAATAACTTTTCCGCCAAAAACAAGGTTGCATTCAGTTACATCTTGTAACATCCTATCAAAAGCTTCAAAAGTTTGTCTATTTGTCATTAATGCCTCATCCCATATAATAAGATGAGCTTTCTTCAACAATTCTGTTAACCACTTTGTTTTAAAATATTGCAATTCATCACTTTATCTATGTTGATTGGAATTTTGAAGCATGAGTGTGTTGTATGCCCTCCTCGTAAAATTGATGGTGCAACTCCTCGTGTTGCAGTTACAATGGATATTAAACTATGCTTTCACGTTGAAGCTAATAATGTTCTGTAAATATATGTTTTTCTTGTACCACCAAGACCATCAATGAAGAATGCAAACTTGATTCGATCTAATATAATATCATACACCCTTTTTTTATCAAAGTTCAAATTATAAATAGTTTGCATATCTTCTTCTGACATTGAAATATTCATTTATTCAATTATTTATCATGGAATAGCATTGCATATGCTTTCTTTTTGAAACTCTAGTATATCATAATCATCTATTCTCTTAGCCACAACATTCAAAAATTCATTAACACTATTGAGCACCTACAATTATGTATGATGAGGATCAGTTCCAATATTTTTTTCAAATCTTCTGCAAGAGCACTGTAATGTGTATTCCATAGTTTTCTAACATTGTCAGCTAGGTTCACAATATACTAATATAGTTGCAAATAAACGATGCAATGCAAGCAGCATTTGAAATATGGTTGCTTCTATCAAACATTCTGATAAACTATTATCACTCCCAAGGAACCCAGATTGTTGAGCTATTTCACGATATGTTCGAAACTGAACACCATTCACCATTTTCAAATTTTCGTAAGATTGGCACTTTTAATATGATTTAGCAACAACCTCAAATAATATCATTCTCCTTCTAATGGATTTGCAACAACCACCCTCCCTATGACATCTTTGCATTTCTTGGGCATCCAACATTTATTATTTTGGTGCCATACATATTGTTCAAAGAATTATTTATACAAATATTTTGAAGCATTTCTGTCCATTTGATTCCTAACAAAATACTCTGTTAACATGGTTTTCTTGACATTCTCATCGTTTTGCACATCCATCAGACTTTCATGTTCTTTGAAAACCAAAAATGAAAGTTATTTTTAAGGACAATGAGAGATGATAAAGAAATTGTTCATCTATACTAAATGAAAAAAAGGGATAATATAATTGCCCTAGTTATTGATTCTGCTTATAAGGGATCAAGGATTAGATTGTTATAAATTTAAGTTTGAATAATGGAATAACATGTATGGATTGATGTACTGACTTGAGAATGTATATGGGCCAAGATATTTAAACCATCAGAATCACAACGATGAGGGGGGTGTTGGCTATAAAACAAGTCTTAATACAGTGTAACGTAACAATAAAAATATGTTAATCTATCATTTTTGAAATTCCTTAAATTAAATGCATATAGGTGGCTCCATCATCAAGAAAGTGTTTTTTCCTAATACATAAAACCAAATCTATAATAAAGCTAGAACATGTGTGTGTGTGTGATTGCCCGCACGCTTGTATATTTAGAATTTATATCATCACGTTAAAATTTATGAATATGATGTCTTTATACATCTTATTGTGATTAGATAAAATATGCTCTATTTTCTTAAAATATTTTATTTTCTTGGCTTGATACAGAGTCTGTAATGAACATTATAGAAAAAAAATGCAACTTTAACATATATTTGGTCTTTTTTATGTCTTTGCTAATTTTTTATGATGAAAATCATTGTTATTATTTCCCATCAAAGCTGAACTTCTAATGAAATCTTTCATATGATTTTGGGAAGTAGTACACCTTAGAAGAGAACTAAATTCTCCTGCAAGCTGAAATTTCTTGACATCTAGATAACTATGTTGGGTATGCAAAGTATTTTTTTGGTTTTCATTGCCTGGTTTTGATGTAAACACTATTGGGGGAATGTATATATGTTTGTGGGCAAGTTTGGGGCAATTTTAAGTCAATCTCTAACATTGTGTTTTTATTATGTAATGGAAAATGTCTAAGGTGGCCCCCAAAAATTGCTCCCATATATATATGTCTTACTAGTATACACGCACCGATGGGAGATTACATAGAACATGCATTGAAACGGCCCTGAAATACACATCAAACAAATGAACGTAAATGAGTCACTACATAATCTATAAACTTACGGGTTAAAAAGTTCAAGTAATTAAAACCATAAAACCAATTGTATTCAATAATAGTAGAATTTTAAAACTCTTAAAACCACCAATGACTCAATAAAACATTAGAGCTAACACTAAAAATAAAGTATTAAAAAAAAAAACATAAAGTAGCCATTCTTGTGAAAGAGAACATAAAAGTAACACATGATAAATTTGTTTATATAAAACTAACTTGTATTGCCTTTTTTGTATACTGCATCAAATGCACCAGTAATAATAATACACAAAGTAAAGAAAATATAGTTAAAATTTTCATCTTTAGTTTAGGATATTGCCATATTGAAGCATGCAATGTGTGCATCCAAGTTGTTATATTCATATTCTTTACAATGCAATATGTCCCTGTTGATTTTGATATTCTATATATATATATCGGTTGGTCTTATGTGCATCCAAGTTGTTACATTGATATTCTTTATGATTAATATGTCCCTATTCATTTTGATATACTATATATATCGGGCATATGGTTTAACCACCAATGGCGATCAAGAAAGGCACATTATTGTTGTATTGCTTTCCTCTTGAATTTACATAACATATATCATAATACTAATACTAATAACTCCTATTTGATTCTATCATCTTATATTATTTCTAGGATCTTGTGTTATATAGTAACTTCTCAAAAATTCTAGTAAAAATTCATCATATAGTTTGATGGTGATGTGAATATGTGTTTTCCATGATAATCCCAATTCTCAGTTTGTTGTTTGCATAATTAGCTAATTACTTTATAGTGTCATCTAATTGATATTAGTTAAATGGTGCTAAAAAGTAGTTTTCTCCATTCGAAAAATCAAGGATTAAGCAAAGAATGCTGCAATATTCAATTCATCACATTAGTTGTTGCATGATTCATAATTAATTAAAAAAACCAGGATATTTAGTTTTGTGCATACCAATTCTAAAAAAAAGAGTTGGTATATGTTTTTATTATATCCTCTGGTGAGAGGGTGATTGAATAAGAAAGATATGTCTCATTACATGAGTTGTCCTATTTGGCACATGGTTCTTTTTTTTTTTTAAGTATATCACTTTATTGATAACAAAGTCAGAGTAATAGATGAAATCTATAAATTGAATGCAAAATCAATGAACAATTAATATCATTACCTTTGATTGTGAAACTGGTTTGCAAGACTTTTTCTATTCCTTAAAGTTTTAATCAGATGCCAAAACTCATTGTCCAAGGGCAATTTGACTTTAACTGCCACGTGCAGCATTTTTCCAAGCTTCATAAAGTCATCTACAAACATCTGATGGATTTGTCCATCATCAATTTGATCAACTGGCAAACATAAAAGTTAGAGTTAGTAACAAACAAATTTTAGTACAAAAACAACAACAACAAAATATTTATAATTGAGGTTGAATCCCCCAATCTTTATAGTAGGATGATTTTTCGAATAGATATAGATGCTTTCACAGCTTGAACCACCATGCAGGATTTGCATCTCATGCAAATAATTGATTCCTTCAATGATTTGTCTAGATATAAAAAATCCAAATTAGAAGCAAATAACAAAACCCAAGAACAAGTCATTCAAGTAATGATTAATAAAATGATTTACTTCACAATTTTCTTAAAATTGCTTGAGATATCAATAGAAGTGTTGTGCATCTTCGATTTAAAAAAGTCATCATCGATTTCAAGCAAGCTACTTAGTGCGTCGTATGCATCATAGACTAAGGCTGCGTTTGAAAACACATATTGAAAAGTAGATTTTGAAATAAAGCTGCTTTTTAAGATGATTTTAACCTTGACTTTTTTGTACTTTTTTTTAATTTAGAATCAATATTTGAAAGGGGTTTAATGTTTGGTAAAGAAATTTGTTTTTCAATTCAAAAAATCGTCCGACCGAAAATCACACTTTCTGCTTTTTAAAACACATCGAGAGAGAAATTAAAAGGAATAGCTTTTGATTCCGCCGGAATCCAACCTGTTTGGCTGCACGATTTTAAGATTTTAGCTTTTCAAAAAGCAGAATCGCCCAAATCGGTGCAACCAAATGGACCCTAAGTAGATATAGTTTTCTAGAGAATCATCCTCCACAGCAGAAGGCATCATTATCTTTGAATGATTCAACCATAGAAGGGCTTCAACCTCAGCTGTTGAATTAACTTCTTGTACGATGACATTCACTAGCAACACATGGTTTGAAGACAAAAATGTTCCTTTGTGATGTACATGATCGTACCAATCTTCAAATACAGTGAAAGACTTTCAATGTATCTAATGTGTACGAAAATTGAAACAATATTAAAAGAGAATTACATGAAAACATAAAATAAATAAATAAATAAATAATATATACGTGGCATTGGTGGCACTTCCCCTATCCGCCTCCTCTTGGAGGTGGATGAGAAGCTAACAATACTACGTTTCATTTTTATTCCCAAAAAATTTTTTTTAAACGAAACCCTAAGGTTATGTAGTTGATCTGATTGATTACCGAGAAGAATGCTGTGGAAGCCTCAACATTCCATGATTAGGATCCAATGACGACATTTTAACCAAATTAATCACGATTATTAACTTAATTACTGAAATAATCACGTTTTTCAAAAAATTACCAAACTAGTCATATGACCTAGTCAAACCCGCCACGTCAGCATTTTTTTTTTATTTTTAATCTACACACTAAAAACGCCAACTGAGGTGGCGTTTTGGGTACTTGTAAATTTTTTTTACATATTCTTCTTAAGACGCCACCCTTGTTAGCGTTTTAATCCTGGAGGAACAGTAAAACGCCAACCCCAGTGGCGTTTTTTGTATAAATTCACACAAAACGCCACTGGGGTTGACGTTTTATTTAAGAAGCCCTAAAACGTGATTATTTCGGTAATTAAGTTAATAATCGTGATTAATTTGATTAAAATGCCTCCAATGACACAGACAGAATCAACACCTAGTGTTACACAGTACCCTGTGCATAGAAACCACGTAACAAATCATATATACATTGGAGTGAAATCAAGCTTCTAAATATATCAAAGAATAAAATTAAAAAAATATATAACAAGTCAAATAACTAAATAACATGTGAAACATGTTTTTTTTTTTATATTTAAACGGTGGGCTGTCACCTTTCTAATAACATGTGAAACCTTTCTATAACAAGTCAAATAACTAAATAACATGTCAAACATGTTAACAGACAAGAATTGAAGGTTTTCATTTTATTAAACATCACTCAAAATAAATTTGTAATCCGCCTATTTCACACAACAATAAAATGAGTTATTTACTAATCGATCAGAATGCATATCAATTACAAGTATTAATCCACTTAAGAGTTAAGACTGAATTCCAAGGATAAAATTAATACTTGTATCAATCTCAAAGGAGATTCAAGTAAACCAACTGAAAAACATTTTAAGAAATAATGCATTAACATTGAATAAACTCCAACGAACATGGAAGAACTCAACTACAGATCCTTACGACTTTACAAACCAGCTCGAAATCAAA
This sequence comes from Acorus calamus, assembly GCA_030737845.1. Classification (NCBI taxonomy): domain Eukaryota; kingdom Viridiplantae; phylum Streptophyta; class Magnoliopsida; order Acorales; family Acoraceae; genus Acorus; species Acorus calamus. The sequence goes on along the minus strand of CM060868.1, from coordinate 26,746,024 downwards.
ACCAACATATAGCAGTACACTTGACAATGAATAAACCGATTCCATAACATATAACACCAATCCTGGATATTCATTAACCCTAGATAATCAAAATTTCAAAGGCTATTCTTAGAAATTAAAAAAAAAAAACCAAGAGGACATTCATGGATAGATGAGCCTCCCCTATTTGTGTGGATGGGTTTCTCTTGTACATACCATTCAAAAACATGATGTTTTCTTTAAACTATTGCAGATAATCTATCTAATTGTGTGCCATTAAAATCATTCCCAATGTAAATGTGTCAATCGATCACTTTTTATAACTAAAATCATACCTAGCTATAATTTATTTATAACTAGCTAATAGACAAATATGATCAAAATAATCTTAATATATTATTTGTAAATAATATAATCTTTACAATAATGCAAATAATTAAGCATCACCTCATTAAAGATAATGATTTTATTTTAAATATATCAATGCAATTAAAATATAAACTATACATCAGTAAAATGTTGGTACTCATTAGTTAAATTTATATATGATTAATTGTCAAATGATAAATTTACTTCAATTGGGTTTTTTTTTTATTTCCTAAAGAATTTGGGGGGGGGGGGGGGGGTTCACACTATTGAGGAAGGGTGATGAGAATTTGGGATCCGGATAAAAGCAAAGCAATTAATGTCATGTAAACATGATATTTTGGTAAAATGTAAAAAGATTGAGAGTAATCTATATCTATACTATTATAAAAAGTACAAGTTGAGGTGAAAACATTTTAGACAATTTTACTCTTTAAAATTAATTAAAAATACAACCACCGGTGCTGACTACATTCGTTATTCCAGGAGTTGATTGGGGAGTGGGAATTTGTGGATCGCGAGAGGACTCTTAACCGGATCCCGCTTAGCCAGCTATCGAGGCAGTATGACCTCGATTGCTTCACGCGGCGTCAGAAAGGTAAGGCCGCGAGCATTTATGAATGGAGGCGGGAGATGATCGAGGCGAGGGAGGCAGCTGCGTGCCCACAGAGGGCACCGAGGGAGTTGAGGGCGTTCTTCCTCTACTTCTTTGGGCGGGTTCTTTTTTCAACGGCCGCCTCAAACAAGGTCTCCTCCCACTTCCTCATGCTGATGAGGGACCTGGTGGCATGGACCGTTTCGCTTGGGGTGTGGCCATGCTCACCCACCTCTTTGTCGAGTTGTCCAAGAAGGTCAAGATGATCAAGGGCAAGAATCTTGGTGGTTTCACGGCTTTTTTGCAGGTATGAGTTAGTGAAACAGAAATGATTTTTCCTTTATTTATTTACTTCACGTGACTTTGATTGATTTTCTTTTTGCAGATCTTTGGGTACGAGCACTTCGCTATTGCTCGTCTGACCCAGATGGTCTTCGACTATGCCCTCCCCTTGGGCTATGAGATGGGTGTCCCCAGGATCTTCTCGTCTGCGTCACCTCGCCCATTTTTGAGAGGCTTTCCGCGTCTTGAAGGGGAAGAGGTATATCTTCCGAAATACCTTTTAAACTCGTAGGCTTTCTTTAAATAAGGTTTTCTTCTAATATTTTTTCGTGTTTTGATTGTACATGACGTGGAGGCCCTATACAGAGGAAGACGTCCCCCAAGATCTGTCGAAGGACATCTGGCTGATCTTCTTTAATGAGGTCATCTTCCATGCAATCAGCTGGGTGGTCTGTCAGCTAGGGTATCATCCATGGGTACCTGTTCCTCTGTCGAAGTGTCCTCCGATCCCTCCAGCGGGCATCCCTCGAGACACCAATCTCCCGAGGAACTATGCGGTGTTCCTGAGAGGATGGGTCGAGGGAGGCGTTTTGGTTGAGTGTCATGCTGAGGTGACGAGTAGCGAGGAGTACTTGACCTGGTATCGTAAGGAGTACGTGAGCATCCTTGGGACCATGGAGGAGGACATCCCGGACCCTTATGTAAGAGAGTCGCTCTTCTTTTCTTCCTTTTCTCCCTCTTTCTCCTTCTCTTGTGTGTTTTTAATGAAAATATAGGCTTAAATGAATGAGCTTGAGAAGAAGTTAGAGGTCGTCAACCAGAATCTCCAGGCGAGGACCGAGCAGGTGGAGAGTTTGAGGTCCCAAAGGCACCGATCGCAAGAAGGCCTTATACAACTCAAATCAACTGATAAGGCTTAAAAATCAATGTTACCATGCATCCGACATAGCTCTACAAACAATCACAGAATAAATTGATACTGTAAACTAAAATACCCCTCATAAGAACAATTTATGAGAAAAAAAAACAATTCAAATACATGTAAGCTTTCAAAAATATTTTTGAAACAATCTCGCGTGAAAGTTCAGCTTCAACCACAATATCCTCTTTTGGAACAACCCTTTCTTAAGATTTCCATTATGTTCACATCCAAAATAAAAAGGCTAAAAAAAAATGAATAGCATTTTTCCATATCAGAAAATGAGGCATAAATGTGTTAGGGACAGTCAATCTTTGTTGTTATTTTGTGGTCTCGACTTTTTTGGGTCAAATCTTCCCAATTACTCAAATTATACCAAACTTGATGTATGTCCAGTGCAAACAATCATTTACAATACTATATGGCTATATGCTATACTTGATGTATGTCCAGATCAAACAATAATTTACAGTACTATATGCTATCCTTGATGTATGTCCAGAGCAAACAATCATTTACATGTCCAGAACAAACAATGTTCACCTTATCAACAAAACGATATTTATGTGTTGTGTGGATTGAAAACTTTGCATGCTCCTTTGAAGGTACTATACCATCCAAAAATGAAATATGTCCAGTATATTGAAATTAGAACTGAAAGGATCATGAAACATGATTTTCAAGCACTAAAAGTCCAATCTGATATTGGTTACATTGATACTGAGGGGTGGATACACATTCAACTACTATGGACAATTTTTGGTTGAGGTGACGACGCATTGGGGTCACTTTCCAAGGTATTTGCTACTTTCGCTGATGAGCTCATTTTATTCTCTCAAATATTTTCTTAAGTGGTTTATTCAGCTGTGGTGAACATGTTCTTTTGTGTGTGAGCGTCTACTACTCTTATGTGATTTTAGAGTGAAAATGTTGTAAATTAAGTTTTTTTTTTTTAAAAAAAGTTCTGGAGAGTTAAAAACTGAATTGATAATGCTATTGTTATAGTCCAAAAATAAAATAGCAAAAATAAAGAAAACATTCACTCCATATTAATCAACAATAAAATTAAAAAATCAAATAACCCAATACATTCATAAACAGTAAATAAACCTTCTCTCCTCTCCTTCGGGTCTCAAGTTGTGGTAGTCTCATCCTCGCGTGTTTGTCAGCACCTCTTTTTTGTGTTTCTTCTGAAGTTCAAAAAAAAAGAAGAAAAAAAGAGAGATAAGATAAAAATCAACAATTAAATTCTCATTTCAACAAAATGACATTCAAATAAAGGTTTATTATAGAAAACAGAAACAACAATAACTCTTTATATTTTTTTTAAAAAAAGTCAAAAGAAAAACTAAACAAATGTTATATTTTTTTAAAAAAAAAGTCAAAAGAATCCCATCAGGTTTTCTAGGTGGGATTGGGAGAAGATGAAAAAAGAGGGGAGGCATGGTGGGGGATAGAAAGAGAGATGAGAGAGGCGGTGATGCTAAGGGAGGGCGGTGGTTTCGTGCGGCAATCCTCTCCCCTCCCCCACCCTCGCCCTCCGTTGACTACTACCTTCCTAGGCTCTCACTTTATCTCCTTTCTCCCCCCGCCGTGTCTGCCTCCCTCACTCTAGGCCTCTCTCTCTCTCTCTCTTCCATACCCCCACCTCAAAAAAATAAAATAAAAATAAAAATAATTGGGGTTTGGGTTCAATCATCTCAAGTGGACAGGAAACTGAAAGAAATATTTTACCTAAAAATCATCATAATTTTTTTCGGAGAAAACTAAAAAACAATGAGCGGTCCTCATTTTGCAATACTGATTTCCATTTGAAAACAATGCAACAAAAAAAATATTTACTTTTAAATATGAATATCAATTTTTAGAACCAAATACATAAAAAATTTCTTGTAAATATTTTTTTATAAAAACAAATAACAAGTCATTTTCCATTAAATAGTTTCAATACCGCCAAATGGCAGATTAAACTTTCATTTTCCTGGAAAATTTTATCAATGTAAAATAAATTATGTTGTAATCAAAACAACATAGAATGAAATGGACCCTTATAGCCTTTGTTTGGATGGGGCATAGAGGAGGGATAGAGAAGAATAAGTCCAAATAATTGTTTGTTTGTAAGGAACAAGGGGTATATTTATATTAGAATATATGAGAAAGTTGATATTGGTATTTCAGGTCCCCCTTGAAATTGTGTATGTTACTCCACTCAATCTATTTGACTAGTATAAAATGGACTCACATGTCAAATTACTTGTCATCACCTTTATTAAATCAAAGATCTCTCTTGTCAAATCAATTTTTTAACTTTTATAAATATTTATTCACATCTTATTTACTTTTTATCTCTAATATATTCAGTATCAACTAAACAATAAAAACTTTATTATTATATTTCCAATGAGAATAACTTAAACAAAATATGATTTATTCTTTACCTATACTAGAATAATTATCTATCACAGAATAACTTATATCGTTATCCAAAGATGGGCTTAGTGTCACAGTCTTCGCTGACGATTCTTCCTCTCATCCCAACTAAGTCTGTCAATTATTAAAAAAAAATCCGTTTCTTTTTCGTATCAGTATTAAAATTTTTTAAAAATATCCAATATTCAAAAATTTTCAGATTGGATACGGATATGCATATATCCGATGTGAAAAATATCCGCATCTGCTAGGTTTTTTTATTAATATGAATATTCGAAATATTTTGAACCATTGGAAGTTCATCTAAGGGTTTAGATTCACACATTTGGCTGAGAATAAGTTCCAGAATAAGTGATAATTAATCGGAATAGTCTCAAAATTGGTGTTTGGAAGGCGAAACATATGAAAATCAGTATGCGAAAGTTAATATGTATAAAGTGATATATGGATTCCAACCAATCCCTGAAAATAAGTTATTTAGATTATCCAACCTAAAAGAATACGTGGGTTTACTGTCAAATCAACTATCATCACTTCTTATAAATAAATTTCAAATTATCTGTCATTTTTTTTTCACCTTTTACAAATCCTTATTCATACCTTATTCACATTTTATCTAAACAACAAAAAAATTATTGGTATTTTTCCTAATAAAATAATTTAAAACACAACCAAAATAAAAAATCACTTTACTTTCTTATTTATACTTGGTTTGACATGGGGATAAGTAAGAGAGAGGACAGCTTATTCTTGTTTGGTATAAAAAATTTTTGAAATAGAACACGGACAGTTGTATCAATTTTGAAATGAAAATTGAGATATTTTGTTCACCTAAAGGTTGTGATAACATTTATCTTAATTTTTTATTTCAATTTTTATAAATGTAAATATGAACAAATTTAATGGATTTTTATCCTTTAAAATTAGTATAACTTATCATAGCCCATTGTCAAACTGGTAGCTCATTAAATCGTAGCTTTTGGATACTATTTATCTGAAGCATAAAACTGGTACAGTAAAATTGTTTAATTGTACGATTATAAACGCAGCTTCCTGCAATCGCAAATGCAGCGCAATCGTGCAATCGTTTGTCACACACCACCGACTTTAGAACCCTAACATCGCGTCTCCTGCCCACAAAAAAAAAAAATTTCACCGTCTCCTCTTCTTCTCGCTGTGACTCTCTCTGCGGCTTCGACTCTCCGACCCCTCGCCGTGACTACTCTTCTCTGCGCTTCTTCTTCTCGCCACCGGCGCCTCTTCCTCTACCCACCATCAAAGTCATCCTCTTTTTTGCAATGTGAGCTATGGATTGATTAGCTCTTTTGATTGGTTCTTTGAATGGATCTATATTTATACGATCGTTGGGTTCTAATTTATTTTCTTTTTTAAAAATTTGATCTTTCTTGAAGGTCTCGTTTGTGCGTAAAAAATCTGCCAAAATACGTTGCGGAGGACCGTTTGAGGGATTTCTTCTCCCAGAAGGGGGAAGTAACAGACGTCAAGCTCATCCGCACCAAGTACCACTTGAATTGTTTTTGTTTTACTTTATTATATTCTTTGTTGGTTTTTTGAAGCAGTCATTATTTATTTATATATATATATATATATTTTTTTCGTAGAGATCGGAAAAGCAGACAATTTGGGTTTGTTGGGTTCCGTTCGGAGGGGGAGGCGGAGGCGGCGATCAAGTACTTTAATAACTCGTATTTGGATACTTGCAGAATCACTTGTGAGGTGTGTCTTTGTTCAATCCTGTATTAAATATTGAGCAATGTTAGGGGCAATCATTCTTGCAGTCTTTTGAAACAAGTTTAAATTTTTTTGGGGAAGGTGTGAACAAATGAAGTATGCAATTAACATACTTTTTTGCATTTTCCCTAATCAAGTATATATTTTCTATCCGAGTAGTTCAGACAAATTGTAATTAGGACGGTAGGAATGACTAAGTTATTCAATGTCCTTGAATATCTAGTTGTTGTAATACAGAGTCCTTATTTGTAACCCCAAGTGCAGTCCCATATCCTGAATGAGGCATGTGCTTCATTAGGTGAAGAGTGTAATTTTCAATTTTTTTTAAAATGGGTCTATGTAATTCATTGAAATATATACTTTATTTTTATGAAGATACATATTTCGTTACATGAAGTATACGCCTTCAAGAAAAATAAAATCATGTGGGGATAGCATGTGTGGTTGCACATATGACCGTTGCTAAAATTATCCTTAATATTTTGATTGGCTTTTTTCCCTTATATTATTTTTAGTAAATTTCTTGTGTGATATGATTGTGGATTAGACTGCTAAAATCGTAATATGAGCAACATAAATTGATTGCTGGAATAGCTTTTATGGTTTAATACTGTGTGTGTTTTATTTGGATATTGCTTATACCTACATCGATGAACATAAAGACCCCTTTAAACCTCGTGATACACTTTTTTGGTCTTGTCATATACAACTTCTTGTTTGTTTGTGTTGTTACCTAGTTTTGTTCCTTGTCAAAGGATCGGTTCTAAGAGTTGAACTTCAATCTACTTTGACAGGGAACTGAGTCTCTGAGGCTGTTTAGATATTCATTGTTGTTCGATCTTGAGGGACATATCAAAAAGATAAAAAGAAGCATGTTTAATATGTTTGTATGCTAATTTATGTGGAAAAATAAAAGGCTGAATTTGTGACCGTTCTCATTTTTATTTCAATATATTATAGTACTGAGTAAGCATATCAAAGAATGATTTTGTAAAGTAGGCAGGATTAAATTTGAAATTTGGTAAAACATTTATTTAGAGAGAGAGAGCGAGGGAGAGAAGGGGGGGCGATTGTGTTTAATGCATCATGAATTGTAAGTATCTCTATGTAAAGCCATGTTCAGTTGTGCATGCATGTCACATGGAAAATAGAACTTGTTGCTAATTACATTGGTTTTGTCAGATTGCTCGTAAAATTGGGGACCCAAATATCCCACGACCATGGAGTCGGCATTCTGCAAAAGTAGAAGACTCGTTAAACAGAAAGAACAAGGAAAATAAGGGTGTTAAGGATTCAAGCCCTCTTCATTCTAAGGAGTTGAAAGTCCCTAATAAAATAGTGAAAAATTTGAAAAGCAAAGAAAATAGTGATCCCCGGTTGCAAGAATTTCTTCAGCTTATGCAACCTCGGACTAAAACAAAGTTGTGGGCCAATGATACACTAGATGATCATCTTGATGAAAATAAAAAAGTTGATGGGCAGCCAAGAAAATCCATAAAGGGAGATAAAAAGAAATCAACCGGCATGCATGAGGATGGCATCGAGAGTGGAAGTGAATCTGACTGTAGTGGGTATACTGATACTTTTTCGGGGGAGCAAGCGAACAATATGGTACATGAAGATCTCATGGATGATCAAGGAAGTGATGAAGAGGTAAATTTAGAGGGAGCCCATCAACAACATGAGGCCATAGAGGACATCGATGATGAGAAGCTGGACAACACAAATCCATCAATGGAGTTGAATGACGAGGACAAACTTTCTCTTGAATCTGGCCGCCTATTTGTTCGTAATCTTCCATATGCAACAAAGTAATAATTATCTTAACATATAGGCTTGACTTGCTTTGGATGTTCATGTGGTATTTTTTTTCTTCTGATTATGCTAATCTTTTCTCATGTATCTCAGTGAAGAAGAGCTTGTAGAGCTTTTTGGAAAATTCGGCGATATTGCGCAGGTCCATATTGTAGTTGACAAAGCAACCAATCAATCCAAGGGAATTGGCTATATTCTTTACATAGTTCCAGAATCTGCTGTGAGGTATTATGTTTATATGAAGTTCACAATTGTACCCGTTTAATTATGTATTTAATTATAACCCATGGGATGTTGAGTTTGTATGTTGTTGCCATTGAGGATGTAAGGTTTCCATATTTAAAACACAAACTTACATGCTTTCTCATGCATTTTATTATGCATGCAGGTAATTTAATTGATGAGTCCATGTTGAATTTTCCCCTTTCAACTGTGTTAGTACTTGAATTATGTGCTTCAATCACCCACTCTTGTGTGAGTTAGTACAAAGGGTTTGACTAATTAGAAGCCTTTTGGCATGTTTTTTTTTTTTTTGAAGATTGATGCCTCCAGGGTTTGATTCCTTGACCTTCTTTACAGAGAGGGGGGTGCTTACCGACTTTCCTGAAGCTTTATGGCATGTTAAGGAGGAAAACTAGGAATTGCTCATCGTTATTTGTCAGTTTGACCAACATTTGGTGGTAGTATTTCTAGTAATTTTTCTTCAAAAGAGAAAGGGTTTGGCCAAAATTTGATCATTTAGTCTCCGTTTGGATAGCAGAATTGAGTTATTCTGGATAGATAACTATGCCAGTATAGATAACAAATTGCAGAAATAAGAGATTTTCTGTTTGGTTGTATTTTTTTTTAATTCTCATTGGAAAACGTAAGAATAAATGTTGAGTTGTTTGATTGATAAAGAATAAAATATAAATAAAGTGTAAAAAAGTTGATTTGACATGTGGGCCTTTGATGTATAAGAGGTATTGATAGATGATTTGATGTGATAAGGTGTAAAAAGTTGATTTGACATGTGGGCCCATGTGAATAGATAAACTGAGTATAGCTTATCCTAGGGGTTACTTAGAATTGTTATACTCTCTTATACTCGTTTAAATTGGCTTAGTAATACCAAGTTATACCCTACAAACAAACAACCATTTTTCTTATCCATTCTTATACCACCCTTATATTACCCTTATACTCCCTTATACTCCCTTAATCCGTTTACCAAACGGGGCATTAGTGTATGATTTTAATGCTGCTCTCTTTAGACACTGTCCTTAATAAAATTAATCATCATAAATGGGCAAGGGATGGGATATGGCTTGCATCTTTTGCGGTAATCAGGAGGATACCGCTGACTATATTCTCTAGCAGTTTGAATTGGGTAAATGATTTTGTGAAGGTGGGGATTCATTGATATTCAATGGTCCATTGCAAACGCGGATCAAATAGTGGTGTATGAATGACGGAGATAAAACAAGTAATCAAAATTTGATGCATTCCCTCATAAGTTGTGCTGGGGTATTTGGTGTGCAACGAAAAACTTTTTGAGAGGAGGGTTTACAACCACTGCAGAAATCTCTTTTGCTTGGGTGTTTCTTCCCCTGTTCCTGTCTCCTTTCCTTTCCCCCCTTTTTATTTTTATTTTGTTTTCTTTTTCTGTGGACTGTACCTTGGTGGTAGATATTCCTACCAGTTCCAGCCCCCCACAAAAAGAAAAGAAAAGAAAAGAAAAAACTAGGAGGGTTTATGTAGAAAACATTGGATAGGCATTTTGTCCCTCCTTTGGAACTGGTGCAACTTCGTATTTTCCAGAGGAGGGTTTACGTGGACCAGGTTCTACCTATGTATCACATTTTTTATGCAAAATGGGCATCTTTAGGAAATGTGAGAAATGTGAAGAGATTGCAGCCCTTATTTTGGGTTCATTAATTATACGAACATCGGGTGAGTCACTAATTCAAATGAATTCAAGCATTTCAGTATGCAGAATGGAATCTAGACTTAATGGTAGTCAAAAGTCCCTGGTTTTCTGTTAAAAGCATAAGTATTGGAAAATGGATTTGATGGTTGAGGACTTAAATTGCACAAACATGGCCGGCAAACCATTGTCTGCAAAGTAAACCAGGACTTCAAGCACCTTCCTCTTTTTTGGGTTTTGTAGCAGACCCCTCATCTGCATTTTGGAGTTGTATCCCAAATTATTGAATAAACGGTGGTAGAATTCCCACCTTTTCTCAAACAGTAAGGAGACTGAACTATTTGAAATGAAAACCCCAGTTGACACTAGGATCCCAACATATTGATTAATATGTTCATTGCATGACATGGGAATGAAAAATGAAGCCTGATCGAACATTCATTATGACCGGTCAGAAGACAGCAAAAGCTAAGTTGGTTACTAGAAGACTGATACTTCCTACAATTAAAGAATTATCATAATTGATCTGATCAACTGATTGTCCAGATCTTCCCAATACTGAAAATCTGCTGTTTCTTAGTAATCATTAAATGTTTATGTTTCATGTTCAAGAATGTTAAAATTTTATGTGTCTTTTATTGATTGTAACCATTATACATAGAAATTTGTTTTCAGTTAAACAGAAAAAGCTTGCAATAAAATGCTTAAGTTGGAGATGTGTCAGTGATCTTTAAAAAGGATTTGCAATATATTACGAGAACTCAGAATTTGGTAATTTACCTGATGAAATCTTGCACAAACTTTCAAACATATCTATTAGATCCATGCAATCTACACACTCACTGGTACAGAGAGCCACTCTATCTGACTTGGAAGTTTGAAGTCATATGTTGATCTACCTAAAATATGGAGAATATTTGATGCTTTTCCCCCATATCTGTTTCTTTTCTTTCCTCATCTGTTCAATGTTTCACAGGACTAGCTGGCTGTGACTTCTTTCATATACATGTATTCATAATTCATAAATTCATAAAGGATGGAATTATATAGTTTGATTAATTTGACTTGTATAAATCTACATATACATAAACTTTTTTATTATGATATTGTAGGGCATTGCAGGAATTAGATCAATCAGTCTTCCAAGGAAGACTATTGCATGTTATGCCAGCAAAACAACAAACCTCATCTAGTGAGAACCATGAGTAAGATGACATGATTTTTTAACTCATGAATTTATAAATTTTTATTGTTAAATGCTTTTATTTTGTTTGAGCTTAACTTTCAATTGTGCACTCCATTTGAACATTTTCCAGGTCTTTTGATGCTGGTGACACTGCTGGCAAAAAATTTAAGCAGCAGCGAGAGGAACAGAGGAGGGCATCTGAATTGGGTGGTGATACACGAGCATGGAACAGTTTGTTCATGCGTCCTGATACGGTATGTTTCATAATTATGCCAACTCACCTGTGCATATTATTATTTCTGTTTTTTTTATTTGGCTGAAGTTGGTTGGGGTGTGTTAATTCTATTCATTTCAAATTAACTACCTGTTCACAGTCCTTTCTTTTCCTCTTCTAATATTGATTAGGTAGTTGACAATATTGCTCGGATATTTGGTGTTAGTAAAAGTGACGTACTTGATCCTGAAGCAAAAGATCTTGCTTCACGTCTTGCACTGGGAGAAACTTATGTGATTAAAGAGACAAAGCAAGCTTTGTCCAATGCTGGAATCAATGTTTCTGCATTAGAAGAATTTATTTCCAAAGGTACAGACAGTGTTAAGAGAAGCAACCATGTTATCTTGGTCAAGAACTTGCCGTATAGTTCCAGTGAAGGAGACCTCGCCCAAATGTTTGGAAAGTTCGGGAGTTTGGACAAGATTATTCTTCCACCAACAAAAACATTGGCCTTGGTATGCATTTTTGTAATGCAACTGTGCAGTAGTTTATTTCTTTTGTTTGAATCTTGCTTTACTAACATAGTTTTAGAATATACAATTTTCATGTGTTTGTCAATTTCTATTCATCAGTAAAAGCGTAAAATCACTTTCTGAAGAGGGAGATATGCAAGATTGTATTGATATTTATTTATGTGAGAAAAAGAGGGATTATATCACATTGGAAATATTTTTGTCTGAGTTTTAAATTCCTTATTCTCGTTAATCTTTCATTGGTTTAAAGGATATTATTCTCCACTCTCTCTCTCTCTCTCTCTCTCTCTCTCTCTCTCTCACACACACACACACACACACACGCACACATGCATGCACACACACAGTCACTCACCCACCCACCCACCCACGCGGAAGCTTCTTGGGGGTGAAGGTCGCCTTGAAGTTAATGACATTTGATCTGGTGTGAGGTCTCCATCTCACCATTTCATAACCAATTTTAAAACAACAATCAATCAATCCAAAATTAATTTTTTTTTTAAAGTTTGCCTCAAAGTTCTCCTATAGCTAATCTCTCATTTACAAATCTTCTCACAATTTTTCAGGTGATTTTCCTTGAAGCAGCCGAGGCACGTGCAGCTTTTAAATGCTTAGCTTATAAGCGCTTCAAGTAAGTTGCTTTCTTGATTTTTAATTTTCCTTTCCTGGTTAAGCAACTTTTTGCTTATCATTTTTATAATGTTAACAACCCCAGCGGTCAAAAGTAACGCATTTTTTTTAGAGTTAAGGCAATGGCTGTATTTTTTAATAAGCCTTTTCTGATAGATATCTCCTAAAATTTAAGAAAAGTATATATTAATGTGTTTCCTCATTGAATGAGTTTAAACTTGTATAAATCGATAGACCTTCACGGACATGAATTTATATGCATATTATTTAGTATTTTAGGTTTCTCACCTAACAAATATTACTTACACCTATAATATGATTGACATACTGATTGATTGTCTTTCCTTCTTTTCCCCCTCTACGTATTTACCAAGTTATAATGTAACATGAAGTCCGCATGTACCATGGGGGCCTAAATATTTCATGCAGTGGCATGTATGGTACATGTGGTTCCCATTGATCGTTTAATTTATTTATTTTTTATTATCACATGTAATCTAAATTCAATATTGACATGTGAATGACTTCAATTACAAAAACAATTCTCCGCCTCTCCAAACCTCTCCACCTTAGAAGAGGTGAAAATTAAAATATTTATTTAAAAAAAAATTAGTTCAATGAATTTAAAATCCAAATTGGAGGGCTTCTTATTCGTCATCAAATGCTTTGAGTTGGTCTTCGGCCTCAATTAATTTGTCTAAAAATATTTGGTGGGCATTGATATTAACCATCCGAAGAGGTCACCACACTTAGCTTCGGCGATGGGGTGCTCCACATTCAGATTCCCCATCAAGTACCTTGGGCATCCCCTCCATATTAATTGTCTTCAGAAGAGGGAATGAGATCTGCTCCTCAGATTTCATAATAAGCTAAATGGATGGAAAGGAAGACTCCTTAGATTGGGAGGTTGTCTTGTGCATTTAAAAGCGATCTTCTCAAGTCTTCCTCTCTACTACTGCTCTATTTTTCAAAGCCCCTTCTGGTAACTTAAACCAAATGGAAAACATTGGAAGAAGATTTTTCTAGTTGGGGAATAAGGAAAATGGTAAAGGGCTCCATTTAGCCAAATGAGATTTCATTCGAGAAAAAAAGGAAGGCGACATGGGAGTTCTAAATCTTCGATATGAACAAAGCCTAAATGGCTTTCTAGATTCCCTATGGATTTTAGTAATCCGCGAGAAATTCTAATCGGGATGCTCTAGATTATTATTGGTTCTACAATCTAGAGTGTTTCTTTAGAAGATGTGAAAGGGTATCCTGGATGTGACCATTACTTTTATGGAGGAGATCCAATCATTTCAAAAACGGGATGGAGATCCAGTTTAGTGGCTTTATTATGCTTCACTCTTTCCTAGTCTCTTTAGGGTGACAAAGGATGAGAACGATTTCATTTGTGATTGCTTCACTTGTGGAGACAATTCTATTACATGCTCCCATGGTTATGTCGGAATCTAAACAAGATTGAAGATATGAAGCGAAGTAGTTGACATCTCTCCTTGCAGCGTTACATGAGGTGGAATTGAATTTGGAAGAGGACACAATGTCTTGGAAGTTGCCCTCGACTTTTTATAGAATTTTTTTTATATAAAAGCCCCTTGACTGGCATATCTTTCGCTCGATTTGAAGGTCATTTGGAGTTTTCTTGTGCTGTTAGAGGTTTGTTGCTTCATGTGGTTGTCACTTTAGATCAGGTATTAACCAAAGCTAATATAGTGATATGGATAAATGATGGAAATGTCACATGCGGGCTGTGGTTCACAGGAGGAAACTAGGGATCACCTCTTCTTTGGATGCTCCTTTAGTTCTTGAATATGGGAAATGGTGGGATTGGCCTTAGGGTCCTATTGTTCTTTTAGAGAGCTTGATGGAATGTGGAGATGGTTCAGAAGTGGCACAAATGAAGTGGTTGGAGTAACCTTGCCAAATTCCAATGGCTCATTTCACATGCAGTGTGTTGGTGCTTTTGGATCACTCGAAATGAAAGCATCTTTTAACATGAGAGGAGTTACTTGGAAAACACTTGGGCAGCAATATAATTGCTCCTCAAATCATGTGTCATTGTGTTACTTGGTGTGGATCATCCTTCCACCATTATTGGGTGTGTGTGCTCTCTCTCTATATACGTTTACTTTTATTAGTTTGCTTTTATTTCCTTTTGAGATATCTCATCTCCGTCTTGTTAATAGATGCTCCCAATTCCTTTAAAAAAAAGTTTAAAACATATCAAGTGAATCATGTCACTGTGTTTTTATAATGGAATCTCACGTGTTCCTATTTTCTTAATATAATAAGGTCTTTGTTTCAACCATCACAAGAAATTCCCATTTTCACTGGAAATGATGCCATTTGCTTATGCATAATTTCAAATCATTAGGCTGGTCATAGTCTACTGACTTCAAATTTCAAACTGGGAAATGTCTAGGTTGAAAGGAATCTTTTTTGCCATAAAAAATCTCCACATTAATTTAAGAGGTATTCTGGCGAATCGAGGCATATATGCCAAGAATGTCAGACATTATGCTTTTGGAAGAGTGAATCAGTCCATTTGATTTTCTCACAACCCATCCATTTACGATTATGTTGAGTTTCCATTTGTGCTATTACTTTTAAGTTGGTTTTCCTTTATAACCACTGGTAACATTAAGGATGGTCAGGTGTAGGCTTAGAACCTAGTTCTGGAGAAGTTAGAGAAACATCAGGATTCTTGTAAGCATGATAATCTTCAACTGCAGTGTGAAATTTTGCATAAGAGCAACTTGGGGGAACAACAAATTGTCAATATTTGGTAAGAGATAATGCAGTCGTGTGTTTTTAACTCATGATACTCCTATGAAAGGAACAATTGTTGAGATCTTCAATTTCTGTATTCTTTTGCACCAGATATTATCCCATGTTCTTAATTGGCTTAGAACTCTCTAGAGCATCTGATTTGTAGTTTATGATGATGCTAATAAATCTAGTCCTCTATTGATCTGAAGTGGTGCATGCTATGAATACATGCTGTTAAAAAAAACATGGGAGAGAATTATACACATGATCCTGAGTGGACTTTGACATAATAATATATCTTTGACAAACAAAGAAAAAGAAAAATTTAGTCAACATAACTGGGTTTACCAAATAGCTAAGATTACTTAGGCCCCATATTTTCCCTCAAATTCCTCAGTTCTTTCCCTTTCTAGGACACTAAAATACTAATTTACCCCTACAATTAATATCTCTTTACAAATCTATGGATGATTTGTGTTCATTAAGATGTATGGCTGGTTATTTTGAGAGATAAGAATGCCTTATGTTACTTGAAGATGTTATTTTGAGTGGCAAAATAGTATTTTCATGTTGCCATTTTTCCTATCGTAATGTGGGGTGTAAGTGCACATTTTTTAAATATAGGGGATGTTTATGTAGGTTTCGCAAACTTGTTAAAGAACATGTGGGTACATGTTCACCATTTTTGTGTGTAGATCAAACATGAGGATTGCGTATTTGGAGATGTTTTAATTTGATTTATTTTTTTGCCGAATTATGCTGAGAGAAGAATTGTTTGGTGATTTTTGGCAATGCTTTCATATGGAATTTATTGAAATGTATAAAATTGGGTATTTGTTTGTTGTGCTACATGTACTTATCACCTATGTATGCGCACGAAACAGAACACTAGAAGTTCTCGGCTACTTGTGTGAATTGAATACTTTTGATGCATTGATGTTTTCTTCAATCATGTGTTGAAATGTATGCTGATTACATGTTTCCTGTTGCTGTTTGTATGCGGTACATGATGAGTGCTTATTTTGGGCTGTTTTAAGTTGATTTTTTGTGTAAATATCCCGATAGAAGAATTGTTTGGTGATTTTCGTAATATTTTCATATGAAATTTTGTTGATTTGTAACGTAGAAACTTGAGGATTTTTTTTTGTTTTATTAACTTCTCACCTATGTATGCGTGCGAAACAAAGCACCTAAAATTATCAGCTACATATGCGTTGAATAATTTGGCCATGATTTATGTTTCGAGAATTGAATACTTTGATGTATTGATGTTTTTGTTCAATAATATGTTAAAGACATGTGATGACATGTTTCGTTTTCGTGTAAAGACGTGATTAGTGCTTATCTGGAGATGTTTTAAGTTGATTTTGTTTTGCGGAATTATGCTGATAGAATTATTTTTTCTGTGATTTTGGCACTGTTTTCATGTGAAATTTGTTGATTTGGAACATAGAAGCTTGAGAAATTATTTTATCAAGTGTACTTGTCATTTCTGTGCGCATGGAACAAAAAACCTGAAGTTCTCAGCTGCATATTTATGTGTAAACTGAGTTGGCCAAAGAAAGTCTGCATTTTATTTCTTAATCGAGTCAATCGATTTATCCCTTTTGAAAGCAATATTTCAATCACTTATTTTCATAAAAAATTATCTATCTATTGGAATTATATAGAAAATATGACAAATAAGCTATAGATACTTTGCAAAGTTCATTGGTCCATAATATTTGCTTAAAACAATGTAAAAGTATCAAAACCAATGATGTAATAGAGTCATTCCCTTTTTGTTTTTGTTTTTTTTAAATCACAGCTGGTATGCTTAGACTATTTAATATATTATGTGAAATCAAATGCATTGAGAAATAAAATACATTTACCTTATATTGATATTTCTCTTGATAAATAGATATTGTTGTTGCCTGTTGGTCGTGGGGTGAGATAGACTGGCACCCACCAAAAGAGATGAGATGGATGCTTGCTGGCTCCCTCCTTATATGGACTTGACTAAGAGGTATTCGAGAAAGAGTAGTGAAGTTGGAGCTTCAGATTGAGAAAGGGAAGAAGTATTGTGAGGGAAGGGTACATGTGTTCTGGAGCCAAATAGGTTGGCATTGGTTAATTTGGCATCATATAATTACAGGGCATCGAAACCCATTGTTGATTGGAATGTACTGTGTGCAGTGGAAATTGGAGAGAGAGATGATAGAGGATAGAAAGGGGGGGGGGGGGGAGTTCACAAGGGACTACATAGTTAATAGGCTTCATTATTTTCATTAAGAATTTTGGTTTCTAAAATAGAGGTAAAATATATTCACTCATAAAAACTTCCTAAAATATTTCAATATGAAATCCTGATATATCTGCATGAATTTCTTATATAATTGATCCTGAAATAACCGCTATTTATCATATGTGCAGAGATAATGCACATCTGAATAATATGTTTCCACGTGACCACTTGGAAATACATGAGCCTCTTACTGTACAAAAAAAATGTGGAAGAATAAGTCAGCATTTTAAAAATTCAAATTTAATTACTAGTTATCATTGGCTGATGTCCAAGTGGAAAGCTTGACTGACCATTGCAATATTGTAGGGATGCTCCATTGTATCTGGAGTGGGCTCCTTCTGAAATTCTCTCCTTGAACCCTTCATCAGAGACAGACAAACAAAATAATGCTGTTGTCGGTGAAAAAGATGTCAAGAAGATGCTACTGGAGCAGAGTGTGGAAGGAATATCTGAAGAGGATATCGATCCTGATAGAGTTGAGGTATTTGCTAGACAGTATTCATTTTCTTCTTGCATCCTTATGATATGTTTATCTGAATCCTAGCTTTTCCGTGTAACTAGCCAAATTTTTGTTGCTCTTTCTTCTTTTACCTGTGTATAATGCATAAGTTTTGTCTAAGAAAATGCAGAGTGGTATATATTTTGTAGATCAAATGGTCAATTGCAGTTGGAGGGATTTGTTGGCACTATTTGTTTGTTGAATACTTGTTAGCAAATTTTGTAATCCTTTTTCTCTTTTCATTTCATTGTTATCGGCTTGGAAAGCCATAAGCACATGCATTTATCAGCCAAACTGGCACTGGGAGAACTGACCATGATTATTTAGAACTTGCTACTATTTTACCTTCTTTCTCAAATTGAACCAGAATTATATTATTAAATTTATATAGCTCCACCGAAAACATGACTTTCCTTAATTAACCTTTATAATTCAGTCCTTATCAAGACCATCTTGTTTTATGTGATATGCTTTTGAGACCCACTGAAATGCTATTGTTCTTTTACAGTCACGAACATTATTTGTGAAGAATATCAATTTTAGAACATCTGACGAGAACTTGAACAAACATTTTACTGATAATGTGAAGAATGGAGTGATCCGCAGTGTGAAGGTGATTCCAGAATTGATCTGTAGCATCTATGGTAAAAAATTTTTGGGCTAAACTTTCTCAATATTGGTGTGTTCCTTGTAGATAAAAAAGCACTTGAAAAATGGGAAGAATGTTTCAATGGGTTTCGGTTTCATTGAGTTTGATTCTGTTGAAACAGCTACAAAAGTATGCAAGGATCTACAGGTAACAGTGTGTGCCTTTAATGTTGATCTATGTATGTATATGATCTGTACCTTTCCACTCACAGGCTTACTTTCTGTTTGGTTAAATATTTTCTTTGCAGAAGTGAGTTGGACGCTGACAAGTACACTGTTTGTATTGTAGGGGACTGTTTTGGATGGGCATGCGCTTATGTTGCAACTTTGTCATGCCAAGGATGATCGGACGATTAAAAAAGTTGAGAATGACAGGAGTTTGACAAAATTAATTGTAAGAAATGTTGCTTTTGAGGCGACAGAAAAAGATCTCAGACAGCTTTTTAGTCCGTTTGGCCAGGTAATGTCTTCTGCCGCTCTAAGTAAATTACATAAAGTGGTTCATGCAGATACATATAGATTTATACCTGTGGTTGCTTCTGAGATGATCATGATCCAGTCAATGCCTGAATTACTTTTGAGTTTCTACTCGGATGATGTGTTGTTTTTATAGGAATTGAAGTTTCGAATTTCATCTTGTTGAAGCTATTGATAGGTTGGATTAGTTGGATTTTCTAGTTAAGATATATGACCTCCAGTCAGTATGCATGAGTTTCTAGTTAAGATATATGACCTCCAGTCAGTATGCATGAGATCTCTCCCATTATAGAGAGATTTGGGATTAGGGCTGCAACTCGGGTGGGTTGGGTTGGGGTTGGAGATTGAAATATTCAATCTTAACCCGACCCTAACCCGATTTTCAACCTAGTGATCCCAACCCAAACCCAATTCATGAATAACACTCAAAACCCGAACCAACCCGAGGAACCCGAATTGGGTGATCAAGCAAAAGAAAAAAGAGAGTAAAATGCACTGTTTTTGGGGCCTCTTATGAAGAAGAAAAAAAGAGAGGAAAAAGAAGAAACAGGGGGAGGAGGGATGGTTTGGGGCTGCTGTGATGAAGAAGTAAAAAGAGAAGGGGGGTGGTGGCTGGGTTTGTTTGCAGTTAATGCAAAAGAAGAAGAAAAAGGGGGGGGGGGGGTGATTTGGGGGTTCAAGAAGAGAGAGGGAGAGGGAGGGGGAGGGAGGGAACAGGGAGAGAAGAGGGAGATGGATCCCAATCCAAGGGATATTTTTTTTTTAACAATCCGAGGGAGATGAGGGTGGCGGCTAGGGTTGTTTCTCTCTTTTTGGTTTGTGTAAAAGTAAGATCAACGGTGTAGATAAAAAACCAAACATCTAATGGTTACTATTTAATCAAAAGTACTCATATTTATTTTGTCCGGGTCGGGTCGTGTTGTCCAACCCGAATCTCCCAACCTGAACCCGGACCCAGTTTTTCCAACCCAACCCACTCAAAAATCGGGTTCAACCCGTTGGGTTCGGGTTGGACCCAACCCAAGTTGCAGCCCTATTTGGGATGTCAGTTGGCTGTGTCTTGCTAGGGGCTTATATAATCTGGGTCCTGGACCCTGCTACCCTCGTACTGAAATGTGCAATCTCCAGGTCCAGGCTCGGGTTGATGATTTGATCATTAGACTTGGGCATGCTCATTTTTTTTATCTAGTAGTTGTAGTATCGGAGGATTATACTAGAATTGGAGGCAAAGGTCCAGTCCTATTTTATTGATACTTATTCGTACTGTAGGTACCACCAAAGAGAACTTCCACAAGACATATTTGGAAAACACCATGAAACCTTCCTAATTACCTTCCTACTACACTATACTGAACCGATTCTTTGAATGACGTTGGGTAAGATGGGGAATCCATTAAGGCTTGAGCCTATATTGTTGAAACTTGATTTAAGATAATTATTTGAATTGTAGGTTCCACCAAAGGGAAATTCCACAAGACATGTATGTAAAACAGCAAGAAACCTTCATAATTACCTTCTTATTATACTATACTAATGAATTCTTAGAATTATGTTGGCTAAGAATAAGGTGTCTTTGTTATTCTTTCATGTAAAGACAGAAAAGTTAGGGCTTTTTAGAAGAAAAAACAGAAGTAGAGGCACGTGATAATTACCTATTTAGATAGTCAATTTTTCTATTTTTTCTTTTTTCTGAAAGGTAACAAATTAAAAATAAGACATTAGACATACTTTGGGTAACAGAATAAGAAATTGAATTTGATATGTGAGTAATCATCAGCATCAATTCTTTTCAATTTCCATCATAATAACATTTGTGTTCCATGTAAGCACCAGATCGAAATTCTTGCACCAAATTTTACATGAATAGGTAGCCAGTACTTTATGTTATCCACCTATCCCTATAAGGAATAATTGTGTTTTAATTGTCATTGTTTTTTTTTTTTTTTTTTTTAACAATGAAACCAACAAAATAAGTTAATTAAAAAAAGTCTCCTCTATATCGTTCCCACAATTCTATTTTTTCTCATGAGTAGAGAACAGAGTAAAAGAAAGATCGCCTGCCTTGCCATTGGCAATGAAACCTAACTTTAGCAATATGGATACAAGTGATTATATCATAAACTATAACATCACTCGTTCCAGAGTAGAGTTATGCCTCTCTAATACCTTTGTATATGCGCAATCTGCGTTGTTCGTCATCCTCAGAGTTCTTTCCTTTATATATTTCTGCATTATAGGCCATCACAATTTTCTCATTATTTGGACTTTTTATGTTAGCATCTTTATATGTATTGCATAAAAAAGCAGGAATTTAATTGTTGATGGCACTGTCTTTTTCGGTCTGCACTACTCTTACAACTCCCAAGAAATGTGCACAGATGCACTGTTCTAAATTAATCACTCCTAAATTTAATATCCCAGATGCACAGGTTCCACCAAAATTTTGCACCAAAAAAAATCCCATATGGGCAGGGAAGTGAATGAGATAGATAATCATAGAACCGCAGCGTGATTGATGATTAATCATAGAGCCATGTGTGATTAATGAACTAAGAATATAGCCATTGCCACTTGATCTTTTGATCTCCCATCACTTTAAGCTGCTCTTCTGTCATATTTATGTTTTGTTATGGGCAGGGAAGTGAATGAGATAGATAATCATAGAACCGCAGCGTGATTGATGATTAATCATAGAGCCATGTGTGATTAATGAACTAAGAATATAGCCATTGCCACTTGATCTTTTGATTTCCCATCACTTTAAGCTGCTCTTCTGTCATATTTATGTTTTGTATTTGGCCAATGGTTCCATATATAGTAATTTAGTTCTAAGTTCTAACAAATTGTTTATGCTTTTTTATTTTTAAAGATCAAGAGTTTAAGGTTACCATTGAAAGTTGGCAAGCACAGAGGTTTTGCATTTGTTGAGTATGTCACCAAACAAGAGGCTCAGAACGCGATACAGGCTCTCTCGAGCACCCATTTGTATGGGCGGCATCTGGTAAGCAAGGCTTTCCCTAACATCAAATGCATACATTTATTTTACCTGACATAAGGTCTCATGCTTAGTTAATATTTGGGTAGGTGATTGAGCGAGCGAAAGAAGGGGAAAGCTTAGAAGAATTGAGAAAGAGAACGGCTGCTCAGTTCACAGATGAACAGAATGGGTTTTTCAACCCTACCAAGTTGTCCAAGAAAAGAAAACAGCTTTCAGCTGTTGAGGAAGGCAGGGTGAAATTCGAAAGGATTATGAGTTAAATCATTGCTTTTCTTAGTTCTGGTGGGGGGATTTTTGCAGTTTCTACCCCAATTTATTTTGTTTTTCTTTGATAATCATATTTGTAATGTTTCACATCAGTATTTAATATTTATTAGAGGTTTACCAATATTTTAGTGTGTAGAATATTGTCTTAAATGAAAAATGATAGATTGAGCCACAGGCCCGGATAAAAGCTAGCCTGTCATATAATATTATTTATAAGGGAAAAATTGTTTGTCCTTGTAATATTAAAAAATCATCACAAATCTCTATGCCATAAAAAAAAAATCATTTAGTCTCTTTCGCCATCCCAATTAACTAGGTTGGTGGTTAATCTTAACTAAGACATTAAGGGCACGTCTAGTCCCACCAACATTTTTTCTTACCCTACCAGTCGGGCAAAAAAAAAAAAAACGGTGTTTTGCTATCCCTATCAATTCGGTCAGTTCGATTAAATTTGATCGTCATTTTAGGTTTTGGGCGATCGGATTTGGTCGTCATTTTAGGTTTTGGGTGATTGGATTTGGTCGTCATTTCAGGTTTTGGACGATCGAACCTAATCGAACAGGATTTGTAATAAAGTTTATAATTTTTTCTTGAAAACATAATCCCACGACGTGTATCTTCCTTGAATCTTTCATATCATTCCAAGTCTGAGTTGTAATGTAGGGAGAATAAATAATTATTCTTAAATGTAGAATATAAGAACAATTTTTTTAAATAAGTTACAGACAAATTTCAAAAGCCAAATATAAAATGTGTTTGGATCAACTGATAGATTTTTTTTTATTTTCAAACAAAGAATCATCTTAACTATGAATTCAAACGAAGCTTAAAAATGATATATATTTGTCTAATAAGATATTTTTCTATAAAAATTTGAATTAATTGAAAGTATACATACTTACATTTTTTTCAGTCCCTTAGCTATTGTTTGGATAAAAAAAAAATGTAGAATGTGATGAATAAACCAAAAAATTTATTTGTTTACAAAGAATAGTTAGATATAGTTCTGAACCCTATTCGACCAATTACGGTCGCCCAGAGCTTGAAATGATGATCAATTACAGTCGCCCAAAACCTAAAATGGCGACCGATTTCGGTCCATCTGGATTGGTGGGAACAACAAAACACCGATTTTTTTTTATGGTGGGTTAGGTGAAAGGCTTGGTGGGGATAGACTGCGCGCACACATTAAAAGGCGCCTGAGTGTAGTCACCCTTTATTTTATGGGAAAATCGATGCTCCCCTAGAAATTTATGAAAATCAGAAAAGGTCCTCTTAAAATCGGTTAATCCTCTCATGTCTCTGTCTTATTAAACACCATTTATTTTATCGCCTACCATAAACATACATGATTTAATTATTATATTACTTTTTTACAATTTACTTCTTCCTTGAAAAATATTGATATAACCATATGAAAACTTATGAAAATAAAAAAAATTTCCTACTAAAAATTTACCTCTAAAATTAGTAGGAAAATTTTCAAAGGATTTATTAATTTTACAGGGATCTTTTCTGATTTTCAAAAGTTTTCAGGGAGTTATCGATTTTTCCTTTTTTTTTTATTTGGTGAATATAGGATAGAAGGAGAATTTACAGGAAAAAAATATGGGCATTTTTGTTCATCAAAATGACTAAATCGAATTTTTCATAGTTTGTAGGGATTCATTTGAATTTCATTTATTGAAGCTCCGTTTAGTAAACGGAATATTCCATGTAAACTGATGGCAATTTGATTCAGGGACTAAATCCGTTAAACATGCACACTTTCTGAGGATTTGTGACGATTTTCTAATTTTACATAAATTAAAACTGATTTAGCAAGTTCCTGGGAGTTATATTGATTTTTTTCTATTTTAAATATAGCCATCCAAATCAAATTAGAAATTATGCAGATATGTAGCAGATATGTAACTTTTGTCAAAAGAATCTGAACTGATCTAAATCGGTTGGACTTGAGTTTGGATCAATAGTTTTTTGATCGATTTATATTGGTTTGGATTTGATTTTAATTGGAAAAAAAAAAAAACAAAACCGGAAATGAATTGAATTATATTATATTTAAACTCATGATTTATAATCAATATTTATTAAATCATTCCTTTTATATTAAAAAAATTTAAACTAATCCTATTATATTAAAAATTTCACTAATATAAGTTTTTTTTAAAAAAAAACAAAAACCATTGACCATTTACTAGTTGAAAACACAAAGTAGCACATAGCTTGAAAAAATATTAGGAACGATCGTCTCTGTTATTTTTTTCTTTTTGTAATGAGTTGAATCCATACCATTATACAAATTTTTTCTAGTTTGGTATATACTATATACTAGCATAATTTAGTATATAGTAGATTAGGGAATGTGAGAACTACAAGTGTGTTTCGTAGTAGTGTAAAACAAGCTAGGATGACACTGCACAACATATTAAGAAATTAACACTATACGACATGATATATCATTGACATTAAGGGGATAAGGGCGGTGTTGGGGCCAGTCTCCCAATACATTGGCATGGGACGAGAATGGCATGCATAATGGGCATAATATATAATATAGAATATATAGATTAAGACATGGTTTAGTAAGGGATAAATGTTTAAGATAAATTAGTCTAATTTATGAGGATAAGAAGATCATTATTTTTATTCAAATTTACATTTAGTAATGAATTTTTTCATCCCTATTTTTTGTGTTCTTATTCTTAATTTTGTATTTGGATAACATGATCTAAAATATGGCATAACTTTAATTTTTTTTTAAAAAAATACCAAGTCTACCATTTCTATTAATTGGGTATTAATATTGTTAGTTTTGGTTTCATGAAGTTTTTTATTTTTGTTTTTTGGGATGGATAGTCTTAAAAGTTGTCTATGTTTTACAAAATACGGTTAAAAATTAGGATAAAGTTTGTTCCACTTTTACCTAAAATAAAATATCCTCACTTTTTTTTTATCAAAATACGGATAATTGTCAATATTTTATCCATTTTTTTTCTTATGCCATATGAGATAATATGTGATTTAACCTAATTATTTCCTTATCCCAACCTCTAATAGCAGTGCCAAACTAGGCCTAAGAGTATATAATATATTAATTAAGTGTATTATCTCATTGTTTGGTATGGCTTCAAATGGCGCAACAAGGAATAATAGGCACAACCACTGTTCAAATATATAGTCTGTGTGGGAGAATATGCGTTCACATATGCGGTTCGGTGTAGAGATCAAATCGCATAAGGCCAGACGGCTCAATATGCGTATTAATCTTATTATATTGTTATTAATTATTAATAGATATACATATTTATCTTATTATCTATTGTTAAAAATAATAGTATTAATAAAAATATAACACTCGCATATCCTCTCGTATACTGCATATACTCTATGCGATACCCTAATCGCACGCAAATCGCTTACCGCACTTCTAAACACCGGGCACAACATATAATACATGGATTAAGTGTATTGTCTCTTTATGTGTGTTTATATCAAACATATATAATGTTTGTGTATATATGTATATGCAATGTGTATATATATAATGTATGTATATTAAGATATGTAAAATATTATATATGTATATATTATAATGTATATCTAAATTGAAAAACGAGTTTGATAGTTTGTTTCACAAGAAAGTGGATCTTTTTATTCCAAATTACAAGTTTCCAAAATACAAGTTTGTTTAGTATAGATAAACTATAAATCTGTAATATTTATGTCTTGATAAGTTAATATATATCCTAATATCTATACCTATGAGACAGGGATAATTATTCCCGTTTACCTATAATTATATTCTAATAAAGACAAAATTATCTAAATTGAAATAGAAATAATAACCAAAAGAAAATCATATAATTCTCATCTATTCCGATATATCTCTTGGAAAATGTTACATTCACCATTTTATAGCCTAAAAAGCAGATCGCACATGTTTTCAATTTTTATCATATACCTTATCTAATGATGTATGTATTTTTATAAAATGTGAAATAAATACTCAAATTATTTGGATGACATCATTTAAAGAAAATGTGAAAAATTTCAAACAAGGTATATACCTTGATACAGCGAGTGGAGGGGGGGGGGGGGGGCTAACGAGGTATATAAGACTGCATTTGAGATTGTAAAAAAGACTTTGTGTAACAAAGCTCGTATATCTTTCATTCCCAGATAAGTTATCCACAAATCTAACAGGGGAGAGAGTATAAAAGCACACACTCTACTTTCAAATGTGAAATGCTCAGAGAAGGTTGGCATTTGAAGTAATTCTTACACCACCTTAAAACAAACTCCCAGCAATTTTAGTTGAAACATAAAAGCAGAAGCCATAACAAACTCTTCTATATTTAAATTTATAAAAATTCACTGTACAACTCAGGTCACTAGTTTCTTAAAATAGTTTCCTATCTTTGCCTATCTGTATGATGATGAAGTCCTATTTTATTGTTTCTAAATAACTTACATATATTTCACATCAATACCTGGAAATAAAAAAGAGAGAAGAAAAAGAGAGAATGACTTCTGCATTGACTTCAATTTTCCTATACCATGTGGATTTACATTCATTGCTTGCCATTCGAAATGTAGACGTGTAGCTACTGCGAATTCGATCAGTATTATACAGCCACAGATTGTCCTACAAAACCAAACAATTTGATGAGATTATAATTATAATCATACAGAATCAAATGGTGGTGAAACCAATATGTGAAGGAAAGAAGTACCTTGTCTCAAAGGCTGGGCCTCATGTTGGGGATTGTCAAGTGGCATGTATTGTGACATGATGGCCATTATTTCAGAGTCCATGTAAGACTGGACGAAGAACATGTTTGAAAAATGGATATTAATTTAATGTCGCTGGCTTATATTATGTAATGACATGCATCGGATTCACAATTTTGTAATAGAAAATTCAATAAAACATGCATTTGGAATGGTTTATATGCGATAAGGAGACGTACCCGGAGCCTGTATTTGTAGAACACATAACCTGCTATTGCAGCACCAACCACACATGAGAGAACCAAAAGTGTCATAAACCACCCGAACCTGGATGCGTTTTTGGCTGCAAGAGGAGATGAGCATTGAATGATGAGAATACATGTATTGATTACTTCCATGCATAGTAAAAAAATCATGTACGGTGAATATTCAACAAGGGTTCTATTCAGTACAATAAGTGTACATTCATATATCATACGAGATAAGTGAGGTAAAAATACAGAGATAGTAAAGTTTTTTTTTCTATGTATTTTGACCTTTAGTAAGAGAAATATGATGACAATTGTGATTAACTTTTAAATTATGAAGAATGTGGAAAATCATCCTCACGAAATGGATGCCAGATCCTATAGGAACAAAACAATTTGTGAATTGAAGTATGTTTGGCAAATAGATATGTGAGATATCCAATCGTCGAAATTTTTAGAACATTCAGAAAAGTTTGGAGTACTTTATGACTATACTTCCTAGGGAGTTGTGCAAAATGATCTTAGGAAGCCCACCCAAATCTCATGCAGAATCCAATGTGACTTGGATATAGCTAAAATTAAGCAAGAAATCTAAAGATCTAATTGAGTAGCATAAAAAAAAATACTAAGATTGAAAAGAAATTGAAGAGAGGAATAAGAGAGAGATCATGGTTCATACCAATGCATGTATCCTCTACTGATATGTACAAAAGGTCACCCTTGCACTTGCAGTCATATCCACCCCATGTGTTCTTACAACTGCAACCATCACATTGGCAGGCAAGTTTTTCTTTGCATTCATTTATGTCTGAAAGCAAAATCTCCATTTAGAACAAACAATTAGAGAATCAACACATTAAAATAGATAGATGTGAAAGAGTTGGTACCTTCGCATTTATATCCATCACCATAGAAGCCATATGGGCAGTGGCACTCTTTAAACGCATATTCCTTTTTTCATGAAAATATGGGTAAAAGTCAGAAATAGAGAGATTCAATAGGGAGATGGAAGAAAAGAATGGACAAGTGATCTAATGAAAGATGATGAGAAATATTATATCCATACATTGCAAGCGGATAATGTTTGTCCATCTCTAGTTTCTGACCAACAACCTCCATTGTCCATTGCACATCTTCCTGGACCTACAGCTGGTAAAAATGCAAGAAAAGAGTAAGTTTCACATATCATAATCAAAATTATGATCATAAACTATTTTCTGAGGCAGGAAGAAAATTTCTAAATTTAGTGAGATACTTGGTCAGAAGAATTCATGGGGAACATTGGAAAAACACATGCAAAATATGTAGAAAACCTTTTTTCTGGCGCGCTCTGCTTCTTAGAAATTTGGAAAATTCATGGAGATAAAAATTCTACAAGAACAAATGTCCTTTCAAGGGGTTTGTCAGGCATGAATGAAGCTTGATGGTAGCCCGACTAAATGTATTCACTTTGATTAACCTATATAAATATAAAGTAAACATTGGCACTATTGATATTTAGCCACATTGAAATATATTGGGTTCCTATCTTGGTGGCTAACCAAAGTGAGAATATGTTCAACTATGAGGGCTCACTCACATATATATATTCGTGGTTTCATACTCGTAGTTGAATTCACACTGACTATCACAATCAAAATAAATTTTTAACCACTCATTAGTGAACCATACATGACCCTTATGGCTTCTCCAACGATTCCATACAGTTTCATGAGTTCCTTTTTTGCAGATTAAAAACAAGGAATCACTAATGTGACGTACATAATGCAAAATTATCATGAAATCAATTCAATAGCAATCCTACTGGAATACTCCGTAATATATGTGCCACATATTTTCAAAGAAAGAAAGAATAGGATGATCTACTATTATTCAAGAGAAAAGTTGATCTAATAATAACAGATACAGAAATCTATAGATGCTAAAAGGTAATGCTGGAGAAGTCAAGCTAAATAGATGATCATAGAAAACAAAGTTTCACGCAAATTATCAGAAGAAAATACATTTCAAGGGCTCTTCATATATCTGTATTAGTATTGCTTTATTTAAATATAAAGAACAGAATAATCAATTAAGGAAGAATCCTGTGATTGTTTCCTTCTAGTGAACTACGACATGCTGCAATAGAGTGATGATCTAAAAAAATGTGGCATTTGATGGAGGAGTTGGATAGATTCAGTAACACCAAATATATGTACCACAAAACCTTCCAAATTTTCTGATGTTCATATAATATAAATTATCCTAAAATATCATTGTGGAAGAATGAATTGTTCAACTTATTGAATAGAAAATTTTTCTAGAAATCTCTAAAGGAACCAGGCATGTGGAATAGCAATGTGGCTCATCCAATTTAACTGATGACCAGCAATCTCAGAAAATAAGTGTAGTTTTTTCATGGCAATATCAATCTGTTCCTCCAGATTTTGGATTATTTTTTATGAATCATATTGCAATCATAGCCAGTTTTCAGTGAACAATTTAATTTAGAAAGAAGGGTGGCATGGAACAATGTGATATGGCTAATAGGACAAAGCCTTATATTTCGAGTCCTGAGAGTGGTCACTTTGTGCAAAAAGAGGTGATACAACATTAATAAATTGACAGGTTGTTATAAAAAAAGGCTTCACGAAAAAGTTATGATAATGATGATTTCCTGTCTATATTATTCTGGAGACAAGTAAATATCAAACATTTTTCTGTCAGGAATATACAATCTTAACAACCATCAGACATTGCATATGCAGAAAAATTTATGATACTGCCATATGGTGGCTATCATCAGAAATTAGAGGATAATCTGATATCTTGTTTCAATAAAAAAATTAATGAAAGATTAAGATACCTTTATGTACAGAAAATATTGTAAAAAATAAAGAAAACTTTGCGACAAATGTAACATTCACCTTCCTTGAAGCAGATACTCATTTTGCCATATAAAAAAACTAGTGCAATAAAAAATTTAGGGTCTTATAATCACTCCATTTACTGAAGCATCAAGATAGAGCAAGGATACTACCTTTACAGGATGTATAACCATCTCCATGATACTGAACACCATTTACTGTAGGGCACTGACATATTTTTCCTCTGTATGTGTCCTAAACAACAAAAGATGGACCATTCTTATATGGGTATCAGATACAAAAAAGTTCCAACTAGACTCAGTCCCATCAATTTTTCCAATGTCAAATTGCTTGGTAGAGTTACTGAACACACAATACAAATTAATCAACAAATGAACATAACATTGTGCTAGCATGAATACCTTGCAAGCAGTTATGTTTAACCGCGTATCTTGCCAGCAGCCCCCATTATTCTCTAGGCACTCATTCGTCTCAATATCTGCAAGATATGAAAAAAAATTCGATAAAATTGATACTAAAAAGACATAATGATCATAAAAGCACAGGGACACAAACCTGAGCTTAAACAAATTGCAGGATCAGAGGCAGCTTTAAAACCTGCGCATATGGCCTTCAATACAGCTGTCCTATCCAATATCCCTGAAGAACAAGCAGTTAAAAAGAAAATATCCTAAGCCTGAAATGTCCTAAGCATACGATACAATGAACAGCTGAAGGTTTGCAAGAATAAGGGAAACCTATAAAATATACCTCGATACTGCACATCATTGATAACCAGCGTTGGCAAGATGGTCACGTCACCGCGAGATCCTTTACCAACCTAGAATTCATGGAATGAAATCATTCATATAAAAACTATGACATTTAGAGTATAGTTTTTTTGAAGTACATCCAAGTATCATTTTATTTTCAAATTAATTTTAAAAATACACATAAAAAAGGACATTGTAATCCTCTATATGGAAAGAATAAGCAGGAAGAAACCTGTAGTTCTTGCTCAGCCTTCAACACAGAGTTTTCCACATCAGCATCTAGATCACCCATGCAATCTTTGATCTTTTCAAGTGGAAGACCTATTGATTCACATCACAACCATTGTCAGTATCATAAGAAACAGAGGAACAATTCGAAAGCATATCGATCTATTGGTCATACCAAGCGATTTGACAACACTCTCCGCACATTCCCGGCTATACTTCTTGTCCTTCATCGAACATCTAATGTGGAAATCCGTCACAAAATCCCACCAAACCCAAGATCGGTTGCTCTCATTTGCAACCTTATGCACGCAAAGCTGCCTCAGATTTTCAATGACAACATCCTTCCCTTCATACCCCTCATGGAAATTCTGTTCAGGGTCAGGCACGCAATACCTCCCATTATTTATACACTGTGACCTGCATTGCCTGCTCTTTATGAAAATTTCAGGGCAGAACCATGTTATGTAATGCGGTCTAAACTGAGTGTAACCACCTCTTTCCAGAATCTGAGCATGTCCTTTAAAATTCTTCACAAAATCTATTTGTTCATCACACCTCAAACCACATTCATCGTTGCTGTTGGTCCAAAGCTCATATTCAACTCTCTCGTCAGGATTGGGCATTGAATCACTCCAGTCAAGCTTTACCACAACCTCTTCTGAGGCCTTGCGCAAGGCCTTCTTCAGGCTCTCACCGAAAGCTCGATTGACAAGTGCGGATGGAATTTTGATCCTCTCTATGTATCCGCCTTCGTCGCTGCTCTCATGGGGAGTGTCCATTGTTATCAGAGGCTCATCTATGTTGTCTGCCACTAAAACTGCGGCCGCACCAGCTTTCTGTCCGTGCCATGCCTTTAAAGCAAAGTAGCAATCTAGATGGAAGAAAATTTAAATTTAATGAGACACCTCCTCCAAGTGCATGGAATGTTTCACTTCATTAAATTGATTATTTTCAAGGAGTGGAGGGAAAGGAATTTTTAGTTGAATAGAAACTACTTTCATTATGATGAAGAGAATAACATTGTAGAAAATGAAAGAACAAGAGATATATTTATCATTCAGCAAATGTTTGATGGAGATATTGAAAATGTTTACAAAAAGAAAAGTAAAAAAAGAAGAGAATAAAAATATATGAATGAATTCAAATAATCAATAAAGATTAAATTTAAAACATAAAAAATGTAATGTAACAAACCATTACTATAAAGACTTGTTTTTTCATAAATCTAATTTGTCGCAATCAATTTGCATAACTAAAAAGAATAATCGAACTGCAGAATTCAAAAAATGTGAACTAAAACAATTAGAAGCCACCCGATCATTGAATTAAATTTGACGTCTTTGAGCACATCCTTAAAATATTTATCAAACCAAAATCGATAATCCAAAAACATTTACTCATTAATTAAATGCAGGAAATATTAACTGTATATCCAAAAATCTTCCAATAAACTTAGAACTATACGGTTTCATAGAGTATACAATCAAAACCAACTATTAAGCGTATTTAAGATTACCAAAACAGAACAATTCACCATTCCTGGTTGCCAAATTTCACTATCCAAATCCAAAAACTCCACAAAAGAATAGAAAGGAATATTCGATCTTGCTTACTCAATGGTCAATGAGTGAACGAACCATTGGACAATGTTATTAAATGAAGAAAGAGAGGGTTTCATCCTGTAATAGTTGCAATAATATGTTGTTAATAATTGTAAATAAGATTCAGTTGCAATAATATGTTGGTATTCTATAATAGTTTGTCATACTTACTTCTCAGCAAATACAACCAAACAGAGGAAATGATTGATTTGCAAGACAAATTGGCTGTGCATAATAAAGGTTGGCATGATAGTGATTGACAACTATAGGTTTGCTGATGATGGCTTAGAGAGGTAAACTACATGACAGTTTATGAATCTTTTGTAAGTTTTGTATCTAATCAGCATTATAATAGATGCTCTCTTTGATTTGGTTAAACCTAAACTCGTGTTATGTATTTTACATGCATGACACATCCCATCAATACACACCAAACAATTTCCCCTATCAATTATACTTTGATATAAAGCTAGTGTGGGACCACTTTTCTATATGGGAAGCAACCTTTTGGGAACAACAAAAAGAAAAAAAAGTAAAGTATTTTAAATGAATATCTGAATCTTCAACAAACGTGAGAATCAATTCATCACCATTACAAGGAAACCTTTCCACCATCATACAAACATAACCAAAAACTGAAAACAAACATCAATAACCTATAACTCCACAAAACAATCTATAAAAAAACAGAGTTTTCTTTCTTCACAACTAGGACGTCTATTGAAAAATAACAAAGTTTGACACCTTTCATGGAATACTACTAGATGAGCCAAAATCAAAAGTAAGGCACACCAAATAAAATTAAAAATTAAAACTGACCCACAACTAAATTTAGTAACCAGATCGCTCTGATGCCAATTGTTGGTGTCTAGATCACTCTGATTGGACTTTGATACCAAATGTAATGCCCGGACACTCATACAAAGAAATTGTCCATTTTGGTCTTCATTAGACTCATGGTTTTAAAACGCATCTTGTCATGTAAGCTTGAGTCCAGGCATCATCACAGTTGACATCAAAATCAATTAAATAACTACCAATATTAATTCAATACCTTCACATGGCACACAATTCAACAAACAAAACCAATAACCAAAAACAGAGTAATCAATCATCACCAAACATACCACAACAACCAAAAAGGGAAGCAAATCAAATCAAATCAATTCAATTCCCAAAACACATATATACATACCACCGCGATCGAGAAGCAACACGACGGGCCTCAAAGATGGGGACCTGAACCTCTCCCCAAAGTCCTCGCAACCCGTCGACGACTTCTCCGGATAGACGACAACGCCGGTCATGGACGCGCCGTATTCTGGGATGCCAAAATTTCCTATTGCGGCGTCGTGCCTGGACCGGAAGTTCTCCGGCGATAGAACAGTTATGCTGCTCTTCTCCACCACAAACCGAGCCATAACGACGACCAAAGGGTCCACGACCAATAAGACCCAAACCACAATTGAAAGCAGAGGAACCCATCTTTGGAGGTTCCCCATTGAATTACAGTTTCTTTTGGGATTCTCTCTCTATCTCTGTGTCTGTGTGTGTGATTGAGAGAAGAGAAGAAGAATTTGTTTTGGGTGCAAGAGAGAGTTATTAACGGTCAAACAGGTGATATTCAACTACTCTCTCTCTCTGTATTGTATTGTCTCGCGTTTGTATCACGTAAAAGAAAATGTGATATATATGCGTGAGTGGGAGGGTGGACTGAGTCAGTTGAGCTACCGTGGTAGTTTTATGTGGTGCTGATTACAATGCATGAAATTGTGAAATGGTCCAAACCATATATATATATATATATATATATATATATTATGTTGAATTATATGTGTTATGTCATAGGTTATTACACGTGTAATCCTATGTGTACTTGTATATAAAGGGATTAAACCCTAATACCCCGTTTGGAACGAGTATAACCCCCGGATAACCTCGGATAAGTATTTGGGGTGTTTGTTTATCCCGGATAACTCCAGATAAATTATGCTAGAATAAACCTTGATAAAGTGGTATAGGGATTCCAATCAACCCCTAGAATAAAAGTTATCCTAGGTTATTCCACCTAAAGAATATGTGAGCCCACTGTCAAATCAACTGTCATCACTTCTTATAAATCACATGTCAAATCAACTATCATTACTTTTTTACCTTTTATAAATCTTTATCCATACTTTATTCACATTTTACCCGAACAACAAAACATTTATTCTTACGTTTACCAATGAGAATAATTCAAAATACAACCAAACACAAAATCAATTTATCCTTATTTATACTCATTTATGCTTGGATAAATCTATACCCTAGAATAAAAACTATCCCCGTTCCAAACGGGGGCTAAGTGCAATACAAGGATTCTCAAATATTTCATTCTAACAGGGTATCAGAGCCACCACCTCAAAAACCCTAATTTTTTTTTTTTGAATCCTTCATCACCGTCGTCGTCGCCGTCGTCGTCGTCGCCGTCGTCGCCGCTCAGCCACTGCTCGCGCTGCCCCTGTCGCGTCGCACCGCCCCTGCCGCGCCGCCCCTGCCGCCCAAGCACCCCTGCCGCCCGAGTGCCTGCCCGAGCATCCCTGCCGCCCGAGTGCGCCCTGCCCGAGCGCTTGCCCGAGCGCTCTGCCTGCCAGAGCGCGCCCTGCCCGAGCGCCCTGTCCGGATCTCCCGGGATCTGCTGCCCGGATTTCCTGGGATCTGCTGGGACAGCCTGTGCCAGCCTGTCCGCGCCCGCGCTCTCGAGCGTCTGTCCGCGCCCGGCCCAGCAACTGCCCGAGCGCTCCCGAGCGCCTGTTCGCGCCCGGCCCAGCAACTGCCAACGCCCGACAGGGATCCGCGAACCCGGCCCAGCGCACGCCAGGCCCAACGCATACCCGGGTCATACCCGGATCCGTGAACCCGGCCCATCGACGGACTCGGGTCCGACCCGGATCCGCGAACCCGGCCCAGTATCCGACCCGGTCCGCCCCCAGGTCACCTCTGGCCGCCCTCCGGCTTCTCTGGCAGCCCTCTGCCGCCACTGGCCGCCCTTCGCCGCCTCCTTGCGACTTTGAATCACTAAATCGGCTATAACTTCCTTCCAAAAGTCCGATTAAGGTGTTCCAAGAGTCCATTTTGTTCGATTTTTCGTGCTCTACGTCCTCTTTGCTTCTGATCCTCATCCGAGTGGTTGCACAATGTCAGAAACCAACGATGACCTTACTCCTCCATCACCTACTTCAAAGGTACATGATCCCCCTTCAGCTGCTATGATATCAAATCTCTCTTCGGCAGTTACTCTCTCTCAGATGGCATATTTTGAGAATTTTCGGGAAACTCTTCCGAACTCGACGGATTTTCTTCTCAGTTCTACAGATGATTGGTCACCCTGACACATTACAGTGCAGAGTGCTCTCGATCGTTGTGATCTTGTTGGTTATATTGATGGTTCTGCTGTGCAACCCCCTGATCGAGACCCGACATATGTCACTAGGCGCACACGAGACAGACGCGTACGCTCTTATTTGATCAATTCTGTTGATCGTTCGATCCGTGCAGATCTCACTGGTTTCACGTCATCCGCTGCACTATGGAGTCATCTTTGTCGCTTTGTCGAGAAAAGCGGTACTTGTGAATATCAACTTCTGATCGAGACTCAAACTGCTACTCAAGGTGATCTCTCTGCTCAGACTCTATATGGCCACATGAAGGCAAACTTCAGGGAGCTTCGTGCACTTGAGCCTGGACTGATGGCAACTCATGCCGAGCGAGAAGCCTTCCGAGATCGTCGTGAATTGTACCAATATATGATGGCTCTTCACCCAGAGTTTTCTGCTTTGGCCGGTCAACTCATCCATCGGGATCCGCTTCCTCGACTGGAATCTGCTGTCACTGAAGTTGTCGCTGAGGAGACTCGTCTTCGCTCCATTGCATTACGTCAGTCCACTCCACCTTCCACTTATGAGGGTGTTTTGGCGGCTACTCCTTCTACGTCTGTCAGAGGCTCTTCTTGAAAGAATACCATCTGTACCCACTGCAAGAAGCCTGGTCACCCGATCGCTGACTGTTGGAAACTTCATCCTGAAAAGCGCTTTGGACCTAAAGGACGAGGACATCGTCGCCCCACTGATCCCTATGCTTTTGCTGCTGTTGCTACTGACGCTCCGTCTTCCTACATAGATCAGCTCGGGCGCATCCGAGAGAGCCTTGATCAGCTGATCGTGCAGCATCCTCCTCCTGGTTCTTCTACTCCCTCTGCTTTCTCTACTACTTTCGGGTACTCCTGTTCATTGGATTTTTTGATTCTGGTGCTTCACATCACATGACACCGGACAATTCTGTCCCCACTGCATGCTCACCGGCCCCTTCACACCTACCCACGATTCATACTGCAGATGGCTCTCCCTTAGTCATCACGCAGTGTGGATCGATCACTACCACTAAGATCATTCTATGTTTGTGTGCGATCCTCATCGCAAGGGCGGGTAATCCTTCTTTTGTATGTTGATGACATGATTATAACTGGTGATGACTCTGCTGGTATTACTCTGGTCAAGAATCATCTCAGTCGACAGTTTCAGATGAAAGATCTTGGTACTCTTCGCTATTTCCTTGGCCTTGAGATTGCACAGAGTGATCGTGGAATCCTACTTTCTCAACAGAAGTATACAGCTGACATTTTAGAGTGTGCTGCCCTATCCGATAACCGCTGTCCGGATACTCCTCTCGAGCTTCATGTGAAGCTTCGTCCGACAGATGGTGAGCTTCTCTCAGATTCTACTCGATACAGACAGATTGTGAGTCAGCTTGTGTATCTCTGCATCACCCGACCTGACATTGCTCATGCTATTAGCATTGTTAGTCAGTTTGTCTCGACCCCTCGGTCAGTGCATTATGGTGCCCTTATGCGTATTCTCAGATATTTACGTGACATTATCACTAGATCGCTGTATCTGTCATCCTCTTCTGTTTTGGTTCTTAGAGCTTACACTGATGCTGATTGGGCTGGAGATCCGACCACGAGACGCTCTACCACTGGGTTCTGCATATTTCTTGGAGATTCCATCATCTCTTGGCGCAGCAAGAAACAAGAGGTTGTTTCTCTGTCCAGCACTGAGGCTGAATATCGCGCCATGGCTATTACCACCAAGGAGATTGTGCATCTTAGACGTCTCTTGGTGGACTTAGGAGTCACTATGACTGGTCCTACTGTTCTTTATTGTGATAACCGGTCTGCTATTCAGATAGCCAGCAATCCGGTCTTTCACGAAAGGACCAAACACATTGAGATCGATTGTCACTTCGTTCGTCAAGCACTATCTTGCAAAGACAGTATCGCTTCCTGCATATTTCTTCTGCAGAACAGCTTGCTGATTTTTTCACGAAGTCACATCCAGTTCCTCGATTTCAGTTCCTCATTCGCAAACTCACCTTGTATGATCCACCATGAGTTTGAGGGGGGCTGTTGAATTATATGTGTTATGTCATAGGGTATTACACATGTGTAATCCTATGTGTACTTGTATATAAATGGAATTAAACCCTAAGTGCAATACAAGTGATTCTTATTTATTTCATTCTAACACATATTAATAATTGATGTTATTGTGAAATAAGTGATGTGGATTGGAGTATACCGCGCGGACAGGGGAGTACAGTGTGGTATCGCGTAGGGGAGTATAGTATGGTATCGCATATGAATTGTCTGATAGCGTAATTTCACGATCGAACGGTCATATTTTCATTCAACTCTTATCGGTAAGAGTTCAATGACCGTTCGATCGTAAGATTTGCGCGATCAAACGGTCTATACGTGATCTACATGGGTTACAGATTAGAGTATACCGCGCGGACAGGGGAGTACAGTGCGATATCGCATATGGATCATCTCATAGCATAATTTCACAATCAGACGGTCCTATTTTCATTCAACTCTTACCGGTAAGAGTTCAATGACTGTCCGATCGTAAGATTTGTGCTATTTGACAGTCTATACGTCTATACATACCGCATATATATATAAGAATATACTTCATTAGTTAAATAATTAATATTTTGAAAAATAAAAAATGTGTGTAGGATGTTGGGCTACAAACGGGGTTAGACATATCAATGTCCTAAAAAATGATACGTTTAGCCTTGTTCGCAGGATCACCACTGTTCACACACATGTTAATGTTTTTTAAGCATATACTTAGGTAATAATATACTTCTTTTAACAAAAAAATGAGATACATACTCCTCCTAATTGAATGTATATATATTATGTTCTGTTAAATTTTTCGTAATGAAATATATACAAAAATAGTATAATATATACTGTTTTAAATGATTTTATGCACACATTAATGACATAGGAATTACAAATTAAGTTATAAAACGGATTGAATATATTAGCATTTTTTTAAAACAAATTATGGCGTTCAAGAATTTTATATTTACAATTTCTCGGTATAGCTTCTTTCCATTAGTGATATATAATTGCACATATTTAGTTAGATGAATTTCTTTTTTTTTTTTGTATAAACATACATTTTATTCTTTTAAAGATACATGTATTGTACGAAATTCATATTTTTTTAAAAAAAAAAGAATATGTTTATTTTATAATCGAATGCATGCATGTGAAATTGATCCTACTGTTATCCATAAGAACATGTATTTGTTGAGTGTTGTTACACGTAGTATGACAATTTATATATTTTTTTGGGTTTTTTTATTTTTAAGTCCCCATATACTATAGATTTTAGCAATCGATCCCTTAGTTCTTTATATTTTGATTTTAATTTCCATATTTAAAGGATATGTTCATTTTTAGTTCTGGAATGGACCTCTCCCTAAATTATTTGACTTTCTTTTTAGTCACTAGGAGGACTAAAAAGGAACACATCCTTTAAATCTGGAGACTAAAACTAAAATACGAAGAAGTGAGGGATCGATCACTAAATCCTATAGTTTATGGGGGACTTAATAATAAAAAAAACCCATATTTTTATAGCTACGCATGCTGTGTCATTTTCCTTTCTATGGGGAGTTGAATTTGTTGAATTTTGATTTTTTTGGGGGGTGTTTATTGTATTTTAATTACCCGTGGAGTGTAGGTTGGGTTAGGGGGAGAGTGGAACTGGGGAGGATGCAAGTGCACGCCAAGACTATATGGTTTACTTTTTAATTGAATTATCAGCTCAACCATTTAAATATTTTTATATTTTTCTATAAATGGGTGTATATAATTTATCAAATATGTTTTACTTATAAAATTAAGTATTAAATATTTTACAACACTAATATACATTAAAAAAATTAAAACTGATAGGAATTGCACACGTCCCTAATATTATTTGTTTTTGTCAAGATATTTATTTTAGTTTTGTATAAAAGTACACTAAAAACAGACAGGTGGAATCTGTCTTTTTTATAAAATAAAAAAAAACTAAATCTTTGTGTTTTATCACGTCAGGGCGCCATTGACCTGGAATTGCCAACTTAAACAATATAAACAAAGCATTGACCTGTTAATCACTGTGTGTTTTAAAGTACTCTTTTAATTTTTTTTTCAATTAGTGGATTAGGTAATCCGTTGCATCACTTTGGAATAGTTAATCAAGAGTCAATTACCTTCTTTTGTTCCTCTCGTCCCCTCTTCTGGTCAGGAAATGACAAATTCCCAGCGTATCGAATACTCTTTGTCAGATAAAATTCTACGAGATTTGTTTTAATATCATGGTCACATGTCGTTAAACCATACATACCAACTAGGACTTGGCCAGTTTGCTTGTTGGGTTTAGAACGCGCTGCTCCAGCAATGCTAGGTAGGGTGGTCCCTGACCCTTGTAGCCATGAAGGTTCAGATGGCCCCCAACCCTCAGCAACATGTACTAGGCTTGGATCTGACCGATTGGCTCGGGGGACACTCTGATGATTCCATCCTTGGGAGGTTGACTGCGCGACTGGTTCATATGGCTACTCGGGTAGTGACTAGTATGGTCTTTTCTTTACCTCGACAGGTCTTGCGAGCTGTTCTCCTCGGGTGGGAGGTTAGGTCGGCGAGTGATTTTGGATCGGGTCGAGTGGTCCGTCAACCCATTTTAGATGAATACGTGTTATGTCTAGGATGAGTGCAGGATTTTTCCTCCATAGAGAGAGATTACGGTAATTATGTTTGGTATGCTATAGTCATCCTCCAAATCAGAGATTAAGAGAAGCAAAGCTTCCTCTACATGTTACCTAGGAAACCTGTTAACTTGTATCAACTCATGGACTGGTTGATTGATCTATGGCCTTGCCCAAATAATAATCTTAGTAATATTCATTAAGAAGGAAAAAATCCATATAACCCTCTATGAATTGCCCTATATGCACAGAACACCCTGTATTTTCATGAAATCCATGCATATGACCCCCTGTTAGGCATGTCAACTGGTCGGATCTGGGTTTGGTCAGGGTGAACTCGAACCCAACCCGTGACAAGACCTGGCGGGTCCGGGTCCAACCCAGGACCTGGTGAGTCCTTGGAAATGTGAACCCGGACCCGTCCGAAAAAAAAGGAAAGCTCATGAATTTGTTTGCTTTATCATTCTATTAGAATTTTTTGTATAAAACATTAGTTATTATTGAGCTTTCTAAACTAGTGTCCTGACACTATGTTTGAACATATTTTTATACAATTCAAAATAAGTGAATGAATTACTAAACAACATTCAAAAGAATAAACAATAATGTATAACATTCAAAGTAAACGTAAATCTAAACAATATAACAATGAACTAAAAGGGAGAGATGATGGTTATTTGTGTCACAAAATAAACATTCAAAACAATAAACATATAACATTTAAAACAATAAATACTACATATTAACTTAAACAACATTCAAAGCAATAAACACTAACATATTAATCTAAAAAATAAACATAAATCATGTAACAAACCAGTTAATTATACAAATTCAAAAGCTAATAAGTTAATAAGGCCTATCAACGGGTGGGCTTGGTTGGTTATGGGGAGTTTGATTTTGGATTTATGAATATAAAAATGAGTTAAAATATATATTTGTAACTTGATAAATAAGAAACAAAATTATGGGTCAACTAATACTAACAATCTTGTAATATATGAGCATATATTAATAAAATAATTGAGTCTCGGGTTCAACGGGTCGGGTCCAGGTTGAATCCAAATAAATGGATTTATGGATACAAAAATGAGCTAAAATATATATTTGTAACTTTATAAATAAGAAACAAAATTATGGGTCAACTAATACTAACAATCTTGTAATATATGAGTATATATTAATAAAATAATTAAGTCTCAGGTCCAACGGGTCGGGTCCAGGTTGAATCCAAATAAGACCGTGAGTTAAAATTTTGTTATCAAAATTGGAATATTATAAGAATATCCTTTTATGCTAACCCATGTTTCCAAAATTTTACCCAATTATACCTCTATGTTAAATGAAAAAGATTAAATGCACCCATTTGAATGGCAATTTTAATTATATTCTTCCCCAAATTTCTTACTTCTCCACCGCCACCAAACCCCTTCAACCATCATTGCCTCTCCCTCCCTTCCTGCCAACATCATTGGAGCACTGCCCACCCCCCTCCTTCAGACCACCACCTCCATCCCATAGCCCCACCACACCCTCTCCACCACCCAAACCATCACTATCTCTGATCCCCCCACCCCCTCCCCACCATAGTAACAAAGTTCGTGTATGGTAAATATTCGGTCAGTGTCGTGTTCGGTACGGTTCGTGTACATTCGTAAATCATACGGGATAAATACGAAAAAGTACGGGAATAATTAGACTATTTTCTAAATAATTTAAGCATTAATATGTATTAATGAATTTAATATGCATTATGTTCGGTACGGTATGTTTTGTACGTTTGACGTCTAATCGGAGTACTTTAACGAATATTCAAAAAAGTATGGAGTACTTTGTTACTATGCTCCCCACAACCACCCCTCCTCCATCACCTCCCCACCACCATCCATTCTCCATCATCACCCCCTCCCTGTTACACCAATCACTTCTATGAGACTCACAACATCCAATATATTTCTTTGTTGTTGGTGAGGGGAGTATGTGATGAATTTGTAATGCAAATGAGGGAAATAGCTTTCGAAGGTTTCAACTATGATGATAGGATATTCAAAAGAATTTTTCGTAGAATCGGAACAAACATACGGAGGTAACATTCTCAGCTCGACTGTAAACTCAACCACGGGATCCTTCCGAATTAAAAAAAAAAATGGTGAGAGGAGAGGGGGGGAGGAAGGCTTTTTATGTGAGAGTAAAAAAGTAATTTAACATATAGAGTTAAATGGTACCAACTCAATGATTAATTTGATTGACAGAAAGGTTGATGTGGAATTTACCTAGTGTTTGCAGGGGGTTATTTGGAATTTAGGAACACATAGAGTGTTATGTGGATATTATGATGTTTGTAGGGGGTCATACAGGTTTAGGACTAATGTATCAAACCTGATTCTGAAATGGGTGCACATTCATTGCAGCCCCCAGTAGTCCCATATTGCTAACAAGGCTTATATTTCATGTAATTTCTTTTAGTTTTCTTGCATAAGGAAACATATAATTGAAAGTAGGCATCAACATCAGGCTAGGCCGGAGCGGCCTGACCCATGAATCATAGGTCCAAACACAGCCTGAACCCAAGTGCATGGGCTTTTCATAATCAACGGGCTCAGGTGAGAGTAGCCCATTGGATAAAACCCAGGCCCTAGGGCTTGGGCCAGTCAGCAGGGAGGCTAGATATTTAAATTTATTTTTTTAATTGCATATTGATAAATTGGGGGGGAGGGGGGGTGGGGGTTGTGTGATCCATTCAGTAATGGATCTTATCTGTACATATCTCCTATTAGGAATCAAGGGATGACATGTATCGTATCACATTATAAACATGTGAGATTTTAAGATGAGTCATGATACCCAGACCCCAAAATATAAGCTTCACTCACAAGTCCCATAAGGTATTATTTTATTGGTTAGCTTATTGACTTTTCAAAATAAGTAAAATAGAAAAATCCAAATCTACCTTTAATTAAAAATCTGTCACATTAACCCAAATCCCTTTTTTTCTTTAATCAGTTATAAATTTTCTACAGTTACACTAAAATTTATATAATTCAAAATTTGAATTTTATAATCCTTTACTGAATGTCTATTTCAGTTACACCCAAATCTTACCTAAATTACACAAAACTTACCAAGATTATTGTTTTTGTCAAAATCCTTCAAACGGCTACTTTTTTTTGAAAACATTACATTCGTACTATATATATTTTTTTAAAGAATGTTATTAACTAAACATTATAGCATTTGACAAACATTTTTTCAATTTAAATAGATAAACCATATCTAAAAATGCAAATACATTTCCTAAATGTTTACATCGTTTATAATTATTTATATAAACATTGTTACATTTACATAAATGTAACATAATAGTTACATTTCTATTACTGTGTTACATTCCATATAATGTTTAAACAATTTTAAAACAAATTCTCTCTTCAATAGTCAGTTACATTTATGAAAAATATCAACCATTTTTTTTTGTTGTGAGTTACATTTAACATATATTATATGAACTATTTGATTCATTTTCATAAAAACGGTTACATTTACATAAATGCAACATTACAATTATATTTACTTAAATGTTTTGCATTCCAAGCAATTTACATGTGATTGACTGTTACATTTATGAATGTAACAAATATAAATTAATACATACATACGGTTGACTGTTGCAATTACGAATGTAACAAAAATAATACTGATTTACAAAATGACTATTTACACTGTCAACAATAGCAGTAGCATTAAACAAACTACCAATATAAAAAATGCAACAATATCAAATGTTACATTTAGATATTAAAACAAAACAAGTCAAATTGTGGAAAATGACATTCAATACATGAAAAAAATCTGTGTTCAAACATTTAAAACAAAAGGTAAAACACAATTCGATTACGAATTTAATAATA
Organism: Acorus calamus; assembly: GCA_030737845.1. Taxonomy (NCBI): domain Eukaryota; kingdom Viridiplantae; phylum Streptophyta; class Magnoliopsida; order Acorales; family Acoraceae; genus Acorus; species Acorus calamus. The sequence goes on along the minus strand of CM060868.1, from coordinate 26,701,040 downwards.
TCAAACCTGATCCGAGAGACATTGAGGTGAGATCTAAATAAGAATAATAATTTCTTGCCTTCCAACACCTCAAAAATAAAATTTTCGATCTGCTCCCATGTGTTCTTCATAAACAAAATCAGTTTTGAAATTCAAACATCGATTAATATTGCTGCATGATTTTCAGAATCAATTAATGATGAAGAAATGTAGGATTTTCAAAATTAAATGGTACTCCATGATCATAGAGATTCATGTTGAGGTAGTTATCAAGTAAATGACATAATAGACAATGTCCTATTGCCACATCATGGGGTCTGGTTTATGGCCTGTGAAGTTGGGGCCTAGGAATCATTATTATTATAAGATTATTTGTTACACATGTCTGATTAGAGATTGACATATACTGATAAGTAGATTGCCCCTGCTACGTAATGAGCCCATGGGCCTAGTCTTTGTGCGAGCCTATGGTCCAGTGGGTCCGATTTGCAGGCTTCAAACCTGATGCTTATGATTAATTGAATTTCATATTTCATTACATATACACCATTATCCTTCATATATTAACTGGCTAAAGGATATAAAATTAAATCTTCCAGATAGGGTTTTATAATATATTGAAAGGGTAAAATCATAATTTACAGAGGGTTTTTTCTGTATTTTTCACACATTATAGGAGAGTTTTAGTATACTGTGTTTTCAGTCAGGGTTAACCAAACATAATATTCGTAGAATATTTCTCATTTGTTAATGAAAGTTTTCAAGGGGTTATATGGAGAAGTCAGAGGCTTATATGAATTTCAGGTAGTTTACATGGGGTTATTTGGATTTTTCCCTACAATTAAATACTCTTTCATACACCTATATCAAAATTAATACTTTTTAATTTATGTTAAGAGTCATTATTAGAAATTATTCCTTTTCTAGTTTTTCTAGAGTCATTATTATAATATTATTGCTTTCTTAGTTTTTTATTTTTCTTTTAATGTAATTAAGGGTATCCTTTGTGTATCTATAAATATAGCATTTGGCTCCTACAATACAATATGAAGAATTCATTTTCATTATTCTAACATGGTATCAGAGTCATCTCTAAAATCTTAGATCCACTAAAGTTTCTCTTTCTCTTCTCCGCTGCGATTGATGAGTCTTCAATCGCAGAGGGGGTGGACTTTTGATATCAATTTTTTTTCATTCATTGTGCTACGCTTCTATGCATCTCGATCCTACACTCCGTTGTTCGTGCAACGTCGCAACCCCCCTCCCCCATTTGCGTGCATCCATAAGGTTTTCATTGGGATGTTGAGATTTTTTAAAAACGTTTTTGTGCAAACTCTAAGTGTATATGTTCTACCCTCCACGGGGTGTTAAATAGTTATTATTATGATATTATTGTTGTTGAAAAAATATTTTAAAACAACGGCAATGCCAAAAATCTAGTAAAGCAATAGATTCAACCAATATACACAACAAAATATTCTGTAAATAAATAATAGAGGATTAGAAAAACATATCAGTTTTGGCGGAAGCGAGCAGAAACGCTCTATCCTCGGTGAATAAGGTCCCCTCACGCACAAGATTGAATGACTCCTACCACTGAAAGATAACACCACCAGGATAATGCCTCCTTGGGGCGCGATCTACGAAGAGACCACAATGAACAGCCGCGATCCTTTTAGACGCTCAGATCAGAGTAAGAGAACGAAGGTGGAAAAGAAGATTCCTATAAAGGCTAAACCAAAACAGAAGAAGAACACTGAAACACGGGTTATAGGTGGGCTCTGGACTTGTGATTTTTGTTGATGATGAATGGGACCAATATGACACCTTTATATAGGCACTATAGCAACGTTCAAAAACATTTAAAAGGAAAACCGACCAATTAAACACGTACATTAAAATTGTCAACCAATTAATTGTGCGCATTAAAATTATAACCCGACCACTTAATTGCGCTCATTAACCAATTAATTCATGCAACCGACCAATTAATTGGAGCTGTTTTAGAAACGTTTTTGGATGGTTTGAGAAACATTTTGAAATTTGAAAATCAAAATAATAGATGTTATGTATGACAAAAAGAAACTCACGCGCATGCAGGCCAAGCCCAAGCCCCCCCTGCGCGCGCATGTGGGCGTGCCCATGTGTGGCCCGCAACATGACCCTGCCCGACCCGCCTCGTGCGTAGGCGCGACGTGCGAGCGTGCACGCCCGGTTAACTAATTTTTCCAAAAGAAATTCAAGCCCACGGCTTGATAGGCTGGGCCTCGTGTGCGCGCGCGTAGGGGTTTGACCTAACAAGTCTCAACAATGGAATGGTTTGTCTCTATGTATAAGGTGAAAGAACAATTGGTTTTAACCGATGTGAGACTATAGTGTTGGGAAAGGAAATAGGAGTAAACAATTTTTGGTCAACTAGTTTTCTTAGTTTCTTTCTGTAGTATTTTAGGGTCTCATTGGTGTATCTAAATAGAGCATTTGGCTCCTGCAATTCAATAATAAAAAAATTCAAAACATATATTTTTATCTATAAATTCAAAAGAGAGAGAATAAAAAGAGCTAGAGATACGCAAAATTATATTAAAAAAAGAAAAAATTAATTAGGGTCCCTGTGCTCACCTGTGAATTATTTTTAGGTCTTTGAAAGTTTTCAAGTTTTTTTTAAGTCCCTAAAGCAGTGTAAAATTTGCTTTAGGTCTTTAAAAACATGTGTCGTTAGTCTACCCATCAGAAATACCAAAAATGTCCATCGTCGTCTGTTAACATTTTGTGAAGATTAACAATGTATTAGGAAGTGTTAATAATATATCAGAAATACTTAATAATGTATTAAGGAGTGTTAACAGTGTAATGAAAAAATTTGGAGGTATTTTTAGTATTTTAGACCTACATATTAACTTTCTCATGCCCTTCAAAGGAATACAAGTAAAAGCCATCATCTTCACTGGATGATTTCATCCAGTTTCGCTGTTTCGCCTCAAAGGAATAACAAAAGACGTCTCCTTGTTTGGCTGGTACAGCGTTGTGCGATGTGGAGCGTACACTCAATAACGATTTCTTCTAAAGTTCATTCAAGCTGACTTAACTGGTATGCTACTTCTATAGACTATGACATCTCCTGTTCTAGCATGCGTGGATGAACAATTATTTCATCCAGTCATGCGAGTGATCCCAATGACACATATCCGGATCTCGTCGAACAAGTTGATGCTATAGCACACAAATTGAGACGCCTGAAATGAAGAGCATAGAATATTGAACTAAACATTGATGAGTGGTTTACAGAGTTGCAGCGACCAAATAGAAGTCACTTTTGCTCTATACATCTCGGTCATTGCTTCTCCTCTTTGGTTGCCGTGACAAGTTTTTTTATAAAATTAAATACTTTTAGACTTAAAAAAATTATATTTTAATAAAATATCAATTGTTTACTTTTTGAATGAGAGATTAAATTGATTTACAGAAAATGAATATAACAAACACAGAATATAAAACAGTTGCATGTGAACATACTTTAATCAATTTACTCCAATTTCTCAACATCACTTTAGATGATCATGATCTCTATGTACCTAAAGCACGTAAACGAATGTGTTAAATTGGTGTACTTAAATTCTACGTAGCATTAAACAAAAATGAAATCTTCAAATTAAAAAGAAATAAAAATGGTATAACTGCAATATTAAATACAATTTTCTACCATCATTAGATTAGATATTAAAACAAACTAAAACTGCTAAACTGTGGGGAGCTGCCTGTGGTAATTAAAGTGCTTCAAAGCAATATGTACAAATTTGGGGGCAAAGCTATACCCACTACCCAACTTAATATTTCTCACTATCCAAAAGTATCCAAATGCCGTTATTTTTTTTTTGTCTCCCTTTTCTACTACCCAATTCGACAGTGCTCAGTTGAAATCCTCTTCACTGGGATGACAGAGGTCCGTCAAACTGTCTAAACAAGTGTCGATAGGGACTCAGTCAAAATCTGCTTCACAAAGATGACAGAGGTCCGTCGATTTGTTTGAGTAAGTGTTAACAGGGACATGTCGATCCCTTTAAATATTACCTATCTTCTAAAAATAAATTACTTATACAGTTATTTAAGTCCTTAAAAAAAATTCCATTTAAGTTATTTAAGTTCTTCTGGGTAATTCACCTATTTTGTCATTTAAATACAAGGTGTAAAAATGACAAAACAAAGTCATATAAATGAAATAAACATTAAATATTTCATATACACAAGTGGGGTATCAAGAAACATTCCATATACTTTCGACATGAGACTCCACTTGTTTAGAAAATAAAATAATGTTTATTGTCTATATGAAATGTTTACTGTTTATTTGGTTCAAATAACTCTTTGTTTGATATTTTATTACTTATACTTAAAGTAATATATATGTGAATGATTTTTAAAAAGACTTAAATGGCTTAAATGATATTTTTGTTTTTCGTAAGGATTTAAATGATTGTATAAGTGATTGATTCTTAAAAGAAAATTGTTGTTTTGAAGGGTTCGATACATTCATATCGACGCTTGTTCAGACAGATCGACAGATCTCTGTCGTTCTAGTGAAACATACATCGACTGGGCCTTTGTCGACACTTATTCAGACAGATCGACGGACCCCTGTCGTCCCGGTGAAGAAGACTTCAACTGGACGCTGTCGAATTGGGTAGTGGGAAATGGAGAAAAAAAATATATATAATGACATTTTGATAATTTTGGGTAGTAGAAAGATTAAGTTGGATACTGGGTATATCTTTACCCTAAATTTGGACCATTTGAGGAGAATGAAAGAACCATTTGTTGAGGAGTGAAATGTGAAATGAATGACCAAAATCTATTTCAACATGAATTTTGATCATATCCAAAGTGTGAATTCAAATGGTTTTGTGGTACAACCTCCCACTTGAATAAAATTTGGCATACCTAGTTCAAAATTGGGAAAGTAGATAGATGGAAATATAATTCATAATTTATTTATGATAATCAAAGGTTTAAAATCATAATATTTGATAAGAAATCTCAGTATATATTATGTTACCTTTTTTTTTTGTACCTTCATCACAAATTGAAGGATTTAAGTTCCAAATAGTTTCACCCATAATCATCAAACAAGAAAGAAGTGAAAATGATATAATTGTAATAATTAAATTCTCTACAAAATAGAATGTGTATTACTTTCCAACAAATTAAAACTATACGAATAATTTATGAGGGGCATCAAAAGTAAGGGTGTAAAATGGGACGTGTCACACCAGGCTTGACCCATCATGAATTCATACATAATATTATTGTTTTAAGGGCTTTAAAAAAATAATGTTGTTACTCGCAGTATGTGGGGATAGTCACATGGACACTCTATATATCTTGATATAACTTATTAACAAATTTTTATATTTTTCATTCAATAGATTTATGCAATACATCAAGATTTATTTACATTTTTCATAAAGGTATTAGGTATATATTTCATTAGATTATTTTTAATATTTTTAAAACTAAAAAATGCAAGCGGTACCGTAAATGAGCCAAACCAAAGCAAAAAAAACCACAACCATAATCCCAAATTTTCCGTAGACTGATATTTTCAGTAATGGAATTCCATGATTTGGTTATTTATATATATATATATATATTTAGGATTTACATTTATGAATGAATATCGAGAGCCATTTACAAATGGATGTTGTTACATACAATTCTTTTTATAGCTTCATTTGTAATATAATTTTATGTACATCTTTATTCACCTATATTCAATTTAATAATTATATATGACCATTAATCTTTTTAAAATTTTCAACAAATGAGTTCATGTAATTCATAGAGTTATATTGCTTATAAAAAAATAAAAAAATAAGCGCGGATTGTATTTGGGAGTTAAAATGTATCGAGTATTAGAGTATATCAGTTTTATATCTATGGAATTCACACTACATATATGATCAAAACCTGAATGAATTATTGATCATGCTTCATGCATCATAGATTTCAATGTTCACAAAGATTATTCTTTTTTGTTCAATACCATAGTCAACTCTATTTTTCAGATTTAAGTTATTTTATGTGGTTTAAGTACAAAGAGATCAAATAAGATATATTGAGAAATTGGAGTAAATTGATTAAAGTAAATTCACATGTATTCGATTGTTTTATATCATGTGTATATTTATTTTCTATAAAAATCAATTTAGTCTCTCATCCCAAATTTATTGATTGTTATTTATTATTTAATTTTCTTTGTTTATAAACAATCAACTCTACATAAACATTTTGATTTTTCAGCTACTATGAAGGCGAAGGGAGTGAAATGTAGCAACTAAAAATGACTTCACATGTGCCATTAGAACTCTGTAAACCATGTATCAAATTCATAGACTAATCTCCCACCCAAAAAAAAAAAAGTTCATTTTAAAAAGCTATTATTATTTGAAATAATGGGGGGAGGGGGGTAAATATCAATTTTTTTGCTGGACATAAAAGACAAATAAATTTTTATTTGGATTGATATATGTTGAGGACATTTACCAACAATATATTTTTTTATAATAAATTAATCTTAGATTAAATCGGTTATAGGCTGAAATATGTTAATAGGGTGCGAACTCAAGATAATTTAAACAAGATGAAATTAATCAATAAATTTTGATTTGTAATTCCAAACAATAATTTCAGGGACAAAAACAGCAATTCCTATAATTGAAGGAAAATAAATAATCAAAAGTATACAATGTGAAGGATATAAATATCATCTCGAATTTACTCTCTTTTTCTTTGGGTGACATGACATCTGGGGTTTAATCTTCAGTGATTCCCAATGCTATACTAGCAAAACATTCAATTCAATAAAGGGGACAAAATTCTCCATAATTATCACTTTGGAAGGGCATGGGATAAGAGTTTTTCTTTTTCCATGCAAATCACCTGCCAACACAAAAAAAATAAACATGACCATCCAGCTGCAATGCTGGGATACCAGGTTGAGTTCATAAATGAAAAGTATGCTCTCGAGGTAAAATTTACATGCAAACAGTTAATGTGCATAAAAAAACAGCATAGACAAACCGAATTCGCTGGAGAACATACAACAACCTCATCAAGCTTTGAGTCATTATTGACATAATTCAAATGAAGGTTCAAAGCAAATCATAAACCAAGAAAATCTCATTAGATTAATATTCCTTGTTCCCGAAATTTTTGCACCAGAGCTGTGAGGGAATTGGACGAACGGGATGATGAGGCCGTTGCTGTAACATAGAAAATAACCGACATCAGTAAATTAAGAAAAAAAAGCATTGGTCGTCTTTTAAGAATGATACAACCAGATAACATAAGCACAGAGACCAAAGATAATAAACCTGAATAAAGTTACAATTCAATGAGTTTAAACCTGTGGGGGACTGATCAGTGATGCCATTCACTGTAGATGTAAAAACCAAGTGTTGCTTATTTGTCTAACTTACATTACTAAGGAATAAATTTCCTTTAGTGATTTCTTGCGTAACATTGCATGCCGAATAATACATACACTTTTTTTAAAAATGAATGTAGCAATCCTCAATGACTTGTCTGCATTTGCCTTGCATCAAGTAGGTCTGACATCTATATATGTTTCACACTCTTAGCCCATAAACTCAAAGGAGTGCAAAATGATCTTCACTTCAAATATACAACATTTTTAATGTTTGGAGAAACTTCTAACAATGATATTATGTTGTGATGCCTATTAATTTCAAGATAAGCATGCTTCACGTGTTATTAAAAAAGGGTGAAAAGTTGGCTCACATCCAAATCAAGCAGCTAACTAAAGTTTACCTGACAGTCCAAGGAAAATCTCTTTGTGCATTCTTAGTAAATGGTGGGAAATATTAATGAAAGTCCATTGAAAGCTAAAGCAGATGAGAAATAAAAGACATGGACAAAACCATCTATAGTTAGATATATGATATGAATTTCAATAATAGATAAATGAGCTTTTCATGTGTGTTTTTTAATTCAACAAACTGGCACGTGTTTTAGATGTTTCATTTGTGTATCTTATTTGAGAGCATTACAAGCTATTACAAGTTATTGAAACTGGATTTTGTGAACTCTTGGTCATTTAGGTCTAGGAAATGATAACAGGCTGTCAATTCATAGGTATCATGAATGAATGAATGAATTATATGTAGAGTCTAGGATAGCATATTTTTAAATTCACACAACGGGCTCAGCTGGGTTCCAAGTTCAACTTCAATAATAGCAGGTTTTAATGGTAGAAGAGCAATGACAAGTTTCAATCTCTCTTCAATGTGTAGAATTTTGGAACTCCCGGACATTTGGGTGAAACGCATTTAAGTAATCTGGATTTTGAATAAGTCGTTTGATTGATTATTTACCACCATCACATATGATTTCCTCACATGCAATCTAGCCTTTTTCATTATCCAATCCAAACATGATTTATTGTGGGAGGAGGGGGCGGGTGGTTTGGTTCTGTTCTGGCATGATGCTTGGCTGGGTGAGCTTCCTCTAAAGGTCAGGTTTCCGAGCATATTCAAGATTTCTTGTAACAAAGAGGGGCCCCTGAATCAATTCTGGATGGGGAGAGGGCAAACGGGTTATTGAGAGATTCAAGTGAGGCACAATCTAAATGAAGAAGAGGTGGTCAGTTATATGGAGATCCTGGAGTTGTTTCATGGGACCTTAGTGGTGGAAGGTGCTAGGGATGGTGTCAGATGGAAGCCCGACCAGAGGGAAGGTTTTTCTGTTCGGAGATGTTATGCTTGGATGAGGAGAGAGAAGGTCACCACGGTCACAACACAAAAATCCAAGGAAGTGTGGGGTTTTAGGATCCCACTTAAAGAAAAAACTTTTACCTGGACAGTGTATCTCCAAAGGATCATAATAAAGGTCTACAGAGCCCAATCGATTCCAAGGGGGATCTTGATTGTGTCCTGTGCAGAGAGGAGGAGACGGTAGAGCGCCTGATGATCCTTTTTCCTATGGTGAGGCGTGCCAGGGCGTGGCTGTGTCTGGCTACAGGGATGGAATATAATTTTTCAACAATTGAGGAGCTTTCAGAGGTGGGTAAGAGATTGAGGAAGCATGGGGATAGGGGACTCCGTGTAAAGATATCCCAGTCCTTTGTTCCTGCTATGCTATGGTCGATTTGGCTCATTTGTAACTATTCTCTGTTCCAAGAGAGTACTCCCTATATAGAGAACATTTGGGAATCGGTGGTTAGATGTATTTTGGACTGGGGTAGATTTTGAGCGGGAATGAGTTCTGTTTTTTTCAGGGGGTCATTTCTTGATTAAGGAGTAGGGTGCTAGATCTTTTTTTCCTTGTTTCACTCGTAGATCCCTTTTCTACGAGGGTTTTCGTCTTTTGTTTTTCATTTTCATGTTGTAGTAACTCTCTCTTTGGGTATTTTCCCTCTTTTATAGAAGGGCTTTTGCCCACCAATAAAAAAACATGATTTTTTATTTCAACAAAAAGTTGGTGTTCAAAACAAAAATAAAAAGCTGTTTAACAGATTTAAAGGAAAAGCTATTTTTCAAGCCCGTTCCCAAATGGTCCCCTAAGTAAAATTTCACAAGCTTTGATTCCTAGATTACTTTTTGGCACTTATTCATGGGTGATTTTACGGATCATAATGCAAAATTTCAAAATAATAAGCTACGATTTAAGTAATTTCATAAACTAGTTCCCCTGATAAAATTTCCAAATGACAATTTCTTGTGATATAAGTGATTTCAAGTGCCATAATTCTCCTAACAAAATTTCAAATGAATAAAATTACCTACTAACCAAAGTGACAGCAAAATGCACCTAAATAGAACAACATATCCATTAATGTCAGTGATTTTTGTAACAAAAATGACCCTAACTAGAACAGTTTTTGTTTAACTATATCACATCTTTGTGACTTTAAGAACTGTAAGGACAAATATTATGAAGAAAAGGTAGACACTACCACAATATAAAATGTTGGGATACATTTGAGAAAATTAAAGCAAACTAAACACACAAGGAGCCAGTTGAAGAGTGATTTTGAGGTTTTATTTTACAAAATTTCTTTTCGTTTATTTTTTGAAATTGAATGAAGAAGTTGTATTACGACTTGAAAAACAAAATTGATTCAAAGTCTGAAATTTGGGGTCAAGTAAGAGAACCAAAAACAGAATATAACAGAGAAGAAGGAGATACCAACCCTTGCGACCCGGAGCCATACACGTCACCTTAACGGGGCAGATTATTTTCTTTAATATTTCAAACATATACCAAATCATATTCCAACATTGAAATTTCAGTTCCAATTTTTAAGACTTATTTTTATTATTTTAACAAACACAGCGTGTTGAAGGTTGGATGCCATGTTGGACACTCTGTAAGTTACTCACATTGGCACACAAACAAGACGATACTTATATGGGTTCCATATCTGGCAGCCACACACGTCTGTACCCCACATAAACATCAGCTAAATTACCCATTATGTGAACAGCCATACCAGATTTGTAATTAGGCAAATAAACATATAGTAGTATCATAAAACAAATTACAAATTACGTGAGAACAAAACAAACATGTACAGTATATTTTTTGGAACAATACCATGTGAATTAGATTGCAAGCATTAGACCAGAAAGAACCATGAATAAAAGAACCACAACATGGATTTAAGGATGAATGGCATTCTCATAGTGCAGATATCAAAGTACTCAGAAAGTGAATATAATTTAAGAATTGGATCAATATCAACTAATATGAAACCCGATCAAAAGATTCACAAACACAGGAAGAATACAATTGTTAGATTCCTAAAAAAAGCTCATTGTTTATCGTTTATAACTAAAGTACATTTTTCTGCACTACGACCATTTTAGGCATCTAGAAACATGTGCAAAAGCATAATCATCCAAACATGTTTCCAAATGTTACGCAAGTGAGATATACATATCACACTGAAAATTGAGAGAGGAGATTTTATAAATTTTAGCAAGAACCATTGCTCAAATTCAAAACTCAAGCAAACCAAAAGGCAGTATTATCCAATTCCTTCCTTCTCTCCCTTCTAAATTATCCGAAAACAAATACCATATCTCCATAACCCCTCATTGTTCAACGAGCAAATAAAATAAACCCCAAGAGCCAGTTTGGTAACCCTGGTCCACAAAGAGACTTGTGAATCAAGTTCTCATAGATTCCGTGGGAAAGAGAACTAAAGGGAATTTTGTTTGGATTGCCAGGCCACACAAATTAAGGATTCTAAAAGCCATTTTCCTGGGTGTTCGAGCAGAAGGAGAATGAGATGGATTACATACCGGCCCTATGACCCATCAACCAAGGCCAATCAATAAGGGATCCCAAAAAATCCATGACCAAATTTTTTTTTTTCACGAATTGAACAACTCGGGATTTACAAATCCATGGACATAGATTTTTTATCCATGAAAATCCTAATCGACTACCCCTAATCCCCCATAAGAAAAAAAAACAAAAAAAAACAAAAACTACTAAAACCAAAAAAAAGAAAAAAGAAAGATGAATGAATCAATGAAGAAGTAGAACAAGTAGTAGAGAAATGAAGGGATGATAGATACCTCGAGCTGGGCGGATTTGATGGCGATGGGGATGCAGACGAGGAAGATGCCGGCCATGGCGATGGCGGTGTTCCTCCTCCAGTACTTCGGCCTGCAATTTGGACCACCCGTCATGCTCCAAACCTTCGTCCTGAAATCCTCCACATGCTCTCCACCTCCTCCCATCTCTGGATCTCCTCAATCAATTGCGACCAACAAAATCAAGAAGAAGAAGAGACAGATTGGATCTTAATACACTGGTCAAAGATTTTCTCGTTTTTCCTAGGGTTTAGAGAGATGAGGGAGGTCATACATACCGATTGTTTGTAGGATGCGTTTGGAGAAGATGAGATCTCTTGCTCTGGAACTCGCACCGTCGAGGGGTCGATCGGTCCGAAGCCTGGGTTCAGTCTTATCTACCCGTCAAATTGTAATCCTACGGTCTCAGTTCACCGTAAATTCGTTTTGGGAAACAGTTCCGTTTTGGCTCGAGAACAGTAAGTAGGAATATGTTCGGAATAGCTTCAAAATTATAAATGAAAATTTGTATATCAGAATTAATTGATTTAAAATAATACATGGATTCTCACTTATTTTTAGATTTATGTTATTTCAAGTTATTCAATCCAAAAGAATATGTGGGTTCACTATCAAATCAATTTTTATCAATCATCATTTTTTCACCTTTTATAAATCTTGATCAACACCCAATGACAATAATTCAAAATATAATCAAATAAAAAATTATTTTATTTTTATTTATATTAAAATAGCCATAAGCCTTGGAATAACTTAATTCTTATCCAAAAAGAGGCTTACAGTAATTATTTGAGTACATGGGTAGACAATGCTACCACAATTTCATTACTTAGATCGTAGTTACAAATCTGAAGATAAGATTAACATAAAGATAAAGGCTAAAGTTACAACAAAAAAGAAACTTGAGAGGGGGGGGGGGGGGAAGGAAATGGGAGATCGGGTGGGGGAGAAGAGGAAGAAGAGATTTCTACCGCACAGCTCCCTTGCCAGTGATGTGAACCTTTTGCGGAAATGATTGAATCGTTCCTTATCCTCCGCCGCCTCGCCGCCGCGTATCACACCGCGAAAGCCAGGATCCTCGCCAGTCCTGAATCTCGAGACAAACAGAGAATTGATGGGAGAGAGAGAGAGAGAGGAAAAACAGAGTAGGAGACTGAGAGAGAGGTCTTATAAGAAGGGGGAAGTCACCACCAACCCCTTCCAAACAAAAAAATATAAAAATAAAATAAAATAAACTGATCGAGTGGGGGAGAAGAAGAAGAAAAGAGTTCTACTGCACAGCTCCCTCGCAAGACCGAACGACAGGCAACTCCTCAATGCATAGGCGATCGGCAAGCAAGTTGATTGATCGTGCAACCTCGATGAATTTCCCCCATTTTTTAATGAGGCCCATTGCATCCCCCTAGACGTTCTCAACATTGATAGAATAACGGATGAGATTACATGATCTTATCCTATATGATCTTATCCTTGTAAATTTGTTATGAGTTTTTCCAAGAGATCTGATGAATTGTTAGTGTAAATCCTATGTCTCTCTTAAAAATATGTGTAAATCTTTTGAAGTTATCTTAATGTAACAAACTCATCCCCTATAACAATTATATATATTTGTGAATGATATGCTTCTATTCATAAGATTTAAAGGAGCCTGTTTTAAAAAATTACTTTCATGGTATCAGAGAAGGAGTAAGAAAGAGAGATTTGTTAAAAAAAAAAATCTTATCTCTACAGCACTGACGTAGTTCGTCGCCACAACACTAATGTTCCCAATTCAAGATATCTAATGGATCTTGTTAACTTCCCAAAGACTCTCCCTACCTTGGTCAATCTTATCTCTATCAAGTTCACTGATAGGAATTATATTCTTTGGCAACGTCAATTTAAATCTCTACTCAATGGCTATGATCTTTTCATATATAATGATGGATCTTTTCCATAACGAAGTCCCACCATCGAAGTTTCTTTCGAGATGGATACCATCGAAGTTTTCGAGAAAGATTTCTCCATTGAGTCACTGAAGAACCCAGAATTTTTGTAGTGGAAATAAATTGATCATGTCGAGGATGTTTTCTAGTATCACTTAGAGTGCACTCCCTAATGTTATTAACCTCTCTAGCTCTAAAGAGGTACGGGACTCTCTTCAAGATCTCTTCACCAAGCACAGTCGCCTCCGTGAAATCAAACTCCGACAAAATATTAAATCATGTCGCAAGGGGACATCTTCAATGCCCACCTATATCAAACAATTCAAGAGTGTTTGTGATGAATTAGACTCGATTCAAAAGCCATTACATGATGATGATAAAGTTTCTTGGATACTTTGCGGACTTGACAGCACCTATAATGTTATCCATACTCACATTCAAACTCGTGAGCCATATCCTACTTTCAAGGAGGTCCAGTATGTACTACTTGCTCAAGAAGCACTTCAACGGTCTTATGAAGACTCCATTCCAATGCAAACTTCCTTGGTTGCTGAATCTCATTCATGCCACACAAATGGCAGAGGTAGAAATCATAACTCCAACCAACACATCCATGGACAGAGCGGACGTGGTCGTTTCATTTCTAGTAACCAGCGTGGTGGGACTTCTCGCACTACTTCCTCCAATGTGCAAACCTAGTGCTATTTGTCTAAAATTTGGTCATATGATTCGAAGATGTTGGTTCGGTCATGATGAATCTTATACTAATGATACAATCATCAGTCCTCCTCAGCAAGCTTTTGCGACGATGAACCTTGAAGAAGATGAACCCAACAATGGTTGGGCGGTTGATACTGGTGCCACAACTCATGCATCCAATGACCCTAGTAAACTCTCAAAACTATCTTCTTATCATGGACCTGCTATTCTTTTAATGGGTGATGGTAATCCTCTTAAAATCGCACACTCTGGTTGTCTCTCCATTTCAACATCTTCTTCACAGTTACTTCTAAAAGATGTTCTACATGTTCCACCACCACCTAGTGTGAATCTTGTTGGTTGCAGTTGGATCTACAAAATCAAACAAAATCCAAATGGTAGCATTGCAAGGTACAAAGTGCGCGCTTAGTTGCTAAAGGATATCATCAACAACAAGGAATTGATTATGACGAGACTTTTAGTCCAGCCATTAAGCCTCAGACAATTCGCGTTGTGTGATTTGTGGCTCTCGCTCGAAAATGGCCTCTATTGCAATTAGATGTAAAAAATGTTTTTTTACATATCTCACAGAGGAGGTTTATATGGCTCAACCACCTGGCTTTATTGATCCCAATTATTCATCTCATGTGTGTAAACTGCAAAAATCATTATATGGTCTCAAGCAATCACGTCGGGCCTAGTTCACATGCTTGACTTCTCATCTCTCTGTTCTTGAGTTTACCATTAGCCATGCAAACACCTCTATGTTCGTTCGTACAAAGGGCTATGCACGAATAATTCTCCTAGTCTATTTTGATGACATTTTGTCACTGGTGATGATATCAATGAAATTCATGAAGTCATTCGAGGTCTCACTCATCAATTTGATATGAAGAATTTGGGTAACCTAAGCTACTTCTTAGGTATGGAGGCTAAATTTATTCCTCATGATCTATTCTTAAATCAAATAAAATACTCCGTGGACATTTTTGCTAAGTTTGGTATGGCAGGTTGTAAACCAGTTTCTACTCCAGTGGCCATGGGTTCCAAAATGTGCAAGTCTGATGGTGTTCCTCTAGAAGATGGTACTGAATTTCGAAGTTTAGTTGGATCACTATAGTATCTCACCATAACTCGTCCCGATCTTCAATATGCAATTAACTAGGTCAACCAATTTCTTCACTGTCCAACTAATGTTCATCTTATGGCTGCCAAACGTATATTATGATATGTTAAAGGAACAATAAATTTTGGCCTTCATCTTGTACCTTCCACGGCTCTATATGCCTATTCTGATTCGGATTGAGCTAGAAATTCGAATGATCGCAGATTTCTTACTGGGTCAGCTATTTTTTTGGGACCCAACCCGATGTCTTGGACAACAAAGAAACAAGCATTAGTATCCAAATCTAGTATAGAATCAGAATATAGAGCATTATCCTCCACAGTGCAGATCTTCAATGGTTACCATTTTTACTCAAGGATTTAGGTGTGACATCATCTCAGTGTCCCACTTTGTACTGCGATAATCTTGGAGCCACATACCTCACGGCCAACCCAATTTTTCATGCAATGACTCGTCATATTGAAGTTGATGTACATTTTGTTCGGGAACGTGCTAAAAATGGCCAATTCAAGGTTATGTTTGTTCCCACTGATGCTCAACTCGCTGACATCATGATCAAAGGACTTGATTCTAATAAGTTTCAGCATCTTCAAAGCAAGTTGACCGCCCACAAGTGGCCCTTCTCCTTAGAGGGGGATGACAGAATAACATATGAGATTACATGATCTTATCCTATATGATCTTATCCTTGTAAATTTCTTATGAGTTGTTCCAAGAGATCTGATCAATTGTTAGTGTAAATCCTATCTCTCTCTCTTAAAAAAATATGTGTAAATCTTTTAAAATTATCTTTATGTAACAAACTCATCCTCTGTAACAACTATATATATTAGTGAATGATATGCTTCTATTCATAAGATTGAAAGATGCCTTTTAAAAAAATAACTTTCAAACATAACACTGCTGTCCTTTGAAGATTCTGAGTCAATGCTAGACGAGCAAATGGTATAGGTGCTACACATCTCGTAAACAAGAAAATTAATAGAAGATATGATATTTTTGATGAAATTAAGAGAAGTACATGCATGGAAGCACAATCATATGGTTTGATATATACGCCCACTTTGAATTCTCAGGCATGAAAACGATTTCCTTCTCATAAAATAATATTGAGTTCTCCTAATGTCCTAACCATTTTTTAATGCTTCACCTTTTCATTGGTAATATAATTTTAGGTTAATTTTAGTCCCCACATGAATCACCAACTCACCACACGATGTATTGTTAATTACATAGGATAATCCCATCATCAAAGATTCAAAGACAAACAGAAAAAACAGAATCAATCAATTCTATCGATCTAAATAGATTCCCTTGTTTCCACTTCATATATATACCATCCTTCATCAAGTCATTCTAAGTAGCCATAATATTAGCAACCCTAAAATCTAAGCATGGATTTCATCTTTAAAAAAAAAATTATAAGCATGGATGGTGCCATAAATCCCAACACCCAAACACCTTTTCTGATCGCCACCATCGCCGTCATCGTCGTTGTCCTCTTCGAATGGCTCTACCCTAAACGCAAACCTTCCCCCCCTCACTCGGAGAAATCGATCCCCCCCGGATCATTCGGGCTTCCGATCTTTGGCGAGCTCCTAGGGTGGATCCGTGCCCTCGAGGGCGGTGCGGGCTACAAATGGATCGAGGAGCGGGTGGGCCGGTACGGGCCCGTATTCAAGACGTCATTCATGGGTACCAAGATGGTCTTCGTTACGGGCCAGGTGTCGAACAAGTTCGTGTTCACTTCGCCCGATGACATGCTGCAAAGCCACCAACCTGTCCCAATCGTCCACATGACGGGCGAGCAAAGCATTTTCGAGGTTCATGGTGGACGACATAAGCTGGTGAGGGGAGCAATATTAGGCTTTGTGCGTGGTGAGGGCCTAAATAGAATTGTCCCTCTGATGAGTTCTCTTATCAAGAAATATCTGATGAAGGTAACTCCTTTTTTAATTGAATTATATAAAAATATTATAAGAAAAGTTACATTTGATTATTTTCATCGTCACTCGTATAGTTCAAGCACTATTTGAAACAGATATATTTTGTCCGGTAAATTGAATTGATGCTATTTTACATTTTCCTGTATTGAAGCACTAAAATATATTCTATTAGAAATTTCATGGTAGATGATAGATGATGAAGTGATGGTTGCAAAAAGTGATAGATGACATATAGTTAGTGCATAAATGAGTGTTGTTTGGAGCAAAAAAATGAGTTACCCTTTGCATGTAATTTTTTTTTTACTTAGCCTTGTTTGGTTTGGGAATATACAGGAAATGAATAAGTGAGAATTAGTCGGAATACCTTTAGCTTCCGCCCTATAAAGAGGAAAAAATTGAATTAAATTAGGTGAAAATGAAAACAAAATGGGTGTTTGGAAGGCTGAAATAAATGAGAATCTGTATGTCAAAATTAAGTGGTATAAAGTGACATATGGATTCCAATCAACCCAAGGTATTAAGTTATTTAATGTTATTCAACCCAAAAGAATATATGGATCTACTTTCAAATCAACTATTATCACATCTTATAAATCAACTGTCAAATCAACTATTATCAATTTTTTCACTTGTATAAATTCTTGTTCACATCTTATTCGCATTTTATCTAAATAATAAAAAATTATTATTGTGTTTCCTAACGAGAATAATTCAAAACGCAATCAAACAAAAAATCACTTTATTTTTATTTATACTAGAATAGTTATAAATCACATAATAATTAATTCTCTATCTAAACGGGGGGCTTAAAGAATCAAAGTGGGAGTAGTATGTGCTCTCATTGGATATATATCACAAAGATCATATATGATATTCAGAGACTCTATCGAACTGTCCCGGTATATAATTAACACCTTCATATTTCAATGGTTAATTATAGGAAGTGGAAGGCAAAGAATCAGTACTTGGGGTTATCCTAATGAAGAAGATCGCCCTAAAGGTCACATGCGCCGTGCTCTTCTCATTGAAAAATGAGGAAGAGATAGAAGCATTGTTTGATGATTTCTTGCTCGTGTTGAAAGGAGCATGGACGCTCCCCATCTATCTCCCTTTCACCACCTATTATCGAGCAATCGCGGCACGTCGACGTGTCTGCGATCGTTTCTGTGCGATCATCGACAGGAAGAGAAGGCAATTGGAGGATGGGAGTTTGAGCCCTGGAGATGACCTTATCGCGACCATGTTGAGCTTGAGAGATGAGGAGGGGCAAGCGATACCAACGCATGAGATCATCGACAACCTCATCACCATTGTGATAGCGAGCCATGGCTCCAGTGTGTCTCTCAATGCCTCTTTCGTTCGGCACCTCGCCATGGACGAGGTCACTCTGGAGCGCATATGTGAAGGTTGGTAAGAAAATGTTATTTGTTCCGCAACCATTTTGACAGTGTTGACATGCATGACTGGGACAAAAAGGTAAATGTAGCCTATCAGCTTGGTTTTAAAATTAGCCACGAAAGATCTCTCCATCATATAAAAAAAATGCATGTTTTAATTTTTTTTTTTGAAAGTATATACTATACTGATATAATGAATTACAAATCTCCACAAACGATTTTTTAGAGCACCTGCTCTAATGGAGTGTAGACTTTTGTATAATTGAGTGATCGAGTATATATTTGATTAGAGAAATCATATACCTAATCATTATGATTGCAAAAATGATAATAAATAATAATTGAATATATCCGTGCCCATTTGTAAAATATTGATATCTTGTTTAAAAATTTCAGAACATATGAAATCCTCCAGGAGACGAAAGATGGAACCCTAACCTGGAGTGACATAAAAAAGATGAAATACACATGGATGGTGGGTCAAGAGCTCATGAGGATCAACTCCCCTTTAATGGGCAACTTAAGAAAAGTTGCTAAAGACATCACTTTCAATGGCTATACTATCCCTAAAGGCTGGCATGTATGACTACCATCTCTCACTTAATTTTTTTTTTTATTCATTCAAATAATTACTTCAACTTTCATAAAGCTATGCATAGTTCAAGAAAAATTTAAAACATGTGAGGATTACAAAACGGGCTGATTATTATGTTAATGAAGGTTCAATGGGTGACCCTCACACACATGGACGAGACCGCCTTCCCCGAGCCGGAGAAGTTCGACCCGTCCCGTTTTGAGGGCGCAACGAAGTCATTCCCCCCGTATATGTACGTGCCGTTTGGCGGTGGCCAACGCGTTTGTCCAGGGAACGACTACGCCCGCGTGAGCCTTTCCCTCATTGTCCACCACCTAGTCACAAACTTCCGGTGGTCGATGCTCATTCCCAACGAGCCCATAGTGCGCATCCCCTTCGCAGATCCGGCCATGAACCTGCCCATCAAGATCTACAGGAGGGGGGAAGAAGCATGAGACCTAGTCTTCCTTCATGAGCTCATGAAGTTTGTGTTGAATACATTGTTCGTAATAATAAAAGTATAAGGGAAGCAAGCATGACTAAAGAACAATGAAATGTGCGCGCACAATTTTATATTATATATATGCATGTATATATATATAAGAATTGTGCATCTACCATATATAAATAAATATAGTTTTTATCATAAATCTAAAAAATTGTGCAATATTATTCTGGACCAAAAATTTTAAAAAATTCAGCAGTATAATCGAAACGGATTGGTTACCTTGACAACAGCTTTGGTATAGTTGGAATAAGTACTGCTCGTAGTTCGGTGAAAGAGATCAACCCATAGCCCATGTTTGGATCGGGGATAACACCCCGGATAAACTCGGATAACTCCGGATAAAAAATTTTACCCGTTTGTTTACCCCGGATTACCCCGGATAAATTATGTCAGAATAAACCCAGATAAAGTGGTATATGAATACCAATCAACCATTGGAATTAAAGTTATCCAAGGTTATTCCACCCAAAGAATATGTAGGCCCACTGTCAAATCAATTGTCATTACCTCTTATAAATCACCTATCAAATCAACTATCATTACTTTTTTACCTTTTATAAATCTTTATCCATACTTTATTCACATTTTACCCAAACAACAAAACATTTATTCTTACGTTTACCAACGAGAATAATTCATAACACAACCAAACACAAAATCTCTTTATCCTTATTTATACTCATTTATGCTTGGATAAATCTATACCCTAGAATAAAATCTATCCCTGTTCCAAACGGGGGCATAAGGAGTTGATTTATTCCCCTCCACGTATGAATACGAGTTTTTCTTTGACATTGTTTGGTCCTTTGAAGATTGTCCCATGCACCAAATGGTTGCACTGCTCTTAAGTCAAAGACACCAATTTGACCATCCTCTCCTCGGGCACCTCCATCATCTCTATTAAAGAGTCATTATTATGAGAACTATTATGTCTTTATTATTATTATTATTATTATTATTATTATTAGTTTCCTAGTTTTCTTTTCTATTATTTTATTATTTCCTTTATGTATATATAAATATAGCATTGAGGCTCCTCTTTTAATACAATAAAAAGAATTCTCTTTCCTTTATTCTAGCATGGTATCAGAGTTTCCACCTCAAAAACTCTAGATCCACAAATATAATATTTTCTTTTCTTCTTCCCCGCTCCAATTGAGGAATTTTCAATCGGAGCCGGGGGAGGACTCTTGGTATTCATTTTTTTTTTTTATTGCTTTGTTTGTTTCTCACGCGAACCCTATTCATTTGCGTTGTCGGTGTTCTTCTTTCTCCGTTGTGTAATACCACCGTTGAGAGCCATTGCCGAGCGCCGCACTGTTGCTGTTTAGAGCTGCCGTCATCGTGACTAGCCACTAAAGCACCTTCTTTGCCGAGCGCCGTCACCGCTGAATCGCGTCGGAACACCCGTTAGAGCACGCGTTGGAAGAGTTAGAACACCCGTGAAACATTGTTGAAGGCATGATATTTGTTTGATGAGTTAAAAAAAAGTCTTCAGGAACCCATACATCAACCATCTTCAGAAAAGTATTATATACATGGCCACAAAGGCTCCAGAGATGGACAGGTTCCTTCCCCAAGGGCCATCCGCTGCTGCCGCCGGTCCGTCGTCGTCGTCACTATTCGAGCATGTTCCTCATGCCTCCGCGCCCGTCCATGCCATCAAGTTGATGAAGCTATCCTCGTCGTCCGTGAGCTCTCCACGAGAGCAATTCACACGCCTCCCGTTGCGCACCGTCGTCTTCGTGTGCCGTCGTCCTCGTGCACCGTCGTCTCCGTTCGGCGTCGTCCTCGCGCACCATCATCTTTGTGCGTCGTTGTTGTATTCGCGCACTGTTGTCTCCGTCTGCGCTGTGTTTCTTCTTATTCTTCTATGTCAACAGTGCGCCTCTCGTCTCGTGCAGTCCGTGTCGCTGTTAGCTTCGCGTTTCTTTCTTCTTCGTTTTTGTTACGCTTCACCATCGGTGTTCGCAGTGTTGCAGAAAGGCTTCGTTACGCATCGCCATCAGCGTTTGCAGTGTTATGTAAAGGCTTCAGTCGTTTCTTCTTTTCTTCTATGTCTGTGTCGCGTTTCTTCTACTTCTTTTTCTCCGTCGGGGTTGTCTGCACCAACCACCTCTGGCCACCCGTTGCTGCCTCCGCCATCGTCTCATTACTGTGCAAACTCTAAGGGTTCTACCATTCACAGTTTAGGAGAGGGTGTTAAAGAGTCATTATTAGGATAATATTATGTCTTTATTATCATTATTATTATTATGATATTATTAGTTTCGTAGTTTCTTTTTCTAGTATTTTAATATTTCATTTATGTATCTATAAATAGAGCATTTGGCTTCTCTAATACAATAACAAGAATTTTCTTCTCTTTATTCTAACAATCTCGAATAAGCACTCGAACTCAGAGATTCAGTCAATGAAATCTCGATGTGCATATTACTATTGAAGAAGGAGATGTCCACCTTCAATTGGTAATTGTTGTTCTCTTTTTGCCGCTGCTTTGACTGATAATCCTTCATTCCATCACCCTTGTCATCTGAATCATCCTCATTATCCGGTTGATAACAAAGAGGTCGCCGAACCTCATTTGGACAACAAGTTGGCCTTGGGCAAATCCCTCAGCTTGCATCCTATATATCATCCTTTCCAGATTGTCTATTGTTGGTGTGGAGATTGAACCAACCAACATCTCACCTATCTCCTACAGTTTTTGTTGAACGTCAAGAAATTATTGTTAATGCCACTGTTGTTCATTTTGCAACCGACACAACTCATGCACCCCACCATCACTGTCAATAGGGTGATTGTTCTTACGTCAATATGTGCCTTTGAGCTAGGCAAATCATCATTCTTATACCATCTAATGCAGTAGAAAAATGATAGAGGAGATCTGATCTATGTCAAGATTTCATAATTGCTTGAATGTACAAGAAATCTTTGAATCTACTAGGAAAAGATCACAAATGGAAAATAATTTTTTTTATTAATCAAAAGATGTCTCATACAAAAAGTGGTGACATTTTTTTATAGGGTGTTGTTACATTCAGATCCGTTTCTAACCCCAATTCTAACCCTATATGCGTCGATAAAAAATTAACGATGCATATCCTCATGTTAACAAGGCATATGCTTCGAATGATTTTTTTACATTTTCTATAAATACATTCATGCAATTCATTGAGTATATATTTTATTTTTTATAAAAGCATGTGCC
Organism: Acorus calamus; assembly: GCA_030737845.1. NCBI lineage: Eukaryota > Viridiplantae > Streptophyta > Magnoliopsida > Acorales > Acoraceae > Acorus > Acorus calamus. Next base: position 26,678,060 of record CM060868.1, on the reverse strand, counting down.
TCATTACATAAGTATACTATTTTTAAAAAATTCAAAACACATACAATCTGGAATTGAGGCTGAAATGGGATTGGACGTAACATTATTATTTTTTATATGCCACACATATAAAACTTGCTCTCTAAGACATACTATTAATGACATAATTATTTAAATATATTATATGCCACCACCAATACAAGACACTCAATGAAAATTATTAAAAATACCTAAAATGAGAAAAGAATATATAATGAAAATCCTAAAGATCCTACTAAGATCTTAAAAATCATAGATTCATATTTTACCAATAAAATATGATTATTATTATTATAAGATTTGTCTACATATGATAAAATCTCATAAAATTTTATGTTGAAGACTTATTTGAAATCAAATATTCTACATTGATTTTCTTTCAAATTTATCATACATGAAAACTCTTTGTCCTCACCTCATATGAAAAACACCACAGTACTAGTCTCCAGTTCAATAGTATCATTTCCATAGCAAAGTTGTAACAAGATAATGGAATCAGAAAAGGAACACATGAGTAACAAAGCTTGGTCTTCAATCTCACCAGATATCTTTTCATCCGCATAAAATAATTCAGAAACTAGTCTATTGAATACATTAAGATGATCCATAAGAGACCTTCCTTCATCCACGGCATGTAAGTTGCTTCTTCAAATTAAATACAGACGATCATTCAGAGACTTCATCATGTAAAGGCTCTCATGCTTGGCTGAGAGAGCCACAGCCGGCTTCTCTTCATTTTTCTTAGTATTTTAGACGACTCATTAAATGTCTTGTTTCTTGGCATTTTAGACTCCTCATTACATGAAACGTATTGCAAGGCTAAAGGTTAATCCCATTCATAATCTTCATTTTTCTTGGCATTTTAGACTCCTGATTAAATGTCTTGTTGAGACCTTGTAGAATCAAAATATCTTTAACTTGAACTTTCCATAACCCAATATTATAATCTTGCTGTTAAACTTCTCGATGTTAAACTTACGTTCTTCCAAACAGAAACTCCTTAACCCAATTCTAGCCTTGAAATTCAGATGGTCTAAGGCCCCGTTTGGGACTATGTTAGAGCAAAGTTTGTGTTGGAAAACATGCCGGAACACTACCTCCCATCTAACAAAAAAAATCGCGTTCACATTGGAGTCTCCAAAATGGTATTTGAAGGCAAAAACTGTTTACGATAGAAAAGTGGTGGAAACAATGCTTCTCTGCTGTGGATCGTATTGGGAAACTCGGTTTGTTCCTCGTCGCACTGCCGAACGCACCCTAAGTAATGTTCGGACATTGTACTCATTCAACCTCATGAGCAGCTTGTTGTCTACCAATTCTGATCCTTTGTGAAAAAAACATAGAGATCATCTGTGGTAGGCAGTAATAATAGGACACGTCACGCTGACAATAAAATTTATTAAAAAATTAATATAATTTTTACATTGTATATGTCATACTATTACTGGCTGTCACAGATAATCTCTTTTTCTTTTTCACAGAGGATCTGATGTCTACACCATCCCAACCTCCCCATAATCCACCTTAAACATATACCATCCTCATAGTTATTCTACACGAGTGTTCAAAATATATCCTGAACAATCTATTTGATTCGTTTCTCCATGAATTTGATGGTTTTGGGTCACATTAGAAAATAACTGATACAAAGTTGAAAATGTTTAAAATGACACTGTTCTAAATCATCAAATTTGAACAATCTGAACTAGAAGCAACCGAATCAAATTCGAATCCAACCAAAACACAAACTGAACCCGATGGATTGGATTAAAACTATCTTATCGAGTTAAAGCATCTGGTCTTAGTTTGGATTGGCATTTTTACCTTCGGGTTAAATTTGGATTAAGCTCTAACTCATCTGAATTGGGACCCTAACCCCTTGCAATGGGGACCCTAATGGGCTGTTTGGTTAGAGGAAACGAGGGAGAATAGGATGGAATAAGAGAAAAATATGTCTAAAAAACTATTTGTTTTGACGGAATAGATGGATATAACTATAACATAATAGGTGAAAATAAACTGGTATTGTATTCCAGGCCGATTCCCCTGGAATTGTGTTATTCCACCCAATTCATTCCACTTGAACAAAAGAGTCACACTGTCAAATCAATTGTCATCACTTTTTATAAATCAAGGGACAACCACAAGTCAAATTATTTTTTCACTTTTTATAAATCATTATCCACATTTTATTCACAACTTATCTTTGATAAACCAAACAATAAAAACTTCATTATTATATTTCTCAATTAGATTAACTAAAAATACAACTAAAAAAAATCAATTATTCTACTTATATACTTATTTATTTATTCCTAGAATAGTTATAATTTCAAAATAGCATGTCTTTGTCCAAATTCCAAACTCCTTTCATTTTCTTTGTTTAATATTTCACTCTTCACATCACAACTGCCACCACTCCAACGTGATTTCTTATCCCCAATAAAACAAGCCAAGGATTAAAAAAAGTAGTAGTTCACAGAGCATTCCAATCATCGAATAAAACGTCTAGAACAAGAAAATAAAAAGGTTAGAGTAACAACCATTGAGTGAAAGAAAGAAAAACAATAATAATATTTTTTTTTAAATCATGACTTCTTCGATTTCGTTTTTTTTTTGGTGTTGCTGCACTAAATAATGGAATAAACAAAGAGCACTGTTCAACGTGGTCGGATAATTCCAAGATAATCCATGTAGTCCTCAATTCAAAGTTTATATGTGTTAAAGGTAAGTCTTGAGTTCAAATTTTGACGCTGACTTACCCACCTGTTTATTGACGATTGTTCAAAAGAATTTTTTGTAGAATCGAGACAAATAGGCGGTGGTAACATTCCCGATTTAACCATAAGGCACCATAATCATCTATCTACCTCTTTAGGTGAGATATACATATCTCGTTAATTTTTTTATATTTATTTACTTAATTTAAAATAGAACGATATATTTTAAAAAAATTTATATATCTCATTAAATAAAATTTACTATTTTTAAACAATCAAAACATATACATTATCCATGAGACTATCCACACGATTGTCCCCTAACATTATTCATAAACAAAACGAGATACTATAATCACTTCTATTTTTGTAATTTATTTTGATACACTCGAAATCATCTTAAAAATTTATATACATTTATTTGGAAAGTCATATTTATTTCTACAATTAAAAAAAAGTCTCACATAAATGCACAACCTCAATCAACATGTTAATTTGTGAAGATTTTTTGGATAATGTTACGGACAACTCAATTCCAGTCTACACACGTTTTGAATTTTTTTTTTAAATAGTACACATCACATAATGAAGTACATGTTTTTATATATATATAAAAATAAAACATGTAGTTCAATAAATTATATAGATATATAAAAATGTATAAAAAAAATTTTATTAAAATAAATTATTCATTAATATAAATATATACTTAGTGATTTTCTAGAGTTAACACGTGGAACTTGAATGGGAGCTAAAAAAAAACCAGAGTAATATCACTCATTCTTTAATTTTTTCATATGTTTGGTCACAGGTGTCACTGCATGAGGGGTATGCTTTTGGCTGCGGAAGAGTGACGTGGGTTTCAATCCAAAATCATTGTCAAGTTGCCCCCATGACGGACATCGTAATTATTCTCGGAAAATATTAGACTCAGCTTTAGCTCTTTAACTTTTTTTTTTATATTTTTTTTAATGAAAAATTATATATCATTCTATTCTATTGTAGATTAAATTAATCTATTTTTAATCAAAGTAAAAAAACTGAATGAGATATATACATTATTTAACGATATATATATTTTATTTATTTTCTAATCATGATTACAGGACTGTATTTCAAGCTGTAAAAGAATCGAGTGTAATAACGCCAGTTATTTTTGTTCTTTTCACCACTAATGTAGAATGTGATTGGAATATATTTTGTTCTTGTCAGTCACTAATGACAAAAATATACCAAGTCGTCATGCTTTTATATATATATATATATATATATATATATATATATATATATATATATAATTTAGAATAATCATTTAATTTAAAATAGAATATGTAGAGAAGTTTCATTGTCAGAGAGGTGGTTTACTATAGACTGTCTTGCATGAGTCATCGAAGCGTGAAAAAACAGAAGGATAATAATATCTTATTTTTTAAATATACACTCGTCTAAATTTAGAGTACATATTGTTATAAAAAATATTATATATATTTAAATAAATTAGCATTTTTTTTATTTAAAAAAAATTAAAAAATTTAAATTTATCATATAAAAGTTATTGAATATAAAATTGGACATGAAGATTGCAATCACCATTGATGGTGATAGAGGAGAGGTTGTCAGAGATTTTATGCATGTACCAACCAAGATATACTATTCCATATGTATAAAGTATCCTTCCTTAACAAGATTCATTGATTTAGGCTTACTTTAATAAACATGAATTACATACTTTATTGAGAAATAGCACTCCATTGGAGTGTGAAGGATAAGTCAACAGAAAGATATGTTTGGGACCAATTTTTTTTTTTAAATAAAGAAATCAGTTTTCTTTTCATAAACATTAAATCTATCAATTTTTTAATTTAAAAAAAAAACTAATTTAAAATTGATTATTTTAAAATTGATTATATAGAAATAGAATCAATTTGACAATTATTTTTAAATTTTTAAATTGGGTCTAACAATACATCAATGTTTGAAAATTCATTTGAAATTGAGTTTATTATAAAAGTAATATCATCTAATTTTGTTTTCAAATGTCATACACCGTTAAAGATTTAAATTGTTTGAAAAGTATGAGTTTGTATAAGGTAATTTAATAAAATTTGATTTTCAGAAAATATTTTTTTTATACTATAAGCTGGAGGAATAAACTTTTAAATTAAAGATATTTTTTTCAAAACCATTTGAAAAAACGCAAGTGACCCCTAAATTAATTAATTATGGGATCTGAGTCTTCCATGAAAAGCATAGCCCAATTAAAACCCTCAAGAAGGATAGACTAGCTAGAAGGGGGGGAAAACAAGGACCACCACCTTCCAAAACCTTCTTTCACACATCAAGCCACTCCCAAGAAATTGTAGACAGCATGTGTGCCATTTTTTCTTCTTCAAGTGGTGTTTGTATTTGTTTATATCTAGGACTATATGAAAGGAGATGACATATTAAATGCACTACCAGTCTCTCCACATTACTGTTAAAGAAGGGCAGCAGTGATTGATATGGGCCATCAATGCTGCAGCAAGCAGAAAGTGAAGAGGGGTCTGTGGTCTCCTGAGGAGGATGAGAAGCTCATCAACTACATCACCTCCCATGGCCATGGCTGTTGGAGCTCTCTTCCTAAACATGCAGGTATTTTAACTCTCTCTCTCTCTCTCTCTCGCTGGGGGATGGGCTTAAGAAGAACTGATTCAGTTTATTGTTGGTTTTATGGATTATTTTGGTTTTCAGGGCTTCAGAGGTGTGGGAAGAGCTGCAGGCTTAGATGGATTAACTACTTGAAGCCAGACCTGAAGAGGGGTTCATTTTCAGAACTAGAAGAGAGGATCATCATTGATGTGCATAGGATTCTAGGAAACAGGTTTGCTTCAAAAACAATTATGTAACTAGGGATGCAATATCCACACAGTTTTTTTTTTTTTTTTGTAAAAAATGTTAGACACAGTCCCGTTTACAACCATATTCTATATATCACACATGTTTTAATTTTTTAAATAACAATATGCATCAGTTAGCGATGTGTATACTTTATAAAAGAAGAAATAAAATTAAACGAAATTTATTGTATGTGTAATGTACAGAAGAAATGAAAATTATGTATTTCATCTACCGAGATGCATGCCTCGTTGTCAGTGATGGAGGTATATGAGACTACATATGCAAGGTTATACCAGTATTGTGTTTAACCACGCCTTTTTTTTAGTTGTTGATGAGAAATATAACATTCTGTGAAAATATGCAAGTTGCATAGAATTACTTGAAACTTGTAAGCCCACAGGATTTGAACTTGAGAGACATGTGAAGAGTAGACACATGCATGAACATTTCAGGGGTGCAGTTACTACAAGAACTTTCTAGAATCCCATCCAATACCGTTTCACCAAGCATGCTTTACAATTCTGATGGATCCGACGCTTTAGTGTTAGTAAGATCTCACAATCAAAAATTAAATGTCACATAAGAGATTCAAACTCTAGCAGGGAAATCATGTGGACTTTGCAGGCACATGCCTTAACCACTCAGACTAAGTTTTATGTTCTTCTGATCATTTTTTTCTGTTCTATACTAATTAAGGATCTCTTTGGATGTGAAATTGAAAATTAGTAATTCTTATAATCATGTGTTTCAACTCAGGTTTTCAAATGCGTAATTTTTCATAACTTTTCAAAAGGTGGTTTTTTACATTGAAAAATATTCATGTAATTTAATTTGAGATGCAAAAGCTGGATGTGTGGGGCCGTATTTAGCTTTTTTGATATTCTAACACACAGGATCAGCCCAAACTCATATTTATGTGTGGCCTAGAAAAATTAACATTTTTTTTCTCTTATGGTTGCAGGTGGGCTCAGATAGCAAAGCATCTTCCAGGGAGAACAGATAATGAGGTGAAGAACTTCTGGAATTCCTGCATAAAAAAGAAGCTCATTGCACAAGGTTTGGATCCAAAAACCCACAATTTAATCCCTTCACATTACAAGAAGAACAACAACCTCAACAGTATCCACAAGAACAACAACAACAACAACAACCAAACTTTCATTCAATTCCAACAACCTTTCACCATTACTTCACAATCAAAAAGTGGAGTTACACTCAATGATTCCATGGAAGTATCACCACCCATAATCACATTGCCTCTCATTCCTCCCCCTCAGTCTCAACTTAAAATTCATGAAAATATATGTTCTTCTCTATCTAATTTTCAGTACCAAGACATGGTTGGTTTCCATCAGGACCGGTCAATCTCTGATGGATCATCATCCATAGAGAATGAACACATCTCATCTAATGTGAATTGTGTGCAAGAGAGTAATTATGAAGCATATGAAGCATTAGAAGACCAGGATCGGTCATCGTCCATAGAGTATAAGATGGGATTGGATGATATTAATGGTGGTAGGTGCCATGAATTGGAAACCACAAACAATAATAGCTTGAGCTTTGACATGGAACTCATGGAGACTGATTTCATGCACTGTGGGATGTTCTGCAGTTCAAGCATCATGGATCAATTGGAATGGGATTGTTGAATATCATGCTTTTTTAATTCACTTTGTCATTATAAAGGTACAACAACCAGTTGTGGTTCTGATCAGACTTATTGAGATGAAGTTATTGGTTATTGCCTTTACTCACTTATTTTTCATTACATACATGCATGATGTGGGAACAATCTTACTTTTATGCTTCCACTTATTAATTAGTGCACCTTGTAATGGAAATGTTAATAATTAACCTTCCCCAACAAATATTAGTGTCATAGATATTTGGAAGTAACATAAATGATATATCTTTTATTGATTCAACTACTCATGTGGTATCATAACATCATATCTCAATTAAAGATCATTAATTTTTTTTCTTATTTTACTATTAAAGATGTAAAGTTCTATTTAAGAACTTGAAAGTTATAAGTTCAACATATGGTTATAACATTAGTGAAAGACTTAAGTTTTTCTTATGTATCATAGTATAAATTAATTTGTTCATTTCAAAGAAAGATCACACGATGAACTTCAGAAACTAAAATGTTCTTGAAATATTCCTATTATATCTTTTCTCTGTCTCAGTATTATGTTCTCAAACTTGTCAAGGTTGAAATATAAAAAAATTGCATATATCACAATCTTAAGTTGAATTCCTGGATCAAAAATTTATTATTAACAATAGCATATACATGAATGAGTCGACCCACAAATATTAATTGATGTTGTTGGAGTAAAATCAATATCACTATGACTAGCTTTTGATACAATGTGTAAGAAGTATCACACTCTTTAAGGAGATATTTGTCTCCACTACTTTAATAAAGATCAGCAACAGATTCTCTAACAAACCCGATCCATATCATAGTCACAAAATTCTGTGTATGATGAAAATTTAGTAAGAGTTATATTCAATATTGTAAGTGCATATTCATAAATTATATAGGTTAATTACAATAAAAGTATGAAGACAATTAAATCAATTTTTAGGTGTATTTTACTATTAGTATAAAAGTATACACAAAAAACGTCTGAATAATAATTAGGTTTAGCTTTGTAAATCGTGAAATAGGTCAAAGATGGGTATCCATTGTGTACGAAATACACAATTTGATAGCAGGAATATGTTTACATGATAGGTGATACATGAGGTATCAAAAAATTTGGAGTATTTTGTGACTATGATCATGATAACAAACATATCAGATTATGCTATTCCAAAAGAATTATTGAATAAATCATGTTTTACTCAGCACTGGATATCCATGGGAAATTTTTCTAGGTTATTGTATCAAACTCTGAAAACTATACACAATTAATTCTCATGTCTATCAAAACACAACGGTAGTCCTAAAACCTAAATTTAGGGTATAGTATAAAATAATCTCATGAGTTCAAACATAAACGTTTCTTTATCGGTTCCTAAATCGAAGGAGAAGTTGACCTGCACCTATTTCTAGGTTGATGCACATCTATAATCATGACATATTGACATCCATCCAGTAAAATATGTATATAATAATTCCCTTGAAATGCATTGGTGGCATTGACCAATATCACATTGTGCACTATTGATGTATTGGTAGCCAACAAATCTCAGGTATAATAGCATAGATATTGGGATATTAAAACAACCAATAATGGACCAAATGTAATGCAACACTCATGCATATCCCATAATAAAATATCACATGCATGAAAATCTTCAAATCATGCATGTACATTTATTTATACATATAATTAATATGCTAATAAATATCATCTAAAAGCATGCTGGAAAATATATCCTATGAGCACACTATGAAAACATGTCATAAAATCATGTTCGCTAAATATTTGTACCTCAGAATCTCAGATAGTAATGATTTATACAAGTTAAAGTTAACATTAACTTTAACATCCAATTAATCAACTAATCCAAACACACTAAATATTCCTTTCCCTTGGTCTCAACTTCAAATTCATGAAAATATATGTTCTTCTCAATGTAATTTTCAGTACCAAGACACTGTCAATTCCCATCAACTCTGGGATCATACTAGAGCTTGAGATGCCCCAATAAACTAATAATTATTTGGATAATTATCATGACATAATTTATCACATCATTAAAAAAATAATAAATTTGTTTTAGAAAATAAACTATAAACAAAACAAAAATAAAAAATAATCTAGTAAGTTATTTTCAATTTAAACAAAAAATAAAATCCCAATAATTAGAAGCATACAAAATTAGAAGAAGAGAAGAAAAAAAATAGTTCTGTTTTGAAAAAATAAATAATTCATAAACAACATAAAATTCCTAATAAATAAGGAATGTAAAAAATTCTTTTAAGAGATTTTGTTACATGGAGATTGGGTTTAGTCATTGCTCTATTCATCTGTTCATGTCAATCCCTAATCAGGGGATGACACGTGTCTCAAATCATCTCCAAATCTCACATACTTACCATACGGTGGGACACATGTCAATCTCCAATATGGAGATTGACATGTATTAATTGGATTCAACACTGATAGGATTCCATCTTCCCTGCATGTAGTCCCACATGTGTCCAACGAAAATATGTCGAGTTAAATTAGGTGTGTTTGGAAACACAGTTTGAAAAACAGTTTTTAGCTTTATACACAATTTTTTATAATATAATCATGAGAACTGCTTTTTAATTAATCAATAAATCATATTTGTTGCTGATAACAAAAACTGCTTTTGTTAGAATAACAGTGTTTTAGGCACTTTTTCTTGTTGTAATCATGAGGGCAGATTTTCAATTAAAGTGAACTTATTTGATAATCTGTTTTGGGCTTTTAATTTTTAAATAAGCTAAAAGCAACCCAAAATGAGTTGCCAAATGGGGCCTATGTATGTAAATTTTTTGCTTCTTCAATAAGTAAGTCTGTAAAATTAATTGAAGTACATATATACCTCATTTTATGAAAGAGTATACTTCTATAAATGAAGTATAAACCTTCATGTGAGGGTTGAATGTGAGATTTTAATTAAAATTGTACATAACATTATCCATATTATCATTGTTATACACTCAATCCATTTTACAATCTCATATACCTTATTAACCACCTGCACTCACTATAACTAGATATATACCTTGTTAAAAAAAATTTGCACATTTTATTAATAAGTGCATACAATTCATTGGCTTATATACTTCATTTTTTTTCACAAAAGTACATACCTCGTTAAATGAAATATGTTATTTAAAAAAAAAAAAAAAGGTACCGCCTTTGAGGCTTGAAACGAGACTGAATCTTATCGTTTTCCTATCGATATGCATGAAGAACGTTGTTACATAGCCCATTTATTCACAACCTTGTATACCTCTTAGCCACCTACACCTATACTATATTTTTTAAAAATCAAAATGGGTTCAAACTATGTTATGGAGCTAGAAATGAGGCTGAGTCTACATTTCCATATATAAAAGACATTTTGAGAGGAAATGATATAATTAGGAGCATAGTATTACACATACCTTGTACAAGCCTGCCTATGATCCCATATAGTTAGATAAGAAAATTTTCACATTTTCTAAAAATAGATCCATGCCATGTATATACACATCATCAGGCGAACGTTAAATTTTTTTCACATTTTCTGAAAATGAACCAATACAATTCGTTATAGTATATATACTTACATTTTAAAATATATATATAATTTATTAGTTCATGTATACTTAAAAATCAAAATGAGTGCGGGGTTATCTAGCATTCTCCTATACGCAAATCACTTTTGTCATATTTTCTTCTTCCAAACCCCCAAGAAGTACAAAATTACATGCCTCATTAAGGTATTTTCCTTGTTGAACATATGCAATTTTGTAAAAAATGTTAAGCACTAATCGGGTGGTTAATAAGGGATTGCATGTGAAGCTGTAAATGAGAGACTGCGTAATAGCAATCAAAAATAAATTTTGTTCCTGTGATTGGTGAGGCAGGTAAACTATTGAGACTTCACAAGTGATCTAAGAAGAATCCATCCCACCTGTATGAAATCTTTTATAACTGATCCTGACACAGTTTGATCATTCAAGTTTAGCATCTAAAGCAATGCTTCCAATATGGGCATTTGTAGCCACAATGGTTGAGTTCAATAACATAAAAATATGGGAAGAGACCCCATAACGATCCAGTTATTCCACAGATTTCCATGGAAACCACCATTGGAACTCCTCAAAGTGGACCATGGCTTATTGCCATATCATGCGGTCATGCCCCACAACCAGGTCATAAATTTTGCTATCAATTTCTTGTAGAGCCATAAGACTTGTCTCCCGTCTGAAGTCTCCTGGGCACCATTCCTACCTCAGAATTGAAATTATAAAAAATTCTAGGATATCCTATTTTGGAAACAAAAAAAATATGGCACTATTACACACAGCTCTTATTTGCAATCATAGTTGTCTGGGCGGCTAGGCGAGCCTAGGCGGTGGCTAACCGCCCAGCTGCCTAGGCGGCGCTTAATTAAGATTTTAATACTTAAATTGATAATTATATTAAAGTTATTTATCTACTTATCCATTCTTTAATTTTTCCAGGAATACTACTTAAAATGAAGAATATTATTTATAAATAAAGAACACATGGATGTAATTTATTGGTGCATGTCCATTTCAACAAAATTAATATAATCTAACCCTAATGCATAAAGAATGAGAAAAGAGGAGAAAGATTATGAGATAAAGTTCAGAAATTTTGAGAGAGAGGAGGGAGAGACAAAAAAATCAATAGAGACTCACTTGGGACCAGGAGAATTCGTTGCACCGTTGGGTGGCAGGGTAGGTGATGTTTCAATATTTCGATCGTTTTTTTTTTTTTTTTTTTTTGAGGTTAGGCGAAAGATTGGGCGGGCTAGACGTGATTGAGGAGCCCAGGCGCCCGCTTCATTAACATGTCATTAAGCGGGCGGCCGCCTAGGCCCATCTGGACCGCCTAGTCGCCTAGGCGGCGCCTAGGCGTCGCCCAGGCAACTATGTTTGCAATCCCACGTGTCGTCTCGCATCTCCAATGAGGTATATGCTAATGCATGTATTTTTTTACATGTTCTGTATGTGGGTCCATACAGTCATTGAAGTGTAGACATCATTTTAATGAAAGTACATGCTTTACATGAAATATGCATCTTTATAAATAAAAAAAACATATCAAACCGCGTGAGGACCACACGTAGGGCTACATGAGGGGTTGTTCCTAACATTATCCAAAACTATATTAAAAATCACACAGAAAGAAGCATCAATTCCATGTCCCGATCACATAAAACGTCAAATATTATGTGAATGTAGGATCGAATTATTTGTAATGACATTATGAATTTGTATGATTGCAGGCATAAATTACCATTCAGCTTTCATCGTCTTACTTTGAGAGAAAACTAAGTACCTTTGGCATAGAGATCTATGCTACCAATTTGAAATCTTGATTGATCTTTCCCATTTCGGACTGCGAGAAATCTAAACCTGTAAGTTTTTTATTTCTCAGAAGTCAATTAAGATGATGAGAAGAACTTGGAAGAATATCACCATAATCATTAAAACATACTGACCTGAATGCATTTGACGCGCGCCGTGCTGATGAATTTATTTTGTACATTTTCCGTTCAAAACGCTGCCCAAAGATCTGTGATGATTGCTTGTCCAAAACATTCCAGTTGGCTCCTCCATCATCACTTCCTTCAAGAACCCTAAATACCATAATGAGCACAAGAACATTTTTTTAGTTAGGGTTACAAATAAATGATACTGGAAGGTGAACAATTGAAATATATATATATATATAGTCGAATGATAATATGCGGCGGGCCGCACGGTGCGGACCCGTGGTCGATGCCGCACGGTGCGGCCGTATATATTGTGTTGGATGATGATAACTGTGCACAAAAAAATAGATATGTTATCAGAAGTTGCTTTCTGCTAATCTAAAACATTTTCAATAATTAACATCAAAATGTCTGTCATTGCTCATCATTGTGGTTTATTTGTTCTAATCTCTTATTTAAAAGAAATTATTTAGGGTATCATCAAAAAGCATGTTATCATTTAGTGTGGAACATACCCCAATCTATTAATAATAGATAGTATTTTTCCTACCAATTGTGTTCAAAAAGGGGGGGGGGAAATCATTTAGTGTTATCACAGGCTTGAAATATATAGCATTCCCTCAATTTAAACTACACTGACTGATGTAAGAACAAAAAATAATAACTGAAAAGTGTTCTGTCATCAGACCAGAGTCAAGTCAACATGAATATCAGAGGTATGCCTGAATTGCAGATTTTATCAATCTGTCTACAAATTGATGCTTTAGTGAAATCAAATTTATAAGGGATAATCTGACTGAAAATGAAAATTCAAAATGTTCCACAGGGGTGAGAGGTGGGGACAGGGCATGGTGGGTTGATAAGTTGGGGTTTAGAATGGGACTGAATGGACAAAAATAAAAATGATTCAGTAAAGAAAGCCTATAGTTCTTCGATGACAAGGCCAACAACAGAATCATCCCTCGCAATCAACAAGATAAAATAAAAAAAGACAACTGAAACATCACACTTGCCCAGGAGAGGAAGGTGGCTCCTTAAAAATAACTGTTAGTCAAGCATTAGTGCAAGCCTACAAGTATGCAACCATTAATCCCATTTGGGCAAATTACAAGTGAAAACCTAAGATAAAATAGGGAAGTCCTCATTTGCAAGGTGTGGAGCTTCATTTGTAACATACTTGACAATGATACCTATAATTTAGGAGAGAAAATAAAGGTGGATGTTTGACATGACTGTGGAAAGTAGATGCTTAATTCATCCTTGAAAGAACGTTCTGTAAACAGTACGGATACAGACCCATAGGGAATCAACTTTAAAAACCAATCTTGGTGCATTTCTATATTATACCTACAAATAAAAATTATTTGTATTTCTATACTTACACCAAGAACATTGCTGACCAATTAATGCTATGAAAATTTTGAATTTTTTTACATTTCTCATTTATTTTACTGAATTATTAAATTCTTATACATAACTTGGTAAATTTGAATCAGTAAAACATTTCAAGCTAGCTGAAGTAAGTCAACTACAAACGTAAGAAACACAAAATAGCTTCTGATAAGATGAAATTTATAACTACATGTTTTGGTGAGAAAACCGACCAATCCATGGGATCTCTTTCCGGGACATCATTGGCTGACATCAAATCATATCCTTCAAGTTCATGCATCAGGCCATCCATGACTTTATATATAAGCCAACATCCTGGAAGTAAGGATATAGCATGCTAAATCAGTGTCAAGAAACTATAATCAGAATATTATAAAAAAGCATACAATAACAGAGTCATTGTAAAATTGTGAAAGTTTTTAAAAACATTGTTACAATTGATCAAAATTTCTAATGCCCCATATTAACTGTATACATGTTAATCTTCTTCCAGAGGACATTGATGAAGTGGACGAGAACACCGAAGATTAAAGTAATTATCCTTGGGCTACAAGACTTTAAATTGGATATCAAGTGAAAGTCACTAAAGATCACCGGCCCCAATCAGCAGAGACGTGTTAATATGGGACTATGGAGATGTGGAGAGATGACAGTCACATACCTTTGAATTATCCATCAAATATATGAATTAATCAAATATTTTGAATTGGAACTGTTAATCAATAATGACAGCCCCTCCCACCCCAACCCCCCAAATAAATAAATAGATACAAAATAGCCAAAAGTAGAAAATTATTATAGTTAATAACTTAATAAAATATACTATCTAAGAATCTACCAAAGTGAGGAATTCGTAGAGAACCTTGTTCTATTTGGAATTCTAAAATCCACAAAACTAAGGATCCGAACCAATACATAGGCATTAATTAAACCCAGTCAAAGATCATCCAAACATGAATAAGAATTCCAGTTCCACCATTGTCGAGAAATTAAACAGCACATTAGAGTCATGGAGATGAGAATGAGAATATTTATGTCAATTTATATACGGAGCATAATAACATAAAGGGATCTTCATCCTCATCTCAGACCAAAGCCAGATGAGAATGCTTATGTTGTTGCAGAAAAATGGGAAACAATCTTATGATTTATTTCTATGGACACAAAGGACGGTCATCCATGGTATCATATACAATTTGCTTCTCTCAAGGTTGATCATGAACTTTGTTCATCCTCAGATAGCCCAGGTATAACCACCAATTTCAAAGAAGTATTTCCTCTCAATCATCCTCTTCTACTTGGATAACAGATTCAGGAACATGACTCATAAGGAAGTTGGATTTCTCTCTTTTTCATCTAAAGCTGATAGTATTACATGTGCTAACAGATCCAATTAAAAAAATTGACAGTAGATAATGAGCCACCAAATTAAAGGCATGGCCCAACTATCTGTAGTACTTAGACATAGTAGAAGGAACAACACAAGCGAGGATGTCAAACATGGATCCAACATATAGTAGAGGATGCTTCCTCAAAATATAGTACACAATCACATGAGTGTTTTCTATCATGGAGGCTAAATAGATGCTCACAAGGAGATAAAAGGGAGGTAAAGTTGTAGAATATTATATTTTAGTTGTCATGCTTAAGGCAAGAATTTGCCTAGTAATACAAGATACTCTGTGGATATTGATACAAAGCCTTCTTGAGTATGATACATTTATAGCACAATGACAAATAAGACAGATGATATCAAGCTACCTCATTAAAAAGGGATGTGATTAGAAAAATACAATCTATAAATGATCCAACAGTTGGACAAAAATGATAGACAACTAAATTGTTGAAGATATCATGCAAGGTCAACTATAAGTCTATAACTATGTAATACCTTTTGCTCCATTTGGTTCTTCCCATTTAGATGCATGTATACCATCAAATGCTGATGTAGCCTGAAATTCAAGGTGAGGCATTTAAATCAATTATTAACATATCTCCAAGAAAATTCACATTATTAGTTTCACAGAGCAAACTAAGCTCCATGTTTAAGCAACTTACAATTCCAAAAGGGATCTCTTCACCACTTGCCAGGACCTCACCAGAAGTTATTCTGTTAAACTTCAAGAACTTTAAAAGCACACCACTATCAAAGTTGTTGACCTTGTTAAGTTCTTCAATAATTTCAGTAAGAATATCCAGAAACACGGGCAAGGCTATGGAGGTTTGAACAGGTTCTGCAGCTAAACAAAGATGTAACATTCGCCCATCAATTTCCATCTCCTTTTTTAGAGAAAGAGAAGAAAGTAACTCATCCATAGAGGAGGCTGTATGCTTGAAATGCTGAGAAGTCAGTACATCTGAAGTTATGGATGCTTTCCTCATTTTGAATGGGGCACTTTTAAGATCAACTAGCAGCCTCCTAATGAAATCAAGAGTTTCAAGTATTTCATCCTTTGAGAGACCAGAATTTCCCATGTGAGATAAAAGACCCGAAAAGGCATTATAAATGCTTCCAACGTGATTATCCACACAATTTCGGACAGGACACAATGAATTGCTCAAAGATCTTTCCTCTTCTGTGGAATATTCAGATCTTGCTATTCGCCATTCCTTAGCGCCACTTTGTCTACCAGGCAATGATATAGATGCATCATCTGGGAGATGGAGATTTCTCTCTAAATCTTCTATTTCTTTCTTATCTCGCTGCTCAAGCATGGAAATGGCTTGAGCCGTATAACCTTTTCGACATTCTTTTGTTATATCTGAAAGAACAGATAACGCAGTATCCTCCATCGTAATGTTACGTCTAGACAGAACCTGCCCCCAGTGATGTTGTAATCAATAAAACACATATTTCTTTGAGAAAGTATAATGATGGGATAAGAATAATATATCCACTACAATTAATATGCAGATACCTCATGCCACTTTCTTGTATAACGCTTTGTAACATCAAGTACCCCATCTTTTGAAATGGCAATTACGTAACTAAGTTTCTTTTGCCAACTAAAAGCAATGCACGGAATACAATGAGTACAGTATGAAAGCATAAATGAACTTGTCTACAAATATCAAAACTATCAATGTAGTAGATATATTAAAAGAAGACCAAAAGAATATGCACAAGAACATACCCCTTTTCGTATAACAATGGATTATCATATACTGCTTCACATGGATCCAGATGCATCCATCTACATGAATTATATCAAAACATATATTCAATAATTGGACCAAATATATATTATCACCGGGATAGAATTAAGGAATTGATGTGTCCACCTTACTGATGATATTCAATTCATTTATTGATTTGTGAATAACATATGACTACAATTTTGGACAAGAAGATGTGGAATTAAAATTGATGATCTCAATGTAGATAGTATATGAAAAACATGGCTGAAAAAAACCCAACACCCACATGATGAAGTTCTGAAACAAATAAATTACGAAGAACACATATAATACCTTTTTAGAGAAGGTGAGAAACACTCTGTCCAGACATGATCTGTGAAATCCAAAATCTGGAAATAGAGCAAGATTACGAACAACTCATCTTTACTGCCAAACATATATAATGTTTTCAATGAATCATATGCTCAGAGCTAATTAACATTTCCAACATCGACAAGAATACAGAAGTGATTCTGCTTCAGTAAAGCATTTTTACATTCATACAAATGTCAAGGCATAAAATGTTGGAAAAAAAAGGTTCAAGCAAAAAAACGAAGAATCTTCAATGAGGCCATGCAAATTATGATAATTAGATAGTTAATTATACTATGACCCACACAGATATCAATAGAAAATTAGACTATATGAAAAGGAATAAAATTCATTAAATATTAAAGCACTGTGAAATGTGAATGATGTCATAAAAAGATAGTAATGTCAATGTCAAGAAAAATCATCTTATATGATGCTACAAATATCATGAAATCTCCTTTTCATTTTTTTGTTCGAAAATCGGTGCCATCCTGTGCACAATTGGCATGGTGAGGTATGATCCCCTGACTTGTAGCATTATATTTAAGAGATATTTTAATTTACTTTTCAATCCTCCACAAAATGTAGAGATGATTATGAAAAAGTAATTTTGAATAGAAATCTGAGAAACAAGTTTTCCTTTATCAATTTTAATACAAATATCATCTCTATCTTATTTCATAGAAAGTTCAGAGTAGGAAACTAGCTAGCTCGCCTAAAGAACTAAGCTAGTAAACATAATCTAGAGCACGACCACATATCATAATACAAGAAGAAATATGGCAAGGAATGGATAACTAGTTATACTACACAATGAATATCATCCCAATAGAAGTTTTTTAATAAATAAAATAATATTGGAAAAAAACAAAAATGGACTACTGCAGGAAAATGTATTGCTAATTTGGTCAATTTTTTTTTTTAAATCATGCTATTGTACATTCATTGATCAAGTAGAAAAAAATTCAATTAAACTTCAAACCCAATGCTTAAGCACATGGTTTGTGTAAGGGAAATAACAGTTGCACATCATAAAGAAGTTAGTCTCCAATTGATTACTAACCAGACGAGCATCATAACCAAAAGCCCTACAATAAAATGTAAAGCAATTGGCCCATTCCCCACAACGCCCTTTTCTTGTTTCCAAAAGCTGCATAAAATAAAGATAACCTCAAAACACAGAAATTAAATATTGGAAATTATAATATATAATAAGTAATGTTGTTAAATTTTCAGCTAAATACAGAAAAATTGCTCCCTTTAGTGGATTGTGAAGTCTAGGTTAGGCGCACTATATGTTGGGAAAGCCACTTCTCAAATATAATTCAAAGAGGCTTGGCTAAGGGAAATATCTTATATAACCTGGTAAGTTTGGAGGTTCAAATGACTCAATGGAAAAAACCACTTTTAGATTCTTAAAAAAAAAATGCGGAAAGACACAAGGAAAGAGGCCCACGCCGAAGCAAGAAGGTGACATTGATATGGAATGAGATTTGGGATTTTTTTATTGTTTGGAATATCCTTTATTATTATTTTTTTGAAAATTATTTCTCTTCTTCCACGTGGACTGACAAAGCTCTATAGGAACTCGTTAGAATGTTATCATTGCAAAGTCGACGGTGTTCGTCTTTGTCTCATTCTTCATGCGTCTCACAAACTAGTTGCACTAGAAAAAAATTTATGAACTTTCTTCCATCTTATATTGTCCAATGATCAACCATGATAGAGCAACCGTATACCTTCCAAAAAATACACATTCCAATCCTCCCTATATGTTGTTCTAGCACACAGTTGGATTCGACCTCTTTAACAAGGAGAAAACCGGATAATTGATATGGAGGGCATTTTAAGCCCTAGGTAAAAATCACCTAATTTTTTTATCATTCTTTTGAAGGGTTGAGACAATAACATTAAGCCCTTGTTTGTGTAGCGGAATAGGTGAGAAATAGGATGGAATAGGGGTGAATAAGCCCCAAAACATGTTTGTTTGCAAGAAATAAGTGGGTATAGCTATGCTAAAATAAATGGGAATAAGCTGGTATTGGTATTCCAATATGTTACCCAATCTATTCCACTGGTATAAAGGGGTCCGCATATAGAGGCATGGTACTCTACCTAAGGGGCAGGATGGTTTTACGGAGTCAATGCCTGCATCTTCTACCTAAAATAAGGGATAACTATAAATCATTTACTATTATGTCGATTAGCTTGTAAGATATGGTGTGTCGTTCGATGAAATGGATACACTAGGAGAATTTGTTAATCTCAACCAAGCACAATGTAATTCTACATAAGGGGCAGGATGGTTTTACGGAGTCAATGCTACCATGCATATGGTAAGTCATCTGGAAAGGAATGAAAAGGAGATTCTTTAATAAGAAAAAGATGATTGCTCAATTTACAAGGAAATCAAAAAAACAGTACATCTTTAGAAGAGGTATCTAAAAATAGACGGGATCAGCACACAACGAATTTTGACAAAGTGGGAAGGAAATAATCATGTTAGCCATCAATATTGACCAAGAAAAAAAATACTAAATCGAACAACTCGAGAAGGAGAGGGCGAAAAAAAATTTTATTGGATGATCATTCGGAAATCCTGGACAACCTGGCATGGGAGGATTCAGGGCTGATTGAGAAAGTGTGTGAAACTTTCTACGCACCTATCATGGGATCTATAAAAGAACTAAGCACTTGTCTGAAATTATAGCTTCCCCAAAAAAAAAACAAGAAAAATAAAACAGGGTGATTATTACGAATAGGAAATTCATCAGAAGAGAATTTTAGCTAAGACGGATGTAAAATCATAGTGGTGGATCATGGAGACTGCTCAACCTCTTAGAGGAAATCTGGAGCGCTTCCACATCCAATACACAAAAAAAAATCTGCTGATAAAGAGTAAGATGCTAGATCCAAGAAAAAAACAATTTGTGACCTCACACATTTATCATTTTTTTCTTGATTTTATTGTCTTTGTTTTGCTACATAGCTACCTTTCATATCGTATTTGGATACCTATAGTAGGAGGTCTATGTTTACATCCTTCAATTAATGTAGCATAAATCATCAAAAGAAAATACCTTTAATGGATCATTGTACCGTGGAAAGCGGGTGATTCTTGAACACCGATTGCACCTGGATATTGCCAATATTAGCTTGAGAATAACCAATGATGACAAAGATGCCTACATTTGTCAGTGCATGCATGTGAGTACATGGATACATAAGCATGTATGTATATCATTCCAAGTGAAAAGGAGGTATGATGTAGATATCATGTGCACACCAGCACAATGGGCAAAAAAGTTCATGGCATAGGTATCAAAGGTATAGTAAATCTATATTTTGTAAATTATTAATTCATAGATAATAAAGGATATGTGAAGAATAACATGATGTCTTAACCATCCATGATGGCTGTTCCAATAAACTCTAAAAAAAAATGAATATTTTGGAAAACACTCGAAGAACAAGAAAGCATCAATATAAAAGACAAAAAGGATGACTCTTCAAGTCTTCTAGCTAAAATGAGGCAGGAACTCTGTCGTTAAGTTGTTTCCCATTTACACCCTCTTTTGCATCCTAACAAAGTTAGATATGTTGATAGACATGTTCAAAAGAGGTCATAAAAGAAGTTGAAAGCTCTCTACATTCAATTAGGATCTATAGAACATTCTATCAAGTTCTTTGTTAATGTTAGTCTAAGATGATACATGATAGTTACCCGGTCTAGCACTGAATATTGGAGAAATCTCTACTGGCCTTGGCCTAATTTATGAAGAATATAGAAACTTTCAAAAGTTTTATTTTCAAGTAGAGCTACTGCAAAACAAAAAAGTTGAAAATGGAAACCTTGCTATCTTTATCAGATTCAATTATTCAAATCTGGATATGATCAGCCATCTTCTTAATTGTATAAACAACAGGAATCAGTTGTGTGCCCTCCTGATGACCTATACCTCATTAGAGAATAATTCTTAATACATGGTTCAGCCTATGTTCATCTGACAATTCCCATCACCTAACGAAATTCCGATCTCATGCTAAGGATGCACTGCTCAAACAATCTTGGAAGCAAAGTGTTCTTTTTGCATGCCTCTGCCTTTGGTTTCTTTAGATGCAACCTCTCTTTTTTTGAAAGAAGACAGGAGCGATTGTATTGGAATAGATGCCCCCAAACAAAGAGGGAGACGGGATTGCCTTACAAAATCATGGAAGGAAGAGGACAAAAAAAGAAAAGAAAATGAAGGGGAGACCCCATTAGATCCCCTTTCTTTTCACCTCCTGAACCAAAGTGTATCACAAGGAATCCAAATCAGTCACTTTTCTAAGAATATGTTCGGCTTACTTCTTGAACCCTCTTCATCAATGAGATCTCTCTTCAGCCTCAGGCATCAAATGAACCACCCTCACTTAAAAGATACACATGCCAGATCATGTCATTTCTGTCCAAGCCGATCTAAGCAGCCTAGGAAAATCTACAACAAGCTTCTGATTTGATAGCCACTCACAAGTGATAATCCAGAATCTCACTTCCATTCTGTTACCAACCTTAGAAAGTATTGAAACACAGTAAAGTCACGCAAAGAGTAGTACTATTATACATATTAACCTTATGTTTTAAAATAATTTAAACCAGAATAAAGAAGAGCATCTATGTGTTTCTTAAGGAATCTTGAAGTATTGTTCATTTTGGTTGATATATTATGTCCATATCAATTATTAGATCAAATTGTATGGTATGATATTCTATCAAATCATTCTTGTGACAAAATGAACTGACAACCAAATTTTAAAATCTTGATTGATGACCTTTCACAAATACACAATAATTTTTATAGACAATGAAAAAGACCTCCCTAGTCTAACAAAGATCTTCCAGAAGTGTGTCACAGGCTCACGGGATTATCAGCCTGATGTTCACTGGGAATCTAAACAATAAATTGGATTTCCTTTATTTGTGCAGCCTTCTGTCCAGATGATACTACTCTGTACTCAATCACCATCAGATCCTTTTTTTACTACACCCTCTGCCTAATCCAGGGATGATTAAAGATTTGACTGAATTCCGAATGGTGTAGGGGGGTATCCTGTACTGGGGTGATACCCTGGCTGCTCTGATTTTCGCCTCTCGGTACTCAATTCTACCAAGTAGATCAGGCGTCAAAGTTCGACTTCATGAACAGAAATTAAGATGATAGAATAACAAATTATAGCAATAAGATATAAAAATGATAGAAATGGATCAAAAGTTTGGGAAAAAAACAAAATATTAGGACAATGGAAGGATGATGTATAGCTTGTGCTATATTAGTTCACCTATAAAGTTCAACTCGTGAACCTCCAAACTGAATCTCAGAAGGAAGTGCAACGCCCATACCAATCCCACTTGTCTCACTACCGCAACCATCACAAGGAGGTGAATTAACCCATCTACAAAAAAAATACAAACAATATTTGAGAACAAACAAATAATTTTACCTAAAATAACCGAAAAGTCAGATTGCAATAAACATATGGCAGTATTATCTCAAAATAAACATATGTTACTATATGAAAATAGTTGAACATAGTTAGAATGGAAGTCCATTTTTATTTTAACTAAAATATTCATATGTTACTGAACTGAGACTCTTATATTATCTTCAAAAAGGGTGAGTGAACGAGTGGTTTATATAAAAATGAGAGTGATCATCTAAAATATATGAATGCATTGTTAGGAAAGTGGCTCTGGAGACTCCTAATCCTAAATTAACCAAACTCCATGTGACCAAATTCATAGGTCTAAATACAATGAAGACTATTTGAAACTTGTCCTCAACTATTTGAACTAATCTTCACGTTGAATATCAATTTCTCCTGGAGTTCTCTTTTGGACAACAATCTAGAGCCCTCATAGCTAAACTTTCTTGCTGAGGTTTTGGTGTGTCAAATTGAGCAATTCCTAAGTATGTAGGCCCCCTCTACATCTAGGTAAATTCTCAAATTATGAACAGGTGCCTTATTGATGCCTATTTAGACAAAATTTGGAAAAAATTTATACATTTTGGGTTAAGAAGACTGGTTTTCACATTGTATTTTTCAAGGATTCTCCATTGTATTTTTCAGTGACCAGGTTCACTAAAGATTAGGGTTGTAACTGTACTGAATCCTCTTTAGTAATCACATTGGAGGGTAATCCCATTGTGGGGTGGGTTGGGGTGGAGTGGGGGTATCCTCTATTTCCCTATCCTTAGGTATTTTTTCTCTTCTTTTTTTTTCAATGGCATATGTCCTATGTCCCTTGTAAGGGGTTTATCCGAGATTCAATAAAATATTTTGGTTGTAGACTCTTACCTGTTCCTCCATAAAATTGACCATCCTGAAGGCTGAAAGGTCAATATTGAGAGGCATGGAAGCTTTATATTGTATGATGGGAAGCCCTCTTTTTGTTTTTTGGAAATAGGCACTTATATAAAAAAGCCCCCAAACAAAGGAGACGAGAGATCTCCATTCAAGAATAAATGAAGAAAAATACAAGCCGATTAAGAGATTACTCCCAAACGACCAAAATACAGATGGGAAACCCTCTTGTATCTGGGTTTGAATGTCTCTGGTGTCCTGCCCCTCATGTTCAGGGCTCCCCGTGTACCTTTTCCAGGTTTCTTTTCTCTCTTTTTCTCTTCCTTTTTGGGCCTCTGTCCAGTTGTCGCTTTTTCGGTTCTCTAGTAAAACCTAGTGAACAACACCCTACCTCAAGAAATACAAAAGAAAGATCATGTAACGTTTTAGTTGATGTGTATTCTTGAAATATTATTGGTCATACTGTTCTACACTTATATGGCTTAGATAATGGCTTATTGCCTAGTTGAATAATGCAACATTCTCCCAAATATCCTTGCACTGTGTACCATTTTAGTTGAATGAAAATGATTAAGAGCTGATACTAAGCTGGATGGTCTTATGCCGCATGATATAGAAAAAAATAATTCCACAAAAACTGAGCTGGTCAATTTCATTATATATAGGTAATATTTATTTTAGATAACAAATTTCTCAGCTACTAAATTAATGAAATCAATGCCACCTGAAAGATCCCTTGAACCAAAACAACAATTGCAGCAAGAAAGAATGAGCTTCCTCCTCTCTTGAAGGCCTGAAGTTTCCCTCCTATTGAAAGAAAAGGTGAAAAGAAAGTGACTAAGTCACTCTTGCTATTGAAGCATCACAGTAAAGTTCAAGGGAAAAAAACAGCAGATAACGTTCATTGACAAAAAAAAGTCAACCGCACATACACACTATAAAAAAATGGGGGCCTAATGGTTTATGCCCGAGAGCTAAAGTAAGAAAGCACATTCAATTATTAATACTGTTCAAAGTTAAGTCTCATTGGTTTGGTTTTTATAAGATCCTATGACTGATAATATGTTATTTCAAAAGATGTGATGACTGGCATAGTATTTGTCTCACTCATAAAAATGAGCAGCAATTGTGATAATCACAACTTTATATCAGCCGATCATATTGCACTTATTTGAATCCATCTGCAGGGATTTAAGTATGACTCATCATGGTTTAGAATTACTTTTACTAACAACTCTCAGCTTGATGTCATTTTCCTATTTCTATTTATCCCACCAAACAAATCTAGTAGGTCATTTGGTCAGCAGGTGGAGCCTTATGCATGCCTTGGCTCAAATTCGTTGGCAAGTAGGAAAACCTAATTTACTAACTGTGTTAAAGCTTTTCTCATAAAAAATTCAAAAAATTATGTTAAAGCTAACACACATGGGAAGCTAGTAAAAAAAACATAAAATCTGATATCCTTCTCTTATTTTCCCCTATATGTCTAAATAGCCCTACCAAAGCATTGATCCCAACCAAAAATTACTATTTCTCTTGTCATCTCAATGAGGATGGCCTCCACCAGCCATAAGACCAAATGAATAGCAAACCATCAATTAGAAGAAATCCTAAAACTTTATCTTCTATAAACTCACAAAAATTTGTTAATCCCACTATGGGTTTCACAAGAAATGCAAATCATCTGCCATATGCATCATAGTTGGTTGCAAATAGAGGAGAATACAGCAACAGAGAGCATAGCATCATCCCCTAATACTTATAATTGTTCTATACCTTATCCTAATTCACCATTTTGCAAACCCATCAGCTAAAATTTTAAGCCACCATCTAATAACAAGTCAGGTAAAACAGGGACAAAGTGAAAGAACCTTTTCATCAAAACCGCAAACAATTAAAGGCAACAAAGGCAGCGTAAACATGTTTAGACATATCCAAATTCGTTTCCAAACGCCCCCAGTCTTTTGATTAAAGTGAAAAACAATTTTAGTTATAAAAAAAAGCTTTCCAGGTATCTAAGGGGCCATTTGAAACCCGTTTGAAAAGTATAATTTTGTATAAAGTAGATTAATAAAAAGCTCATTTTATTTGCTTTATAAAAAGCATATTTTTTGTGTTAAAAGCTGAAACAAACTTGTAATCCTTTTTATGAAAACAAACGTTTTAATTAAGTATGTTTTTTCAGAACCGTTTAGAAACACATTTGCACTGTTTGATTTCTGCAAAAGCAAAAGCATGTTCAAGTGGGTTTTCAAACGGCCCTAAGAAAAATGTGTCCTAAAAAGCTATTTTCAAAAGTCCTTTTTCTCAAGGATAATGTTAGGTATAGCCCCAAATGCAGTCCCACGGACAATCTGCACATGTTTTAATTTTTTAAAATAGTAAATCTCATTTAATGAGGTATATAATTGGATGAAAAGTATATATCATTCCACTTCAACATAAATGGACTCATTTTTAACAAGTGTAAAAAAAAAATTTGACGAGATATATACCTCACTGGATAGCTAACGAGATATATGGGACTGCTGTTGGGGCAGTAAAAAGGAATGTGTTTTTTTTCAAACCTATTTCCAAATGCATCCAAAGAAAGAAGCCACTGAAAAAAGGCGTTACCTTTGCAAGAGAAACCAAAGCCTTCTCCTCCAACTCATCAATAGGGACGGTCTTACGAGCCGCCTCTATTCGAATTGGATCCTCGTACTTCAAAAATCCACAAGGAATAAGTAAATAAATAAAACACCACACCATTGCAAATTTCAAAATACAAATTGAAAATTAAAAAATAATAATAATAATAAAGTACAGAAATTATTACCTTGAGAACCTGTGAGACATAAGGCCGCACCTTGCTCCCAAACTCTTCCCTGTTGTCACTCGCACGATACTGCTGGAAAAAAAGCGCCTCCTCTTCTGCCTTCGCAAAAGCAAGACAAAATTCAATCCAGAACACAAAAAAAAAAAAGAATTCAAAACAAAAACCCTCAAAATGACAAATTACTTGCAGAAGCCGCGCCAATTCTTCATCAGACATCCCGGTATGCGAAACCGCTTGCGAACTCCCGGCCTCTTCCGTGACGGACATCAACCTCAGCTTCTCGGAGACTGCGTCGAGGTCGGAGTCCTCCTCGACGAGGCGGTTCTCTTCCTCCCCCAAAATCTAAGCAAAACGGAATCTTGAGGAGCGAAAAGGAGAGTGAAACGATGGAGGGGGAGATGGAAAAGGAGAGACCTTTTGTTGTTCGGGGGGGACGGACGTGAGAGAGAAGATCTGGAACTTGAGCACCTGCAGAGATCAATTGATGGAGACAAATTAGCAAATGATTTGCGTTTCAGAGAGAGAGAGAGCGAGAGAGAGAGTACTTCGAGACCGTCTTCTGTGTCGTATTCGACGTCGAACTCGGATTCGTCGTGGCGGACGATGAACTTGCGAGCGACCATTTTGTTCGGATGATTTCTGGATTTTTGGGTTTTCTGTTTCTCGTTTATGAAGAAATAATTTGATTCGATTCTTTATGACCACCAAGGGTTGGGAAGGAATAAAAGTCGTCGCCCTTTATTTATTCTGTCAAAACGACTTGCCAACGGATATATCTAAAAAATGACAATTAGACCGTTTTAAATTCAAAAGCAGTCCTCAACTCTTTATTTTAAAAAAAAAAAAAAAACTCTTATTTTAAAATATATATACATATACGCTCGCGATTAGATGCGGCGAACGGCAGGTGCGGCCGCGATGTGTGCCGTCCGATCGCGGGTCCATCGCATCCAACGGTCGACGTGAATCGCACCCGACCCTCCGATGCGATGGACCCGTGATCGACGGTCCGTGATCGCTGCCGCACCCGCCGTTCGCCGCACCTAATCGGTTCCCATATACGCACCTAATATATCTATATTATTATGATAACCACTAATGGATGTGGTCAATCCCCACCATGGGATTTCCTTAACCCACTATCCACAAAAAAAAATCAAAATGGTGTTTGATTGTTCCCACCGATTCAGGTCGACCGAAGCGTGGTCATCAGTTTAGATTTTGGACAGCTGAACTTGGTCAAACAGGGTTTGTGATAAAGTTCATAAATTTTATCTTGGAAAGTCAATCCCATGATATGTATCTTCCTTGGATCCTTCATACCACTCCAAGTATGAGTTGTAACGTAGGGAGAATCAATCTTTATTCTTAAATGTAGAACATAGGAACAATTTTTTTACATAAGGGACAAACTTTCAAAAGGGCGATATAAAATATGTTTGGATCGACTAGTAGGTTTTTCTTGGTTTTCAAACAAAAAATCCGTTTAACCGCGAATTCAAACGAAACTTAAAAATAATATATATTTGTTTAATAAGATATTTTTCTATAAAAAATTAAATTAATTGAAAGCATACCTACTTACATTTTTCCATAGTCCCCTTGTTGTTGTCTGGATAAATAAATAAACGTAAAATATGATGGATAAACTTAAAAATGTATTTATTTACAAAGAATATGTAGATATAGCTATGTCAAAAACATGTAATATTTATTTGATATTGATATTCCAGATGCCCCCCTCCAACCCCCCCCCCCCCCTCCCTCATCGTCTCCCCCCAAAACAAAATGAACAACAAAAAATTTTGGACCCTATACCACTATGTTTGATCACCCAAAACCTATAATGGCAACTATGTTTGATCGACCTGGGAGTTGTAAATTATATTTTCCGGGTCGAACGGGGGTTAGGAAGGGTCACAGAGTTTTAAACCATGTTCAACCAAGTTTGGTCGATCAAAACCTACAATAGCGACAATGTTTGATTAACCTGAGAGGTTCAAATTCCATTTTCTAGGTCAAACGAGATCAGGAAGGGTCAGATAGTTCTAGACCTGTTCGACCAAGTTTGGTTGCCCAAAACTTAAAATGGCAACCAAGCTTGGTTAACCTGAAACGGTGGAAACAATAAAACACCGTTTTGATTTTTTTTTTTTTTTTTTTTTGGTTGATGGTGGTCCTTAGTAGAGATAGACACCCTTTTGGATTTCCAATAATGTATGTAACTTTTTATTATTAAAATTTATTATTATCCTGAATCATTATTTCTAGTAGATACATTTTATAAATTTTATATATAATCAAGATTATTCAATAAATTAAATAAAATTACTTTAAAAATGAATTATATTACATATTCACCAAATTTTATTAAATTTCAAAAATTTATGGTTTTAATGTACATTTTAATAATCTGTAGATAATTATTGTTATCGATGAATGGGTATATTTTAATTATATTTTATTTTATTTTTTATTGGTGGGTAACATTTAAAAATTTATTAACATTAACATTAACATATCATATTATTTTGTGGGTTATAAGGATGTGGGTTGGGTCCATTTATTTTATTTTGTTTTATTATAAAAAGAATTCATTGGGATTACAAGGGTTTTATATAATGAGATATTTTATTTTGTTTATTTTTTTCTTGGTAGCCTTTTCTTACGTATTCATTAATATATCATATTATTTTATTAATTTTATTTTAAGCACATCCTGCGTAGGTGAAAACTAGTTTTATTTAACGAGGTATGTAGTTGAAATATTTACTTCAACAAATCTCATAGACTCATTTATAAAATGTGTGAAATGATTTCTAATGAGGTATATATCTTGTTATAGTGAAGATAGGTGACTAATAAAGTATATGAGACTGTGATTTATGCTGTAAAATGGGTTGAGGAAAACATAATTATGACATAATAAATAAAATAAGAATTATATTAAAGCATACAAAAATAAAATGGGATACTCATCTATTAATCATTAGTCCATGGACTGTTTTGAGTTTTCTTTAAGTCCCTCAGTACCTGAACCTATTATGTTTGGGTCCTTCTAACTAACAGACTCACTAATAGACGTTAGAAATTCCTATTCTACTCTCTCATTTAAGCACTCATTTGTACCCCTCTCCCCCTTAAACCCTAGGCATTTTGAGCTTCATCAGAAGAAAAAAAACCGATGCCGAGAAGGAGGTGGCACCCCACCTTAACGAGTTCCACCAACATCAACACCCCCTGCCTCAATGAGATCCACCAACGCCTCTCCTATCGTTGGTCCACTTGATCCGCACCACAAATGAGGTGGCAGTCCGCCTAATCCACGTCAACCACATCCCTATTAAGGTACAGAAGGACATTAGTTTTTTTATTGATTTATTATCAACAAAACCTTTATTTTGTTAAAAAATGAAAAATGGGTTGTTTGATTGGTTTTGGATCGATTGAAAATGGAGGGATAAGATTGGTTGTTTTGGTTGATCTTTGAATGAGATTGTTTAATTTTTTGTTGTGAATTTGAAGAACCACATATTCAAAGAGTACAAATCTATGAAAAATGTTTCTGCATTTTCACACACCATAGATAAATTGATGAGTGTACACTATTATATTACTCATGTTCACTGTTATACGTCTATGTACACTCTTAATCATATCAGATATCATATTTCTAGTGATGAATATATCCTATATCGATGTATGTGATTTCACAATATACAAGTTTGGTGGTTGAAAATGTATTTTAACATTAATCATTTCATGCACAATGTTGTTGATTGGCCAATCATAAAGGATGAACAATCCTCACAGCTAAGCATGTCAACGGAGCGGATACGGAGTGGATTGCTAATATCTATATTCGTATCCGAAAAATAAAATCACTATCCATATCTGTATCCGACGGATATTAAAAAATTATATCTGTATCCGTATCTGATCCGAAGATTCGGATACGGATAATTATCCAAAATATCCGAACCAGCTAAACGGATATGGATTCATCTGAATATCCGATTTTTGAATCCATATCTAATATCCAAAAATAAAAAACAATTAAATTTTCATTCAAGGTTCAAAACATATATTTAAAATTAAAATTCACAAACTTAAATCCTGACTTCTCTAACAGAAAGATACTCTACCAAATACAATGTTTTCAACAGATACCAAAGCACAAATGTAAATCCTAACATCTCTAACACAAAGATACTCTATCAAACATAATCTTTTCAGCAGATACAAAGCACAAACTTAAATCCTAACATCTCTAATAAAAAGATACTCTATCAAACACCATGTTTTCAGCAGATACCAAAGCAGCAAAACTTCCCAACATATATCATTTTTGAAAACAAATTTTCATATTCCAAAAAAAAGACTAAAAAGATTGTCTACTTTAACATGGCCTTGCTTGCATGATCAAAACCATCATTTACTGGAACATAGAAATATAAAAATAGTCATGCACAATCAAATTAAATAACAAATGTAAGTTATCTAAAAAAATATTTATATCCTAATAAAATGGTAGAAAATGTAAGCCTATGTTTACCTATGATCACGAGAAAGGTTAAAAATCTGAGACATTATCCATTAATTGGTGCAAAAATGGATGCCTAATAATAATAATTGAGAAAATGTTAATAAATAAAACAAAATAAAATATGTTTACTCATATTGTGATTACTATTGGCCAACCAATTTTTCCCACAAACCAATGCTTCAACAATGTCGGGAAGTAATGAAATGTGTTTATCATCAAGCACCCTTCCTCCAATATTGACAACAGATGAAACTGGCACCTCTAAGATGTCCCAAGCCATTTTTGAGAGAATAAAAATTTTGTCTCATAGCTTGGTCACCAAAGTAATATATTGAATCCAGACTCATCTAGAAATATAGTCTCCTCCAAAAATAGATTCAACTCTTATTTATTACGGAATGTCATGATCGTACGCTCACTCATGAGCTTTTTGAAACCACCTTTAAGTTTTCTTTTTGCATCATTACTCTTAATCCAATCATCTTCAATTGTGCTCTCATTCTTATCTGAGAAATGATATGCACTTAACATGTAAAACAAAAAATTTAAAAGTTTTGTGTTAGTTGAAGCATACTATATGTAGCTATATGAAGCATTTTTGTTTGAGATAACATCAATCTGTAGCTATATGAAGTATTTTTTTTCAATAAAATAGATCTGAAGCAATGTGTACCATGTTTTTTTTAGAAAAGTAATCTAAATATTTTTTATTTTTTGATAAAAGTAATTTGTCATAACATGAGACATACATAAATCTATCATCACATCAATCTAAAGCAACCTGAAACATTTATTTTGTTTGAAATAACATCAATTAGTAGCTATATGAAGCATTTTTTTCAATAAAATAAATCTGAAGCAATGTGAACCATTTTTTTCTTAGAAAAGTAATCTAAACATTTTTTTTCAGTTTTGTCTAAAGCAATCTGTCATATCCTGAGGCATATACATAAATCTATCATCAAGTCAATCTAAAGCAACTTGAAGCGTTTTTTTTGTAATAATCAAACATTACAATAACAATCTGATATGGTCTACAATCTATATATCAAGTATATATCAACTTATATATCAATAAAACTAATCTAAAGCAATCTGACATGGTCTACAACCTATATATCAAACATCACATGGTCTACAACCTATATATCAAACATCACATGGTCTACAACCTATATATCAAGTAATAATCAAACATCATAATAACAACAATTAAAAGAACCAGAGCAAAGAGTAAATACTAACATGAATTGACAACATATTTTGAATAAAGCTCATAAAGATAAGACCGAACTCTTTCAGCGTGTATAAAAGCAGCTCCATCTCCATATAATTGTCGATATGTATAATTAATATACTCCATTTTGAATCGAGGATCAAGAACAAGAGCAACCGCCAAGATGAGACAGCAATCTTCCCAATATTTTTGGAACTTCAACATCATTATTTTTGTCATCCGATGAATATATAAATGTTCTTCATCATTCATCCATTCAAGGAAATGAACATGAATATCACATATATCATGAAAATATAAATTGGAAGTCACATATTTGCTCCCAGAAAGACCTATGAATTATTTTTAGGTTCCTAAAACATTTGAACTTATTTTTAGGCCTCCAGTCCCCATTGTCTATTATTTCCATATCCTTTTGTCTATATACCATAAGTCCAACATTATATTTTTCATTTTTTCCACTCATTCTTCACCATCTGTGTACACCGTTAACATGTTTGTATACACTGTAAACATATTAGTGTTTACATTTGAACTGTCTATATGTTGCGTTGAAGATTTTTGTACGTACACTGTTAATTTTCTTAAAGGGGTAATAAAATGTGAAGATATGGACAAAATGATAGAAAATGGTAAAAGATAACTCTCATTAGATTGAAGGATACAGAAATAATACACCAACTAATTTAGGGATTTAAAAATAAGTCCAGATATTCCAAAAACTTAAAATTAATTTAAGGGCTGAGTTTCCCCATTTTTTATTTTTATTTGGGTTTTTTATTTTTAAGTCCTCATTAACTATATGATTTAATGATTGATCCTTCACTTCTTCATATTTCATTTTAAATCCCCAGATTTAAAAGATATGATCATTTTAGTCCTTTGAGGACTAAAAACAAAATCAAATAATTTAGTAATAGGTCCCTCCTAGGGACTAATAAGAAACATACATTTAACTCTAGGGAGAAGAAGTGAGAGATTGATCACTAAATTATATAGTTTACAGGGACTTATATAATAAAAAAACCCCTTTTCATTTTTAACCAGACATTAAAAAACACCCATCCCAAAAAATACATGATAGATCAGCCCCCGCGCTTGCAGGGTTTCTCCCTCTCGAACGGTCACACACATTCTTTTGGGAGGTTCTCCGATTTCCATCTCATGATGATGAAAATGAACCTCCCAGCCCGTCTAATGGTGAAGTCACTCTCCCTACCCTCTCTCTCCTCCAACGTGCTTGAAGAAATCGCCTCAACTCGCAAAGGTAATTGTTTGCCCCTCCCTAGCTCAAGTGATTTCTCTTTCAAGTCTTTTCCTTCCATGGGATCGTTGATGGAGTTTCTAACTTCTTTGAGTGAATTGTAATGTCTACAAACCAGAAAGATGCAAATACAATGCCAAGGGCAAAAATATTCATTCATATTTCAAATCATGCCTTTCTGACAGTATATCAAAACCTGTTAAAAGCCAATTTTTATATACTTATAAGCCTTGTTTGGAAACAGGTTTGGGCAGCTTTTGAGTTTGCACGAAACTGCTATTCCCAAACCTGTTTCCAAACAAAAAAAACTGGGGCTAAAAGATGCGGAGAGATTTATGTGAAAAAGTGTTCTAAATCTTAGTTTTTCAGAAGCTGTGGAGAGGCAGCTTCCTGCAAAACTCATCCAAACAATGCATATTCAAATACATTATTTTACCAGAATTTTTTTTTGGTGATGAGAAAACCCATCATTTTTTTGGGAAAAAAAGAAATCGGATGCATAGAATCATCCACAAACTCTGTGCATCGGGTAAGTCGAGGAGGATTTGAACTCAAGACCTATAAGAAGAAAATTTATCGCTCTGGCCAAAGTGTCAATCCTGTGTGGGTTAGCACTTTTTTTTTCTTTTGAAAAATGTAAAAGAATCTTATTTCAAGAAACCCCCGAAAGTGAGGAGACTAGGGATCTCCTTTCATCAAAAGAATAACGAAAATTACTGAAAATCAAGCCGCTCCCCGAACACCAAAAAATTAAATTAAACGAGCTGCCCGATCCACAAATCACCCAATATGGATCAATGTGTAGGTTCCTCCAAGATGATTTTGACCCCATCCCTAAGCATCGTGGAAATCGTAGAAAGGTGTGGGTTGGCACTTTGGCGAGAGCTAAATAACATAAAAGATAATCGTGAATCTTGGTGGTCAATAATAGAAAGGATTATATTAGGGACAGTTTCCACATGCAGACCCCACATTTTAACGGAAATAAATACTTTGAAACATGTGTGTTTGTAGAAAATAAAGTGTATGTTTCAATGGATTGTATATATTTACTTATGTAAAACAAAAAAATGACATGCTGAATAATGAAGCTCATACCTCGTTAGCGAAATGAGATGCGGGGCAACATTTAAGGATTGTGTGTAATAGCATCCTAATAGAAATCATTTGAAATAAATGTTGGCATCATATTTCAAAAGTTTTCTATATATGTTTTCTATGTATAGTTGGCAGGTAGCTTTACCGCAAGAATGTTATTTTACTCTTTTTTAGGTGTTGCAAAGGTTGTTCTAAAGAAGGGGAAGACACAACTCTTTCGAGATGGTAGCCCAATGGTATACAGTGGTGCGGTTGACAGAATAATTGGTCGGCCACCACCTAAGACCGGTGATTCGGTGCTGGTGGCAGACGATACAGAAAAACCTATTGGTTGGGGCTTGTATAATTCCATATCTATGTTCTGTGTTCGACTCATGCAACTAGAAGAGGAGGCTAGAAGGTATGCTATATGTCTTTAAGGCGCTGTTACACACGTTCTTATATGCAATAATGAGATTTATGCTTTGTTAGATGACACGTGATTTTGAGTTTTTTTTACATAAATGGGTATTGTAATTCATTGGAGTATATATTTCATTTTTATGAATATACATGCTTTGCTACATGAATTATACACCTTCAAGTGGAAAAGTTTTATTTTATTCGAAATTACAGGAGGCACCATAACCCAATTTATTCAAGAGAAGAGAATACCCAATGCACACAAATAAAACAAGCCTCCTCACAAACTCTCCCAAAATCTTTGATGAACTGGAGCACCGACTCCCAAATATTCTCCACATTGAGAGAAGAATCCTAAAAGATAACCTCATTGCATGCTAGTTAGAGTGACCACGCCACTGCTGTCTGCCGGTACAAAAGACAGATCTTTGCTTTCACACTTATGTCTATAGTGGAAAAGTTAAATGAACTTTGATGGGGAAAGTGTTTCTTCCTTTTATTCTTTGTACCTATATTTATGAGTGTCCCCACCCATGTGTGTTGACGAATGGTTGTATGTTTGATATTAGTAGATGAAGCATGTAGAAAAGAACTGACCTGTTTTGACTACCTGAATAAATCGAGTAATCTCCAATATATAAATTACTTGATTATGAAGTTCTATGTTTTATGAAGAACATAGATCTGAAAAATTGAAAAGCATGAATTTACTCTACATATTATACTGGAGTAAACTTCTGCTTCTGGAGGTAACTAGATTTTCTCATACAAAAAAAAAAAAACAATACTTGAAATTAAATTCTGTTGACATGGGTGTTTGGAGAATCAATTCTTTGCTCCAGTGAAAATCCTGTTCACTTCCTTTGGCAGATAGACCTGTGCACATGTATCATTGAATGTTTTCTCTGTGTGTGTGTTTGATGGGGGGAGGGGGGGGGTGTTGTTTGGTGGTTGGTATCATGAAAAGAAATTATTTGCAATAGATAGAAGACTACTGTAGACTTGTAAAAAAATTAAAAATTAAAAAAAAAAAAAGGGCTAGTTCAGCCCTGCCTGGGCCAGGCCAGGATGGGCCCTGCCAAGGCAGGCCCAGAACGGGCCTGCCTGGGCAGGGCCAGTCCGGCCCTGCTGCCTAAGCAGGGCCAACAACAAAAAAAAAAGAAAAAAAAAAGAAGAAGTCAAAGTCACTTGGATAAAATTAAATTAATTAATTAATTAATTAAAAAAAAAAGTCAAACAAAAAAATCCTAACTACCCACTCCTAAAACTACCCACTACCCTTATAACCACCCCTCCCTTCCTTATAAATAGGAGGGAGGGGGGAGAGAGAGAAAGGGCAAGGTGGAAGAGCTAAAAAGAGCAAAAAAAAAAGAAGAGTCAAGCCAAAGGAGAGAAGAAGGAAGAAGAAGAAAGGTGGGGAAAATCCAAGGGAGAGAAATAGAAATTCTCTAACTCTCCCTCGATTCCACCTTCTTCTTGAAGAATCCACCAAAAGAAGGAGAAACCAAAGAAGAAGAAGTGTGGGGAAAATCCAAGGGAGAGAAATATAAATTTCTAACTCTCTCTTGATTCCACATTCTTCTTGAAGAATCCATCAAAAGAAGGAGAAGCCAAAGAAAGCCAAAGAAGAAGAAGAAGTGTGGGGAAAATCCAAGGGAAAGAAATAGAAATTCTCTAACTTTCCCTCGATTCCACATTCTTCTTGAAGAATCCACCAAAAGAAGGAGAAGCCAAGAAAAGCCAAAGAAAGAAGAAAAAGAAGTGTAGGGAAAATCCAAGGGAGAGAAATAGAAAATCTCTAACTCTCCCTCGATTCCACCTTCTTCTTAAAGAAAAAGTGTGGGGAAAATCCAAGGGAGAGAAATAGAAAATTTCTAACTCTCCCTCGATTCTACCTTCTTCTTGAAGAATATTTTCACTCTGTTCACGAAGGAGAAAGTCTAGAGAAGAGAATATCAAAGAAAAGCGACTTCAAATTAAATTTCAAGTCAAAGAATTCAAGAAGGGTGAAGAACAAAGCATCGCTAGTCCTAAACAACAAGGCCCAAAACCAAAAAGCCGAAGGATCACGCACCGCTATCTTCTTCCTTTTAAATTTTCACAACTTGTAAAAATATCTGAAGTTGTAATTCTCGAGATACTCTTCGAAGGAGACCGAGGATCAGAGGATTAAAAGATCGAGTTGTACCCGCAATTTTCTTTCCTATGTATTGATTTGCTCCTCGAGCATATCATATATTTCTTTAAAATTTGTAAGGGACAATTTTTGTTCGCTACAACTACTTAATGTAATTTCAAGTTTCAGTTGAGGATATTTAGGGAGTCCAATGAAAGATACAAAACTTTGTAATATTCTCTTTTGATAATATGCATCATTTAATCTCTGAAAGTATGTGTGTATGCTTCATGTGAAAACTTCTTATTACTAGAGATCCCTCTTGTGCATTGAATGTGGAGAAGTTACTGGAGACAAGAATTGATGCTGCTGTGGATTTACGTAAAAACTTGGGCCTGCCTTCTGAGAATACCAATGCCTATCGCCTCATCAACAGCGAAGGCGACAGGTATGCTACCTATATTTTCTGCAGTAGTTTTCCGTGGTAACAGTGAAACAGTGAATAGAATGAGAAATTGTTTGGGAATTGAACTTCATCTATGTTTTCTCAGCTCACTTGCTTTCTTATTGTAATCTGCAATACCTACTCTGGCATATCGAAATTTCGCAATGTTTGTATTGGAGTGTGTCCTACGATGCACATCAATTTTTTTTTTATAATAAACGCACGCACATTAGAAGAGTGAAACAAGCATGGGAAAATAAATTTAAATAATGCACATGCTTCATAAAAAATCATTGGATAATAAAATAAAAATTTCTATTTGATTAGTGTGAAATTCATCAAGTTCAACGGCCAAATTAAATGCTCATTCCATAAATCTTATAGTACTGATAAAGTCACAGTGTAAGGATTACATTACTCCAATGTAGATTTGAAATTCGGAATCCATTTTCATGTAGTTTTTTTTTTTTTTTGATATCATAGGCATCCTGCCTCTATTTTATTAAAATAAAGAGAATGCCCAATTACAAAAACAAGAAAACATGAACCCAAACAAGATAACTCTGGGATATGTTACTGTAGAAGAGGTAAATATTTGGACACCAACCCCGGATAAGTACAAAAACACCTCGCTACTCAATCACAATCTGCCTGCCGGAGACATAACAAGTTTTGCCCTGGCACAAAATCGTTCCCAATCCTTGATGAAGCCAATGACAGATCCTGTAGGTTGACAATCTCACAGTACTGACAAAGTCAGAATGCAAGAATTACATTACTCCATTATCTTAAAATTCTGAATCCATTTATCATGTAGGTTTAATATGGTTGGCATCCTACCTTAATTTTATTAAAATGAAGAGAATGCCCAATTACAAAAACAAGAAAACATAAACCCAAACAAGATAACTCTGGGGCATGTCACTGTAGAAAAGGTATCTTCATGGGCATCAACCCTGGAAGCACAAAATCTCCTCAATCAACCTACATTTTCTCATGTAAGTTGATTCTACAATATAATATTGAGCTGTGCATTAAATTTTTTGAATTTGATACTATAAGCATATGTATGTGATATTGAGATTCAAATTTTATTCCAAATATTCAATCTGATTTTTACTTCAAGTTTTTATCTTCCATAACCACTAATAAGTGTTGTACTTTTAACACACCACTGTAAAAGAATATGTTTTAGGCATCCAGATTTAAAAACCCTTGAATTGTCCATGATGCTATTATGTTTTGTTGTCAGCGGATACCAATAGCTTTAATTGACATATTTACATAGTAACATATCCTAGATGTTAGATTTTAAAATTAAAAAACTTCAATTCGAATTTCCAAATTCATTATTTATTCCATCATTTTTATTCCAATAGTAATTTTGTTATTCTAATGAAGATACATTTAACATGCCAGCAAACTAAAAATCTATTGTATCATAGATGTTAAAATGAAACTTTCCTATAGTGTCAGCTGTTACCCATAAGACTCAGTCTGACCCTTTTTTTGACACACTACTTTTCCAACTCTTACATGCGTGCACCTCATCTCTTTTGATTTTCCATACATCTTGGCTGATACTTAAAAAATTCGATGCAAAAACATAGCTTGAGCAGTATTAAATTAAGTACAATGACATTGGCCTCAATTGGGGAGTCACAATTGGTAGATTTCTGATTGAGGTATATTCCACTGTGGCTTTATTATCTTCTATATTTCTTTATACAACTTCTTGTGGATCCATGCTGCTACTCTAATGCCTTTTACTCATGTGAAGTTGTGAACTTCTTAAAGTTCCTCTGAATCATTCTTACAACTTAGAGAATGGATCACCAATGCATCTCACAAGTCACAAGCAAGCAACTTTTTTTTTTTTTTTGAGGAGAAGGTTGGGATTCGCCCTAATATATATATAGAAGAGAGAATGCCCAAACGGGATACATAGGCACATGCCAGAAAAACATAAGGGACAAGAACAACCCTCTAAGTAGGCGACCAACGTAGAAGAGAATTCTACCAACCAGTACCTCACAAGGGGCCCCAAAAACATGCAAAGAAAGCAATTACCCCAGCACACAAAATTTCCCTCCCCTCATCACTATCCCACTTTCCCCCACATAACAGCAGCCCCAATCCTCAATAAACCTTGCTGCCCTCTCACAGATGTTCTCCAGATAAGGAGAGCACCCGCGAAACACCACAAGATTCCTGGTCAGCTAGATCAACCGAAGGACCGCTGGGATGTATGATTGTGACACTTTTGCAGAGACGCTCCAGTCCCCCGCAACCTGTAGGTGCTTAACTGACCTCCAAAGATCCTCCAACGAGGCAAAAGACCCATCCATACCAGACGCCAAACACAGCCACCTCCAAACCTCCTTTACCAAAGGACATTAGATGAACAGATGCTCCACCGTTTCCACCTCCATTCCGCAAAGAACACAAGAAAAATTGATACTCGGGGTCCATTTGGAAAGGTAGTCCTTGGTAAGAACGCGCTGGTGTTTCAAAGGTATATGGCAGCACCAAACCTGTTTATGCTTCCGAACGACCTCCGGAGCCCCCGTTCTCGAACAACTCAGCCACGAGTAACAGCTCCGGACGGAAAAACCTGCTGACGGGGAGGGCTTCCACACTACCCTGTCCCTTGCAAGCAGGTTCAATTTAACCCCCTGCAGTTCCTCCAATAAGCTCAGATATCCATCGATCTCCCAGTCATGCAGGTTTTGACGCACCAAAACCTCCCAATACCCACTATCGCCTTGCCCTGACCAAAACAGGCTAGCGACACCGCTAGGGATCACCTGCAGTCTGATGGATGGCATGGTATCTTGCAGAAACCCAACCTTAGGTCCCCTACCCCCAATTCCCACTGAGTCACCTCCACAGCCTCCACAATGTTCGCCCGAATCCTCAATAGACGCCCCAACGATGGCGGGAACTGCAGCAGCCCATTTTCCACTCCGATGTACCTCTCGCGGACTAACTTACACCATGGGATAGATGGAAGGTTCAGCCACCTCCAAAGCCATTTGGAAAGAAGCGCAGAATTCATAACTTGGAGATTGAGGACCCCCGCATCCCCTTTCTGTTTGCTGCAACAAACAGTCTCCCATCACACGAGGTGCACACGCTGACGAGCCTCTCTGGCTCCACTCCAGAAAAAACGCCTTTGAATGCCCTCCAAGTGCTGAAGGATCCCTTAGGAATCCTGAAGATCGATTGGAAATATATGGGCAGATTCGAGATAACTGATTGGAGTAACGTGAGCTTACCCCCCGAGCTGAGGAATCTAGTTTTCCATCCCGCCGGTCTCGATTCAAATCGACTGATGAGAGGCGTCCATTCTGCCTTTGGGATCCTCCATAAACACAATGGGAGTCCAAGGTGATGAAGAGGGAAGTGTTGCACCTCGCAACCAAGAATACTTGCCATTCATCCCAAGAAAACCTCCTCCACATTGATGCCTGCGATTGAGCTCTTTCAGAAATTTATATTCAAGCCCGAAACGAGCTCAAAGCATTTGCAAATGAATTTCACTCCCCTCACAGCTTCCTCATCCACCATACATAAAACAATGGTATCATCTGCATCATTGTAGCCCACAACAGACCCATCCATGCCAAATGGAGGATCCGCCCTCCTTGCATTGTAGCCCACGGACCCATCTATCAACCTCAGCCATCTGCATCATTCAACTAAACGTGTCTGCAACAATCACAAAGAGGAGGAGACGGGTTTATATTTTATGCATTACAACAACAGAATTGGACATTGTTGCCATCCTCCATTCTCTTCTTTGAGGCTAGTTTGGCAAGGGGATAAGATTTTGATGATAATTTATCCTAATTTTAGGGGATATAAAATTATCAATTTTGTCATTTTCACATTTGTCAAAATTGGGATAAAAGAGGGGATAAATGTTAATATTAGCCTTTAGGTGGAACGAAATATTCCTATTTTCATTTCAAAATTGGGACAATTGTCCCCACTTTATCCTGACCATTTAGTAAAACAAACAGGATAATTGTTCTACATCCATTTATCCTCCCACTTATCCCACCAATTGCCAAACTAGCTCTTAATGTTTTTACTGATTGAGGATGCTTTTAACATATGGTCAACTACATTTTCATTTTTCAAGGGGACCGGCAGCCTTCAATAATCTTATGGAAGGCTTATCTAACTGCTCGAGTTGCAGTGCAATTATATAAGGATCTGACAATGATGATGCCATGTTTCTCAAACTCCAAAATTCTTAGGTTTTCTCCTTCATGTGGAGCTCCTAATCTTCTAGTGCCCTAAATGAGTGTGCACCAACTCCTCGAGATGCCAAAACCTGTCCTCATGTAATCACTCAACTGCCTCCAGTGTACTCACCTTATATAAAGTCACAGGTTCAAGCATTCTGAACATACACCAACCAGGAAATGTCAGAATCTGTTTTTATCAGTGTTCAGCAATTTGTCTGCTTTTCCTGTCTCATTTACTCACTATCTTAAATACCCATTGTAACACATTATTATTATTCTAATTCTTATTTCAGTTTAAAGAATCGAAGTCGATGTTTACTGTTTACTTAATTTGGTGGATGTGCATAGGTTTTAATCTTCTTCTTCTATATTGCTTCACCTGGTTTATTGACGATTATCCCTATTAGCATGTTAGTAAAGCTTTATTCTATCTTTTTTTTTCGTTTCTTGTTACAGGTTGTCTGGGCTAATTGTTGATATGTTTGGAAATGTAGCTGTAGTAGCTTCATCTGCTGCTTGGGTTGAGAAGTACAAATCAGAAATAGAATGTCACATTAGTCAGATCAAGAATGTAAAAAGTATCAAATGGAGACCATCTATAGACATCCTAAAGGAAGAAGGATTGGTTTTATCACATCAAAATGACGATACTTCTAGCCCTTCGACTGGAACTGTGAAGGTAATCCAGTACATGTTGGATGAAATATGTGAATCAATTGTACCTGTACATACTGTAACTATAACTTGTTTTTAATAATGTTGTTTAATATATATATCATGAAAATGTGATATATAGAGTGCAATGTATGAATGGAGGTATATCATTGTTAACTATATGGGGAAGTTTTACCCGGTGATGATGGCAACAAATAGAGAGATGGACAAATTTTAAATGTAATTAGATCTAGGAATAGAAATGGAGATATGACTCAGGAACTTGTGATGTTGATGGATACCAACCTGGTTCTAGAAATATTGACTTTGTATCGCTTAAACGAACTCATTATTATATGCCTCCTTATAATCATGTTTAGAATTTATCATCCAACACAAGAGGAGGCCATACCATACCAAAAAGCCCAAGCCATTTATTTGGTGTTGGTTTATGGATCAAAGTATGATTTATCATGATTGAAGATTATCTCTTGATGCTCTCAACCTGATATCAGTCCCTATTGATTGGTGCCCAAGTTCCAAGGTAGGTTATTGCTGTGTTAATTGGATCATTCAAAAGCACGCCACACCTGCACTAGGTATGTTTAGCAGATTCAGTTGGATTTTGAGAGTGAAGGTTGCATGGGTTATTTCTTGATAAGATTAAGAGATACGTTATAGGGATTTCTTTCTTGATAGAATGAAAAAGTCCATATGGAAAAAATCTCAACAAACTTTAATGTTATTTTGTAGGATGCCTACCAGGTTTCCCAAAAAAAAACTTATTTTCACTCACTTTCCTTTATTTACCCCATTCACAAGTCATTTTTGTTACTATATTATATTTATTACAAGACCATAAGAAATTTTATTATGCCTCCAAAAAGTGTGCATAATGAACATTAGGAGAATGTGAATTACAAGTTGGGAGAGGAAGGTGAAAATAAGTGACAGGGCTGAGAGGGAGGGAAGTCGAGAACTAGCTGGAATTGCATTCCCTCTCAGCTGGACTATTCACATCTTGTAATCCCTCATCTCCTGAATCTGAGAAAGAAGTACATGGAGATTCAATGCTGCACAGACCAAATAGTTCAGTGGTGTTTCGCACTATCAGATGGAGTGGCTGACTTATCTCTGTCAAGAAACTCTTGAAGTTCTGACCAGACCTGAGAGTTGGTAGTTGGTACAGGAGGAAGAGCCAAGTGTTGCCCTCCTTGCTGCTAAGTGATCTGCTGGGAAATTTCCCTACCTGTGAATGTTAGTGACCGTCCAGGCTTGCAGTTTAGATAGGGAAAAGTGAATGCTTCTAATCATCCTAATGGCCTTCCATGGGACATCAATCTTTTCTTTTGATCCAAGGGATAACAGTAGTTGAGTCTGTTTCAAACCAACTACACTGTATCCTTCCCTTATGAGATTTCATCATGTTGTGAAATTTATTTTGTTCATCTTCTTCTTTTCATTCATCGCCCTTGTGAGCCATCGAAATCATGGATTCCGAGGATTGATCAACCTAGTTGGGACATCCTTTGTTCTTG
Source organism: Acorus calamus (assembly GCA_030737845.1). Taxonomy (NCBI): domain Eukaryota; kingdom Viridiplantae; phylum Streptophyta; class Magnoliopsida; order Acorales; family Acoraceae; genus Acorus; species Acorus calamus. The sequence continues at coordinate 26,633,681 of CM060868.1, read as the reverse complement.
ATTTGCACCAATTTTAGTAAAGACTGTACTTCTATCTCTAATGCACATTCATCAGCCAGAGAGGTATGCTCAAACATAAAAATAAAATGTTAGATATTTCTGTGACATAATCATGCATTCACCGATAACTGAGTTCAAAAAATTACAAACCTATCTAGAATACGGATATGTGCTAGATTTGTGTAGAGATTCTAGAGCACTATTATGTTTGTCAATTTCAATGTTATTTTATGCAACTTTGGATAAGAGCTCCTCCCTTTTTATAAAAGAATGATGCTAGAAATTTTAAGATCTGGACCAATCAGAGCCATTTGTTCTATAATCATCCCTTTATATTCTGGGTACCACACTCCATAATTGGAACTTTTTAATTTCAGGTAATGGAAAATGGTATATGTTATGCAGTGTCATTGGATGGTCAGAAGACTGGGTTTTATACTGATCAACGTGATAGTCGTCGCTTCATATCAACAATTTCAAAGGGACAGAAGGTTCTTGACATATGTTGCTACACTGGTGGGTTTGCTTTAAGTGCAGCACGTGGTGGTGCTGATAATGTCACTGGTAAACCGTTGTATGCTGAACACAGCCTTGTGTCACTGTCCACCTCAAATACATAAGACAAAAAATAAGCCTTTTGAAATGTTTTTATGTATTCTACTTATCCATCATTGTGGATTAATTATTGGGTCAACACTATTCGATATTTGGTTTGTTATTTGGTCCGATATATATATAATATATTGAAATGATAATATGCGGTTCATGTAGTCCGTGCGAACCACGTATATATACATCCCGTTATCTCAAGGTATATGCGTCGATTTCTTAGCGCAGTGAGATATATGCTTCAATGAGCTGATATGCTTTCTTTATCGACGCATATACCTCGATAAAAGGATGTATATACACGGTTCACACGGACTACACCATATCAATACTATATATATGTATATATATATATGTAGTTACTTTCAGATGTTGATATTGTTTAGGAATGTTAGTTACATGTGAGTATTGCTATTCACCATTGTATAATGATCATTCTGTTTATGAATCAAATTCCCTTTTACTTTCAGGTGTTGATTCCTCATTGCCTGCATTAGAGATTGCGAAGGAAAATGTCATTCTTAATGAATTGAATCTAAATAAAGTTCAATTTGTGAGAGAGGATGCAACTGAATATATGAAAGGAGCTGCTTCCAGACATGAAACATGGGATTTGGTTATTTTAGATCCACCAAAGCTAGCTCCACGGAAAAAGGTATTATAGTTCTGTTGGAGTGAGCTCTTTATTGTATGCAAGGATATGCCCAATTTTTTTATTATATTTTAATGGTTTCAAAATTGCTCCCGATGAACCCCCAATGGTCAGCAATATGGAAAATGAAATAGGGATCTATGAATCCCATGAAGATAACTGATGTGGTGCAATGAAGTAAATAACATAAGAAGCAAAGGATAGACATTATGTTATAAAGTATATTATAAAATCAATTTCAAAATTCATGACCTAATATTAATTTAGTGACTCCACCAAACTTTTTTTGATAAAGATATAAGAGCAATCTTATTAAGAAAAATGTCTCAGAACAGAAGGAAATGAGAGATCTCCATACAGAATGTTAAAAGAGATAGGGGAAATGATAGAAGGAAAAAAATTCTTTGGGGGAGGGAATCCTCAAAGAAAAATGTCCTCAGTGTGTCACCTCCTGAACTAAAGATTACCCATTATGTTAGGTGGAGGTCTACTCCTAATATCATCTTGTCTCAATCTCAAAGAATGGGGGATTAGTAACCCACTTGTATTGAAATCTTTTTTGTTGGAAGATATTCGCTTTGACTAAGCCAAATACTCCAATGCACCATATGTGGGATTAACCATTGAAATTTAGCTAGAGTGATTCGATCACCTTGCGCCTCTTTGAAAACTTGATTAAACTATTATAATATGTTCCCCAAATTCCCTTCCTCTTTGTCTCAGTGAAAAGAAGGGGTGTTTACCATACATTAAGTCCCCGTTTGGATAGCGGAATTGAGTTATTCTGGATAGATAACTATGCCAGTATAGATAACAAATCTACAAGAATAAGAGATTTTCTGTTTGATTGTGTTTTTTTTATTCTCATTGTAAAATGTAAGAATAAAGGTTGAGTTGTTTGGTCGATAAAGAATAAAATATAAATAAAGTGTAAAAAAGTTGATTTGACATGTGGGCCATTTGATGTATAAGAGGTGTTGATAGGTGATTTGATGTGATAAGGTGTAAAAAGTTGATTTGACATATGGGCTCATGAGAATAGATAAAGTGAGTATAGTTTATCCTAGGAGTTACTTAGAATTGTTATACTATCTTATATTCGTTTAAACTGGTTTAATAATACCAAGTTATACCTTGCAAACAAACAACCATTTTTCCCTATTCATTCTTATACCACCCTTATGCTACATTTATATTCGCTTATTCAGTTTACCAAACGGGGGGTAAAGGTTAAACATTAAAGAGAAGAAAAAAAGTACGTGGAGGGACATCAGAGGTGCCCCTACCTGCTACCCCACTTTAGATAGATAGCCCTACTGAACCGTCTCTCAGAATAATTATGCATGTTTCTCAGCCCTAGTACATATTCTGAGTTAGCACGTGTGTGATTATTTTTATAGCAGTGTCATCAGTTAATATTGATCAAGCATTCAAGACACTCCTATCTCCAAATTGGCCTTTGCTATTGTAAATATTAGTGCAGAAACCAATATACAGATACACTGATAAAGATGATCAATCGGTCATTGAAGTCTGAATTCCGAAGGCTCATGCTCCGTATCATCATGCATGTTTTGGCTTTGCATTTGTGTTTGGTTGTGTGGAACATCACAATCACGAGCAACTCCAGGGCTGAATGGGCTTGGCCTGGATTCCTGAACTTATTTTCTCTGTTCTTTTGCATCAATGTGGGTGACCCTGAGATGCATAGGATTATCCTGATATTTGGAGAACAATTTTATTTAAGTGTATCAGTTCACCAGGTTGACATTAGAAACTTAAGACCTCAGAAATTACCGACAGAAAAATGAGGACTGCCACAAAATATCTCTTCATATCCAGTTGAACATTATGTTTTTCTGTTGTATAAAAAATTCCAGACTGGGTGGCTTGCATGTGCAAGTGCAGCTCAACTCAGGTGGCATTCACCATATTAAAGGGTAAGTAAAAAAAAAAGGGGATCAGAGACACCAGTACCTACCAAAAAAAACTCTACAATATATATCCTCACTAAAAAAAATAAAATCCAGACCCATTGATAAATATACCGCCAGCTCTAATAATATGTTTTTTTCCCAGTCATTGAGAAGCGTAGGATTGAAAATCACATTTTCTCAGCATGAGGATAGCAAGCTTTTCCAGAGAAAAATCTCTTCATTTCAAGATTGTCCAAAGACATTGCTTGAACTATGATTGAAGTAAAGCTGCTCTTCTCGGGCTTTGAAAGCTCCAGAACATATCCTTTACTGATCTTAGGTTGATAAGAAATCCCCAAGCCAGGTTTAATCTGTCCCATATGTAGAAGTGGATATGGGGTTATGTTGAGAAATTCTGATACTGACATGCTGTTTGCTCTCTGTTGAGTTCGAGGACAATCCCACCCATGTGCTAGAGGAAATGGCTGTTCACTGAGTGATTGAATTGGATCTAAGAAGAAACTGCTCTAAGATATGGATAGAATATGACTCTGCTTTAGTGGTAAAGTGGGTCTCCAGCCAATGTAAAATCCCTTGGGTCGTATATAAGTAAATAATGGGTGTCAGAAGAATACTGGCCCATCTGGTGGACTGGAAACTTCAGGCAGGAAAACCTTGAAGAGGGGAATTCAGTGCACCAGATGTGCAACAGTTCATGATTTGGGATAAGAAGGGCGTAGCCTACTGCAGACAGAAATTTAGGTAAAAGAGTATAAAGATAGGAACTTGGTATTCAGGTGTGCTGCACTAGTTAGCTGGCAAAGCTGTGCTCGATGTCTGGCCCTTCTTGGTCTTTGAATACTCCACAAGTATCATTGTAAATATTTTGTGAGGGTGTATGTCTATGGAGCATGGACATGAACTCGGGACATAGACGCAGCATGATACAGGCATGGTGACACGGAAAATCTTGAAAAACTAGGACACAGACCTTGCAAAGACACGGCAATGAATAAATAACTAAATAATATATTTTTTATATTGTGATATATATAGAAAAATGGAACACACATTGACAAACTACAAAAAATATGATAACTATAATGGTGTATCAACAATCTAGCTCCATTAAGATTTTCACATCATTTAGTTTTATGTGAGCATAAACCTCCAAATAGACAAATAGTTAGTAAGAAAAAAAATTTACAATGTTGTACCGCATAAGTATTGTGTGTCCACGCAATGTACATCATTCATCTGATGCGTGTAAAAATTTTAAAAAATTATTTTTGAATTTTGGACATGTGTAGGACGTGTCTCACACGTGTCCAATGCATGTCATGTTGAGTGTCCAATGTGTCGGACACGGATACAACATGTTCAGTGATGTGTCCATGCTTCCTAGGTAAGAGTCCTTGATGCTGTTGTCATCTTAGTCAAATTTAGAAGCTGCTCTACTGCCTTAGAGGATGCAGTTTGTGTGGCATATCCACAAAGATTGTCCCTTCGGAGTTGCAAAAACATTTACTACTTACTGATGAAACCTTTTAATTGTATCTTCTTTTTGCATAATACAATTTTGGATTTGTAGAATCTTGAAAGAATAGCTTTCAGTTGGAACATCTAAAGCTGAACTATTTGGTTTTCTTCATTCTTACTGGGACAAATTTTATTTCTAGGTTCTTCAAAATGCATCTGGCATGTATAGGAATTTGAACACGTTAGCTATGCGATTGACGAAAAAAGGAGGTTTACTTATGACATGTTCCTGCTCAGGAGCTATGACTCAAAGTGGAATGTTTCTCCATATACTTCAGGTAAGTGATAAGTAAATTGTTTATCTTTGTTGTAGTAATGTGGGAATACTAAATATGTACATACATTTTTCCTAGTCTTAGTACACGACCGCGTTAAGCTACCGGAGCCAATAAATGATCTTTTTTTATAAGCAACAATTAAGCTGTCTTAATTTTATTGGCTTAAGTATGGCATATTTTTTTACTTGTCTAATCAATGTAGGTTATCTGTGACATGTTATTAAATGCTTGACATGGAAATTGTTGAGATTGGAAACTAGGCGTCGTGACCTTAATCGTCAGATGTGAACAACAATGACTTTGAATAACCTGACACACACATCAATGGGTCTGGTTAATTTAATGTATGATAGATACATGGGGAGGTGCACAGTCAATGAAAGAGATTGAAGTTCATTAAATATCCTATGAAACAATGGTTGACTATACTATGTCTTTTTAAAATGAAATATAGCTGTCTGGACTTACTAGGAAAAAAAGTGTTTCTGGCCAAATATATTCATTTTCTCCTATAATGAGTACAAACAAAACAAAAATTCTATTCATTATATGTATAATTGTCTTATTTCTTCTGCTACTAGCAGAAATTCCCTTATGCTTGACACACTGGATCAACACACGTACAGCTATTACAATCTTTAATGGGTAATTGATTTTATAAAAGCCAACCGATGATGTCACATGGGCATAGTCTATGCAGTTCTATATTGTAAATTCTTTCCACTTTGTTTTAATTTTTTCATTTTGGTTTGAGAATGATGACTTTATATTTAGTCGTGGTCTGCGGCATCAACTTAACATTTTAGGGAGCCATCTATGTTTCTGATATGCATACTAAACCTTCATTCCACTCACCTCAAAAATCTAAAAAAAAAAACTTGTCTTGACATTATTCATTGATTGACAATAGATCGGAGAGTAAATAATAAGGATAGGCGAAATTTGTGAAGAGGAATGCTTGGGCACTTAAGAGTAATAGAGACATTATGTTTAGTTAGCAAGAAGCATCCGCCTATTCGGGATTAGCCATCCATGATACTGCAATTTCAGAAAAGTATTTGACAGGGTAACATAGGTTGATACTGCTAGATACTGATACTATGCATGTTTACTAGCTTGTTACCAAATACTCTGAATTATTGATTAATTCATGTATTAAATGGGCACTTCTCATCAAATATTTAATACTCGTCTAAATCGTGTCTCATTAACAATACACATCTTAATCATTAATTTATTTATTAAATAAGTTAAATATGTATTAATTGCACAATAATGCTTGACTAGTCTTTGCTGTGAGACTATTTTCTGTTTTTGATTATTTTGCCTAAATTCAAATATTATAACAATTTACAAGTTTTGTAATGTTTCATAAAAACTCATGAATTTGATTTAATATTGGTGATCTTACATGTTAGAAGTATTTTTGTTTCATAGTTTTTTTTTCCCTAACTAACCCTGATAAGATTGATTTGTGAGTATTTATCCTTGCCGAATTATTCCCAAAATCAGAACTGGTTACAAGGTACTAGCTCATGATGCATCAGATCAATGAATTATTGGTACCCTATTGCTTCTCCATGCAGATTACATTCTTGTGTTTCACCACTGATATTAAAGGCAATTGGATTCATAAAATTGTATAAAAAGTGTATTCTCAAATTTGATTATGAAAAAATATTATACTTTATGATATTTAAGTGTAAGTTTTACAAAAAAAATGTCTTTTGCATTGTTCTATTTTTGAAATTAAAAAAAAAAATGATGAAAAATACTCTAAAATGGAATGACTAAAAATTTTCTGCAAACATTTTTAAGAATATTAGAATATTAAAAATATCACAATTTTCAGATCGAGTCATTTTGTTTTATATTTTTCTGAATTTATAAAAAAATGTTAAATCACAAAGTTGTTGATGTGATGACATTTAATATGGATGCTAAGTATTTATGGAAGGTTTGTAAAAACAAGGTTAATAAATTACTTTATCAAACTGGTTAACAAAACCATTCCTTCGTTTGGTTCACGAAATAGTTTATCTGAGTATAAAATAATTGTACGTGGATAGAGGAGAGGATGATTTTCTTTTTGGTTTGCTATTCCTTTCTCAGCATTGATAATATCTTGTCTTTTGTGTTTGTTTATTATCCTGTAGTTATAATTTTGGATGGATAAGTAGGAATAAACTATACCTACTTTCCTAGGTAAAGTTATCAGAGTTTATTCTAACTTAATCAAACATATCTATTACTGTTCATTCATACTAAACAAACATGATTGTCGAAGAACAAGCCTATTCTCACCTTATCCACTATCCTATTCTTGAAACAAACAAGGGCTTAACAAACAAGGGCTTCATATTTTTATAGTTTGGAATAACTAGTTGCACAATATTTTGATCAGAATAATGGCTGATAGAATTCAATTGTTTGTTCAGGGTGCTGCATCTGCTGTGGGCAGAAAAATCACAGTTGTACGTGAAGCCGGGGCGGCTTGTGATCATCCCATTGATCCTTCATATCCAGAAGGAGCCTACCTCACCAATTACTTACTCAGAATATTGTGAAAGTGAGATCACAATTGTTCTTATTTGTGGAGTGAATATCGGATGGCTTTGGTAAGAAGAATTTAAATGGAGATTGCACAAAGGATGACATTGAGGACAAGTTATTCCAGTTGTAGAGGATAAAAAGCTAGCCAGTTTTGTCTTTATTCACATTTGTTAAATGAAGATAAAAAGAGGGGATAAATGTTATTTTACCCTTTTTGTAGAAATCCTAACATTGATTCAAATAACAGACAGGATAAATCATTTTTCTCGCTTATTCTACATTGGAAAATGTTACACTCTATCCATTTTGTATTTTATTTTTCTTTTACAGTATATATTTAACTAGTGAAGTGAAGCACATACTCATGAATCGAATGCATATGTTTTTATAATTTTCATAATACATTATGTATTGACATAATAGAATATATACTATACAATTTCATATAGTATGTCAGTGTATGAGCGCACCCCCCCCCCCCCCTACCAATCTAGACCCTAATAAGGAATATGCTTCCAACTGAACCACCTGATGCATTCCTCATAATAAAGGGAGAGCAAATATCTCAAGTTGAATATCCAAGTCGTCTTCAAAAGAATTGGAAAAAAAATATATGTAATACACTTCAATTACAATATATTATACATGCAAATGGATGTCAAAATACACAAAATTCAATTCCACAGACTAGATCTATTAGATCTCTTAAAAATCTTATCAGAGTTGTACAACAACAGTTGTGGCACTTCTGAAGGTTTTAATGTCCTCCAGGATTTCTGTTCCATGACAAATATGAAGGATCTCCGAGCTTCCTGCAAGCACGCACATAAATGCAATTAGTTCACACAAATAGGAAAAAAAAAAGGATCCTGAGACAGGATCAGTTGTGTTTATGATCTGCTAAGTGATTAAGCTTATATCATCTATAATAGACACTCAACTACTCTGAAATTCATCATAGTTTTCACCATTTTATTACTCTACAGATTGAGCTATTGAAATATTAAGCTTTAGTTGTCGAGGAAACAAAAGCAAGTTGTGAAGTTAGTGTCATGAGGCAGACAAAACAATATTGACACACAACCTTTTTTTTCTATTTTTGAAAAATGAAGAATTTCTGGCGCGGTTGGGGGGGGGGGGGGGGTTGAGGTCACCCATCCTATTTCGTATTTTGCCCAAACAAGGTCAATTTCAGAGTTTTGATGAGATCCAATGCATTGGTGCTCGTATGAGAGGGAGAGACTAGGAGGATGCCATCCTAAATGTTTGAATAAAGAGAATTGTGTCTCACTTTTAGCTTATGGAGTATATACTTTTAAATATAATGCATGTATGAATGATAAAAATACTGAAAGTACCTTCATATGAATGTACACACACTCATATAAATGCATATACTTTTCGTGGGGATAAAAGTAGGACTAAAAATAGTGTTAGGTGTATCAAAGCTCTAAATGTTTGCATAGATTGTTGCACTAACCATTCAGCCCCACAGAACACGCACATAGAAAATTCCATTGATACTATATAATGATTTAAGATAAAATACGCACCTTGGCTTCACCAAGTACACCACGATGAAGGCCAATGCAAGAAAGAAGCACAGCGCACCGATGGTGAGATATGCAATACCCAGGAAATCATTCTTTCCTCCGAGCCAGGTTGTCGTTGAAAGAACCAGCTTCTTCTTGCCATTAAAACGGTACGTGTTATAATTATTCTCCAGAACCACTGTTATTTGTTCATTTGCTTGCAAGTCCACTTCAATCTTTCCATACAGCTTTCTAAAGGTTGGGAGAGCTGCTGTTCGCATCCAAACAATAAGGTTCTCCTGTTCACTCAACTGTTGAAGAGGAAAAAAAAATACAATAAGGTCGGCATAATGTATCATCAGCTCTGCTCTGCATGTCTCTCTCACACAATTATAATTTTGATTCAAAACATAATGTGACTAGCATCAACATGCATACACCTATGTAAGCCTCAAGTACACAGAAACTTAAGCATGTGTTCTAGACACATATTCATGTGTTACACTGTTATTTTATCTCATGTTGTATTTCCTACAAAAACTACACAAAATATTGATCAATGTGCATACTCTCTCTCTCTCTCTCTCTGAAATGTTTTTCTGTTTTTTTATTTTTGAGCGAAAAAAATTCACCCAATCGATATATCAATTTTGGGGTTGATCATTAATTGATATTTAACTCATTGATAAAATATTGATCTGAAAATTTAAATGTAAAATGAATGACTAAATTCGGTGACTAGAACCCAACTCCTACTATAATATCAATGATCCTTGAAACAAATAATAGAAAACCAAATAATGGCAATTTAGCAGAGTGCAGTATTGTAATAACAGATGTGACAACCACACATGCCACCAATAAAAAGAACTAGTTCTCACTTGCATAAAAGCAGATGTGAATAAGCAGGACTTACTGGTTTGTTTGGATCTAATTTTCCACCACCAACTAAAGTTCCATTTTGAAAGTTTTTTGGAAAGACATCATCCCCGAACTTGTGGTCCCTGTCGCTCTTCCAAGAGATGCCCTTCGTGTTCACATTTAGAGACTTGTTGTTTCGGGAGAAGCTGTATGTATCATTGAACAGACTCCATGCAATAAGTCCACATGGAACAATCGGAGATCCATTTGAACGATCCTCGGGATCACATCCACTAGTTTCATTTTGTTTATTGCGATCCCTCAACTGTGCATCATTTCGGCTCTTAACATACCTGAAATTCAAAGTGATGATCAAATTAGCAAGTAGAAGCACCATCTAAGTGTGTTTCATACTAAAGCATTCTTTTTACACCTCACAAAAAATATTTTCCTAGTAAAAATGTTGGAAAGGCAAACCACTCATGCTCATAGTTAAAATTTTATAAACACACTAGTTTTGAAAATTATCCATTAGTCTGGTAGCTTTTCCATTTATATCTCTATCTTACTACATACCAATTCTTACAAATTCTTTCCATTGAACTCTCACAAGTAAAAGAACCAGCCATATATTTTGTTCTTGCTTTTCTAAAGTAATATTTGGTGTTTCTTTTCTAATGCCACACTATAATTGGTAAAAGTAACGAGTTAAGCTGTTTCTTCATTGTAAATGGTGGCAGTTTAGAGGTAAAGAGTGCTGGGTGTATAGGCTTGGGGACACAACTAACCTCCTTTTGTTGATTTTTCTTATGGTGTTTACCCATTAATATTCAATACAATATAACAAACATTCTGCCTTTTCAAAAAAAAAAAAGGCCAAAATTTGGCACAACACTCATTTGTTCTATGGCATACTGAAATTCTGCCCACACACCAAAGGTTGATTGTTCCTCCTATGGTGATGTTTGGGAACATTCTTGCTTACCTCATTTTGTTGGTTTTCGTAGGGTGATTACCAATTAATGAAATAAGGCTAAAATTTGGCACCGACACTTCTCATATGTTCTATGAACTTTTGCACCCACCAAAGGTTGATTGTTCATCCCATTCTGATGTTTGAGAGGTTGAGGATATTCCAAGGACAAATCATACATTCCAATTCGAAATTTGCAAGCAATAAGCTCACAAAGATACCACAAATAAGGTATTACAATAACATATTCCTCTTTTCTTTCACGGAATGACAAGTGGAGAGAGGAAAACCAATAAAATTACACGATGAATACCTGCGATGGTTCTGGTAGAAATTATCCAGCTGATAGTATACATATATAGGTTGCTTCATGTGCTTTGGCACCTGCAATGAAACATGAAATCATACATATCATTAACATTCAAACGGCATATTAATATACCATTACAATAGGATTCATCTCTATTAGTCAACAAATGAGAATCTTGTAAACCTCATCTCTATATGGAGGCAAAAAATCCAAATGTCATATAAGTTACATGTGTATGATGAACCAAGATTAGACAGCCTTACAGTCAGTGATCTCCTGCAGGTCTTGCTCAAGCTATCATTCTGTATGTACGCAAGTTTGTCAGTCTTGAATCCCGGCGGTATACAGTCCGATTCATAGCGATCGACAATTTCTACGACCTAAGTAAAACAAACAGCCCATCAAAATCAAGCATCAGTCAGAAGGTTGTTCAAACACCCAATCGTCTAGAGACTTACATCCCGTGAAGCGAGGAGAGACGCAACTCCAATGGGGATGAATATTATGCCGACGAGCACAAACGCCCCAATCACCTGTTCAACACACCATATTCTCTGATTAGGACGACATCTTAATGGATTCTTTGATGAGACCCTTAGGTCTCTTAGTCGGAACCAATTTCCAAAGAACAACTTACACTTTCAGCTGATTAAAACAATCGAATATGGAAAATCTAAACAAAAACCAAAATCTGAAACCAAAAGTTGAAGTTCAAAATACTCATTCGACAAAAAAAATCTATTTTTCGCAAAGGAAAATCCGTCTGACAATTAGTTCCAAGAATCAATTTTCAAAATCAACTTTTTTCATAAAAGCTGCTCTCAAACAGCTAAAAATTTAAAACCAAAATCCAAAACCAAAAGCTTTTTTTTTTTAAATACCTATTTAAAACTAATCATCAAAAAATTTGATTTTTATACAAAAGCAGAATCAATCGGAGCATTAAAAGAGAGAGAGAACATGTTTTTACCCATTGAGGTGTGAGAATCGGCTTGCAAGCCGGAAGTTCCTGTTGCGTGAACTTCGAATCTGAAAAAAAAAATCAAACATAATCAAAACAAGAAAAACTAAAAAAAAAAACCCAACTGTTCATCACAAGTCAACGAATCAGAAACAAAGAACAAGAACTGTTTTTTCTTCTTCTTTGAGTGAGGATTTACATTTGGGTCTCTTCGAATTCCTCCTGGGAGCCGTCTGATCCACCGATCCGACGCCCGTCGACGTCGATGCTCCGTTCGTATTCATGGCTTGTAAAAACAAAAAGAGAGAGAAAGAGAGATAAAAAACAGGTCTTCTTTTGAGGGTTCTATATTTCTTGGTGCTCTCTCTCTCTCTCTCTCTGTATATGGATCAAAGATTTGACTTTGTTGTTATTGTGTGAATCGTCGAAGGAGAGATCGAAAGAGATTCTACTTTGGCCGGCGAGAGAAGGGAAGGGTCAAATCAAACGCGGTTGGTTGATCAGTCTTTATTGAAATTTTTTAATAGTTGTTTGTTCTGGAAGTTCTATCTCTGTCTCTCTCTCTCTCTCTCTGTTTCTTTGAGTCTTTGATTGGGTTACTCAACATTCACGTTGGGCCAACTTTGCATATATAATTTGATGTTATATATATTTAAGGTACTGACAAGGAAGAGAGTTTCTTAACACCAACATAATTCGAGTTTCACGACATAATTCGAGTTTCACGACAAGGGGGAAGAATTGTCCGTGGTGAACTGGAAATAAAGTTTTTTATTTTCAACTGATATGATTCATATTAAATCATTTTAAACACCAAAGAACACTGTCTATATTGAATTCTTGGGGTGAGTTTAATAAGTAGTAGATCAACCCCAAAAATAAATTGTAGGAACCTTTGTGCATAGACAATTCTGCATTTATTTCTTGGGGTGAGTTTAATAAGTAGTAGATCAACCCCAAAAATAAATTGTAGGAACCTTTGTGCATAGACAATTCTACATTTATTGTGAGGTTTATGACTATTATATGAATGGATAACTATATGAATGGAATACATTTGTTTTTCATTTGATTTTGTTTTTTAGTTATTTTCATGCATTTGAAAACGTAATAATAAAAATTTTAAGGTTAAAAACATTTAAGTTCATGTAAACATGTAAAAACCATTATAAGTCATTGCAAATTTGTGGTGAGACAAGCATTTCTTTTAAATTGTTACGGTTAATCAATTTAGTCATCGAGTTAAATTTTCTTCCATTTTTATTGATTATTCTCATAATATTCTATCCATTTGAAATTTTAAACATTCATATAAACCCTTGAAAATATTGAAAAAGGCATATAAATCATTTTAAATGAATAAAATTTTGAAATTACAATAGAAAGGTTTTTTTAATTTTTATAGGGTATAATAGTCAATTAGCACCATAGTTACTTTTAACCCTAAGTGAGTTAATAGAAGTTAACGGGAGGGATTTATATGACATTTTGTATGTTTGAAGAGATATGTATGTCATACCTCAAATTTATAAGAATTTATGTGAGTTTATAGGTATTTGTGGGAATTTAGATATCATTAACCCAAATTTTTATTATTTGATAAGTTGTGGACAAAATTTGAATAAGATGTTAATAAGAATTTATAAAAGTTGAAAAAATTATTTGACATGTGGATCTCATGATTTATAAGAGGTGTTGGCAGTTGATTTGACATGTGAACCCTTTTGTACTAGTAGAATAGATTAGATGGAATAATATAAATCTATGGGAGCTAGATTTGGAATACAAATATCAGTTTATTCTTACATATTCTGCCATAGCTATAGCCACGTATTCCGTCCAAACAAACAAGTTTTTTTAGCTTATGCCTTTTATTGTTCCCCTGTTCTTTACCCAACATATCACCTAAGTTTATCTATTATTTATTTACTTATTAAAAGAAAGAGGTCTGGGTTACATCTAACACACGTAGAATAATTAGATTGTTCAGTGCGTTCATGACTATCCGATCTTATCATCTTGACTGCAAATTGGTCCAATAAGCTCCCTTGTTCCTTTACCCAAATGGCCCAATAAGCTCCAAATGGGCATATCACCTAAGTTTATCTATTATTTATTTACTTATTAAAAAAAAGAGGTATGTGTTACATCTAACACATGTAGAATAATTAGATTGTTTAGTGCGTTCATGACTATCCGATCTTATCATCTTGACTGCTTGACATTTATAGGTAAAGTTTAAGAAGTTTTCTATAATAAAAAAAGGATGAATTGTTCAAATGTCCCTTAACCAAGGGTTTGATCTTTTTTTTGCCCCCAGACTTTTTTTTATTTTTTATTTACCCCTGAAATCTGGTTCTATTTTTTTTTTGCCCCTGACCAGTGTCATCTTATTTTTTATACCTAAACTACTCTCATCTGTAAATGAGTATTACATTTCTGTAACTGATCGTTAAATTTATGTAATTGGTTATTACATATATGTAATTTATGTCCTTAGTATAGTTCCATATATGATATTACATATCTGTTTTGTAAATTATAATTTTTGTAATTTCTATTGTAATTGTTATAAGAATAATAAATGATATTATATGTAAATGGTAGATTATGTCATTGGACATTACATTTATAGTTTCTTATTGTAGTTGTTATATAAATGTTAGTTTCTATAATTGTTTAGCACATGGATCAAGAAATAATTCTATTAAAATATTACAATTGTTCATAAATTTTCAATTTGGAATTCTACTAAAATATTATAATTGTTCGTAAATTTTCAATTTGGATTCATGCTATTACTAATTTTGTTCATATTGCTAAATCAAAAAATTATTTAAACGAAAAGTCCGTTCTTCGTTATGAAGTACATTAAATGTCTAGTTCAATGGTCTTTCAGTGGGTTTCATTTCACCCAAGAGGACATGAAGAGGATTAAGGGGGAGACAACAACTGATTATTCAGATATGAAGAAAACATCTTAATTCAAATAATTGATATATCTATTTTAACAAAACTTCATGATTGTATCTATAACAATTTTGCGTACGTTGAATGCACTTATAGATGATAGTGTAATGACAATGAGAATGTATATATGACCATTTTGTGTTTAAATATTTTGTATTACTTTAATATTTTTTGTAGATAACTATTAAATATTTGTAACTATTTGTATAATTTCTGTATGTATCACATTATATTTATGTATATCTGTAACTCTGTCTAGAAAAGTCAGGGGCAAAAAAAAATAGGACCAGATTTCAGGGGTAAATAAAAAATAAAAAAAATCTAGGGGTAGAAAAAAAATTAGACCATTGGTCAAAAGGTATTTGAACAATTCACCCAAAAAAATTAGAATTTAGGCCCCTTTTGTTTCGTATCAATCTGTGATGGATTTTAATTCCATGTGAGATTACCAGGAAATTGTATAAAATCATGTGTTTGGTTAGTAGTAATCTTAATAGTAATTGTGAAGCCCACTAGAATTAAAATACATGCATGTTGAAAAATAGGTGGAATCAAATTCCCACCATTTGTAGTAGTAATATCAAATTCTACAAGAAATCCTAAATCAGATTATTATTCTACCATTTACAAATTAATTAAATTACCATTTACTTTCTTTCTAAAATAAATAGCCTCTAGTCTTTTTTTACCCACATCCTCCTCTCTTTTCTCTTTATTCTCTTTTTATTTGCATTCGTTAACTAATTATAAAAATATTTATAAAAAAATCACTACTTTTTTATAATTATGATATTGATAAATAAATAAATTTTGTAAGTAGATGTATAATATGAACTAAATACTGAAAAATGATTATATGCAGAAATCCACTATCGAACCAAACAGTCTCATGGAATCTGAATTCCTCGTAAAATGGTTCTGAGTAAAGTAAATCCATAAATATAAAAAAACACGAATCAAACATGGCTTAATTGAATCATATTTCTAATTTTGAAATCCTACATCATATCTCACTCACAATGTCTAAAGTGACCCGATTTTTATTTTTTTTTACATTCCCTTTTTTATTTTTTTGTGGTAAAGAAACGACATAGTATTACATGTATACTTTAGTCAGAATAACAAAAGTGTGTTTGAGCATCTAATACACATTGATGTAACCTATCAACATATTTACTCAAAATCAGACAAACTTGGTCATTTAACAAGATATTAGACCAAATTGTCTGTTGATGTTGCTCTCAGGCGCCCGAACTTTATCCCTTGAAACCTTGCAAAAACAAACATTTTCATGAGGTGACCCATCTCTGACTTCCTCAACAATATCTAATAGTTGAGGTGTCCCTGGTCCATCACCTTGTAGAAGCTTTATAATATCTCCGATGCATCTGAACAAATGCAGATTCGCAAGAAACCAGCCCCTCTAGAATCTAGATGGCAGTGAATGCTCGCATGTTTTGTATTTTGGAGGCCAAGGTTATACATTCCCATTAATTTAGTAACTACTTACATCCATTTATTAAATTAAAGATAAAGATATTTACAAGGTCTATCTTAGTGGAATTCTTTGGTTATCTTTATTATAATATATGTATATGTGTGTATATATCTATAAGACTATAACTTCAATTACTTATTAAAGAAAAAGTGATCTAACATTTTTTATTTATGTTATTATCACTGGCAGAACCAGAAATTATGCTTAGTGAGGGAAAACTTAGATAACTTAAATTTTTTAATTAAGCAAAGTACTATTAATCAAAATTTTAATTAATCAAATTATACATCTTTTCAAAGTATTGTTTTTAAATCGACATGAAATTTAAAAATATGTCTTACGAGCTTAAAAAAATAATGTTAATTGTCACTTTTAAATCTATTTAGAAAAATAAGAAAAAAATATATTTTAATTTTCATTTGCAATTCAATAACATAGAAAAATAAAGAGAAAGCTAACAAAATAGATAGACAATACTATTTTATACCCAAATATTTATCCATGGATCAATAAAAAGTTACAAAAACAAAAAATGAAATAGTGCTATTATATACGGTCTTTTTTCCGTCTTAAATGTAGTCTATACCTCATTAGCTATTTAGTTAAGTATATACATTTTTAGATGAGGTATGCCTCATTAAAGTTTTTTTTCACTTACAAAAAATAGGTTCATTCAACTTGGAGTAAAGCAATATACAATTTTCATCAAAGCATATACCTCATTAAATAATGTTTACTTTTTTTAAAATAAGTGTAATAATTTCCAAAATGAAATAACAATGTGCTACAGTTATATATATAAACATAAATAATTTAATTCATAATCAAACTACTTGATACATACACATATCATAATTAAATAAAAATTATTAATATTCTACCAAATTACTGTGATTTCTCTTTACACACAATTTGTATTCCTATTACCCCAATTCCAGTTCCAAATGCATCAATAGAAAATTATCAGAGCATATACTCACTTTAATAAGGTATATGTTTCAATAAATTTTTTTCATATATTCTATAAATGCATCTGTACAATTTATTGATGTATATACCTGATTCATTAAATCTATCTAAATTAAATTCTTTAAAAAATTTGTTACTTATTTTTAAAATTAACTTGAGAAGAAAATATTAGAATTATTTTTCATGAGTTTGTTCATATCCTAGTGGATTATGAAATTTATTTTTGTTGCTTTATAAATTTTTTATATTATAATTTTTTTCACATGTTTCTTGATAACTATTTGTCCATATTCACCCTTTCTATACCATGGCAAGTTGACTTGACAATATTGCTTATTTCATTTTCTTTTACAAAGTTAATTTTTTAATTGTTATTTTAATGGATTCTGAATTATAGGTCAAAATTGGATCTTTTGAAAGTAAAACGAAACATGTCATCCGTTAATATGAACAAATATTAAGTGGTATAAAATTATCGTCCTGCATGTTTAACGTTATGAGCTTTTATGATGGTCAATATTTTATAAATATTTAGTCTACATTATGTTATTTATATCAATATTAAATTTACATCTCGTAAATTTAGGCCCACATGTATTTAACATGTGTATAAAACTAATATTTTATTATAAAAAAATATATTTATTTTATCAGGTAAACATATTTTTTTGAAAAAATTTCAAATTGTGTGCAGCCTACAAATTTAATTGCGGAATTATTACATTCAATATCCTAAAAATCTAATAATAAAAATTTTATCTTGGACTACATGTTATGTCTCAAATCATGTGTGGATACATGAAGTTACATGTAGAGATGGAGACAGCTGCACCCACTAAAAAAGAAAAAAAGGAAAAGGAAAATGTTAAATTCAGTCATTTTTATCTTTTATATTTTTATATAGTAAACATCATCTAATACAGTATATGTTTGAATAAAAAATGGATTCATTTCATTTCGAGTTGAATGAACTTATTTTAAGTAAATGTAAGAAAATATTTAACGAGGTATATACATCATCTAACGGGATATATGCTTTAATGGATTTCTCAGAATATATATGATTGTATTTTGGACCATAAAAAAACTATGTAACACACCCCCATATGGAAGAAAAAAAATTGCATAGCTTTTCAACTTTGCGACCTAAGTTTGTAATGTAAATTTAAGAATGTTTTCTAATTCCATGTATTCCCACAAACCCACAAACCTCCCACACGACAGGTCTTGTCCAACTTTTATTTGTACATGGGCCCATTAATTACAAATGTGGACTTAATCTCTGGTATTTTTATTTGTTATAGTATAAATATTGTTAATTTTTATTGATTTTATTCTTATTATTGATTTTGATTAACTTATGAGAGATAAAACAATATGATAACACAAAATTCATTTTTGCATCTTTGATGAATAAGGGTGCAGTTACACCCTCCAACTTTTTTTTATTTGGCCCACCTCCTCATGTACAAAAAAAGAAAAATCACTTTTTTGGAGAAAATGCATTTAACGCCCTGTAATTAAGCCTGTCAACGGGTCGGGTCCAGGTCGGGTCGGGGTGGACCCAGACCCGACCGGTCCGGGAAAATGTGGACCCGGACGCGGATGGTTGTCGGGTCCGGGTCCGGGCCCGACCCGACCCGGATGGTTGGCAAAAAAAAGAAAAAAAAAGAGGAAGAGCTCATGTATTTTTTGCTTTATCATTCTATTTGAAAAATTTTGTAATAAAACATTATTATTAATGAGACTATGTTTGAACATAATCTTATATAATTCAAAAGAAGTAAATGAATTATTAAACAATATTCAAAATAATAACCACTAACATAAAAAAAACATATTAACCTAAACAATAAAGATAACTAATTATACAAGCATTCAAAACAATATTAACCTAAACAACATTCAAAACAATAAACATTAACATATTAACTAAAATAATAAACATAAATCATGCAACAAACTAATTAATTATACAAATTCAAAAGCTAATAAGTTAACTGTCCAAAACAAACTGACGACAATACATTACTAAGTTTATTACATATTAAACAATCAAGTTCTTAAAAGTTGCAACATTAACACAACGAAAAAAATGTTATAATTATGATTATGATTTATGAACTTAGGGATACAAACATAAGTTCAGTAAGAAATAAAATTATGTATCAACTAATATTAATAGTCTTATAATATATGAGCATATATTAATAAAACAATCGGGTCTCGGGTCCAACGGGTCGGGGCGGGGTGGACCCGGACCCGACCCGTTTGTTTGTTCAGGTCCGCCGGGTCGGGTCCAACTCGGGTCGGGTCCAAATCGGGTCGGGTATATTACACGTGTAATCGGGTCCGGGTCTAGTCCCGACCCGTTGACAGGCCTACCTGTAATCTGTCTAATATACATATAACCCCCTGTCTTCTTGTGAAATCCAAATAACACCCTACAAATTCTGATTAAATCCAGATTAACCCCTGAGTTAGAAAATAATTAACAAAATTTGAATATTCGGAGAATATTCCGTCCAATTACCTCATATTATGCAATTAAGTTCCTCATGTAAAAAATATAAATAGACTTCTCTTAATGACAACTTTGCCCTTCTTCACAAATAACCACATTTCCTCTCGGAAACAAATAATAATGATTTTTAGACCTCATCTCATAGGCTCCATATAAATCCTATGAGGTGGCTCTATGAGGTGACATAAGTGTTAATACCAGTTTTATCATTTTTACCTTTTTGTAACTACTCCCCATAATTAAGGAGTCAATTACGATTTTTATATTTGAAACCGACAGTTTTAATTGTCTTTTTTTGTATCTACAATTGAATTGTTATCCATCCACAATAACCAATATTCTTTCACTATTATTGTTTGAAGAATATATAGCAGCAGATCGCAAATGTGTTTTGGATGATTTTTTTCAATCATTGATTTGATTTTTGGAGGATTTTTCAATCACATACAAAAATTAGGTCATACAGGCAAAACAAAATGAGATTTGGTATTTTTTGATGTTTTTATTAAGAAATGATATTCGAGTTTTTGAATGATTTCGTTTTTTTAGTTTCATTTTTTGAAACACAGAGGGTTTGAAATTTATTTTGACTCACCGAAAGAGAAGGGGAAGATGAAGGAAGAAATGGAAAAAGAGGGCCATTAAATTCATGCATTTCGAAATCCAAGGTTTTAATAGAAGGGTAGTTTTGTATTTATTTTTTTATCCTTTTGTAAAAGTCAATTAAGCAGCCAATAGTAAGATGACTCCTAATGGGGCTTACGGGTGGGGTCTGAATAGTGGGTCTGTGTAGCAAAACTTATCAGAAAAAACATGTTGGACATGCAAAATCCATGTATAAATAGACCTAGAACACAATCTAGGAGAATATAAATTTGATAAAAACAATACATTTTCATTGATATAAAAACATTGTTTACATAATAGAACAAAAACATGAGTTAATAAAGAGTTCATATCTATTTTAAAATTCACCCGCAATACAGACTGTTTTCTTAACAGAGGCAAAGCATTAACGAGGGAAAGAAATGTGAAGTGAATTACATTGCATCCCATTTATAATCTTGACTTGCGGAATTCTTGAGGCAGAGCATTACAGAGGGAAATAAAAGGCATTGACATGAACTTTTAACAAAAGAATTGATCTTCAGAAGATAAAAAAGAGAGAGTTATTTGATTCTCAAATAAATTATGCTCCAATTCTTGATCCAATCAAACAAGAATTTGTATAATTGATATGCACTGATTTTGAAAATGACTCAGCAAATCAAATCCTTAATTCATGGTTACATTGACTGACGGAAAGATTTATATGGATATTGTTGAAATTTTTGTGTGTGACAAATAATTATTTGATTAAACACAAATTCTTATAATTATCACATCAAGAATATAAATATCAAATATATATGAAATCATGTATACTCTAAAATATATAGTAAAAGCATGAAACAAAAAGTAAGGGATTAGAAAAGCATATCCGAAAATGTGAAGGCGAGTGAGGATACTCTGTCCTCGGTAAATAAGATCCCCTCATGCACAGGGTTGAATGACTCCTACCACTAAGAGATACCACCACAATAGATTTTGTTCTTCCAGGGTGCGAGCTATGGAAGAACCATGATGAACAGACTGCGATCTTTTCCAACACCCAGATCAGAGGATAGATAGAGCTGAGCCATAAAGAAGGCGAGTTGTGATGATGATATGATATTTGAATGATAAAACAGTGTGGATGACATGACTATCAATCTATATATGCAAATGATAGCGCATAGATACCCAATGTTGGTTAACTTGAGAGAAGAGTGAACCCACTTTAACCTCTACTTTCACATTGTGATAAGGGTAGATATTTATAGGCAATGGGTAGAAGAAACTCCTCTAATAAAAATCATTAAACAGGGTGGGCTTTAAATATACGAGTGTTTCAAACATTTTGAGCATTTCAACCGATTGATTAATAAATCCCAACACTCATAATAACACCACATGATATGAGAAAGATTTTGTATCAAATCCACTGTCAGATCCATGCATGTAATTAATTAATAATATTAATGGATAATACCATGCATTTGTCCCAATTCATGTATGGAACATGGCATATATTTGAGAAAGTAAAACCTTCAAAATGCATATCAAACATGTCATGTGGATATCAGACACTTTGCAAGGGCAAACATGGATTTTTCTATGATTAAAATATGTTCATCTGCTATGCACACAAATCTTATCATGGTAGTAAAAACGGCAGTCGTTGTCCGTACCCTCCTACAAATAAATAAATAAATAAATAAAAATCATCCCTCCCTGGTTCAACTCAAAAACTCGCATTCAATAAAATAAAAAAAACTCACGTTCATACATAATAATCTCTTATCTATGTTCAAAACAAAGACTTGCAAAATAAAATAAAGAGCGATAACTATCTCACTCATTACACCTCCACATGTTGCTCAAATAAAAAAAATTGCAAAATTGTTTAATTTAGTTGTACAGGGGATGGGGCGTCTGGTGAAAAGTGAGAAGTGGGAGTAGACGTTTGAAGAAGATGATGACAAAATAGAGAAAAAAATATTGAAGAGAGGTTGAAGAAGTAGATGGAAAAACAGAGAGAAAAATCTGGGCACATGTTTATGGAGTTATGGAAAAATTTGACAAGATATAAGAGGGGATGATTTGGAGATTTTTTTCTAACCATGGTTAGTTAATCAATGGAGTTTTAAATTCCCTAGAGACACGTGTCAATGATCAAGGGTGAAGTTGATATTAGCCCCATCAATATGTACTGAGGGAGAAAAAATCTGGCTTGGGTGTCTCTGTTTACACCCCTTGAATATGTAAATAAGCCTCCCTAAGGTGTGTGTGTGCACAAAGCGAGAGTAAAAATAAGTGAGAATTTGTGTTTAAAAATAAGTGAGAGAATTTGTGTTTAAGGACAAATAGTGGAAAGTAAAAAAAAAAAAAAATTGACAAATTTTCATTATATTTATGCATGTAGTGAAAAAAATTTCATCATTTTATCTCATATTTTCATCTGCGGGGAAAATTTTTTTTACACTTTTTCTAATAAGACAAAATATGATAGAGAAAGTGATGAAATTTTTTTTTCTCCATTGTTTTTCACAAATACTAGATTTTTGGATGGTCAAAGGGATTTTTTTTTCACTTTCCCATATTCTCTTTGGCACAAACACACCCTAAATGGATGTCTGTGCCCTTTTCTCCGCCCCATCCTTTGCCTCCCTCGACCAACGCCATCTCCACATGTGAGAGAGGGGTTTGTTGTGAAAGAGGTGTGTTTATTGTTTGAATATGGGCTTAATGTATGAGAGACTTTTAAATTAAGTAATCAAAGTATGAGAGACATACATACAAGATGGGTTTACTTACACATTCAAGGGGGCAAATAGAGGCACCTGAAGAAGTTTACATACCAAAAACTATAACAGAGATGAATAAAAAAGTTTGAGATTAATTTATGTAAATATTGATTTTATTTTTGTGAAAGTACATCATAAATTTATATTTAAAAATATTAAAATACCTCACAATGACTATCCTAACATTTTCCTCCCCGTTTGGATACAGAATATGATTTATTCTTATATATATATTTATCCGATCATAAGTGAGTATAAATAAGGATAAAGTGATTTTGTGTTTGGTTGTGTTTTGAATTATTCTCGTTAGAAATCGTAAGAAGAAAGTATTATTGTTTGGGTAAAATGTTAATATAGTATGGATAAAAATTTATAAAAGATAAAAAAATAATGATAGTTGATTTGACAGATGATTTATAAGAGGTGGTGACAGTTGATTTGACAGTGGACTCACATATTCTTTAGGTGGAATAACCTATGATAACTTTTATTCTAGCGGTTAATTGAAATCCATATACCACTTTATATCAGTTTATTCTAGCATACTTTATCTGGGTTTATCCGGGCTTTTCAAATACAACAAAAATTTTATCCGAGGTTATCCAGTGTTTATCCAGCATCCAAACATGGGCTTAGGAAAAAATTCATATAATCCCCTATAAATTACCCAAAATCCATATAACCCCCTAAATTTTTCTGAAGACCATATGAACCCCTAGAAACATATATGTAATTCTAAATAACTCCCCTGAGTTAAATTTTATGAAAAATATTTTGCTAATTTTCTATTGGGTTAACCCTGACTTAAAACACGGTATACCAAAAAACCCTGCAATGTGTTAAAAATGCTGAAAAGCCTCTATAGTTGATGATTTTATCTCTTCGAATAGGGTTTTATAATTTATTCCAATGGATAAATTCATCATTTACAGAAGATTTTCGCACTTATAATAAATTGTATGGGGTTTTTGATATATTATGTTTTTAGTCAGGTTTAATCAAACAGAATATTCACAAAATATTCTTCAATTGTCAATATCAATGGAAGGTTAACTCAAAAGATTATTTAGATTTATATAGGTGCTTTTCAGGGGGTTACATGACTTCAGAAAAAATATGGAGATTATACGGATTTCAAAAAGTTTAAAGGGGGGTTATGTGGATTTTTTCCTTTAACATAAAGGGGGGGCTTAGCTCATATTTGGATTGTGTACACTCGAGCACAGGATAAACTACCATATATGCCTTCATATCATGCTTTCCATATAATATCCATATCCTAACTTTCGGATTCGGATACAGATATTAATTTTTGGATGCAGATCCCTTCGGATACGGATCGGATACGGATATTTTTTGAATAATTGACATGTTTGAATATTGATATTAATTTAGATAATCAAGTGATATTTTAAAGAGATATCAATATTAAAATTAAAATTTTTAAGACTTATTCTCTTTTTTAGATATTATATATTAAAAATTTTATAGTATTATAATATATTATCATTGTGTTTAATCATATAAGACAATAATATATGTAAATATAATTCAAATATATATATATTTATAATATATGTCGGATACGGATATTTTCAGATCAGATAGGCTAATATCCAGATCTGCATTTTGAATATTCGAATATCGGATATTTCTGATTTTTTTGATACAGATTTGGATCGGATTTGAATTTTTTTTTGAATAATTGACAGACTTAATACGTGCTTGAGGTAGTGAGGCCAAAAAAGGGTGTGATGGGTGCATTTCGGATGGTTATGGTTGTTTGTTTTGAAGATGAATTGAATATACACGAGTTTGGTACATGTCACATCATGTTACCAACAAAAACAAAAATAAAAGAAAAACTTTGATCACGTTGGTTGATGAGAAATGTTTCCAGCAAATGTGGGGCTAAAGCAAAAAAAATATTTTTTTTCTTTATCAGAAATATATTAATAATTTATACACCCAACCCAATTTTTTAATCTCACTTTAGTCACACTTTTATCCAGGAGCATATGTATTTATATGAGGTTTCTTTCATTGTAAGATATTTTTTAAATAAATATATATGATCGATGGTTAAAAATTAAAATTTTAAAACATGTTTTTATTTTTGAAAGAAATGTAGATATTTAATTTTTGAATTGAAATACAAATTTTAAAATGAGAGAGAATAGACTGGATAAACATAAAGTAAAACAAGAAAGAAAGCAACTCACTGCGACTAACCCCGGGTTAGAAGAGGCAAACGTTCACGATTATCGAAACCTCCCCGCCGGTATGACGGACTGTGAGATGATGGCTTCTAAACTGTTGTCCACCTCAAGGATCTGTCGGCTGCCCAAAGCTAGTCTGGAAGGGGGTCTGAAGACCTATGTGCACCCCCATTGCTTCCTAGAACACCTTCGCCACCAAACAAGCACATAATAGGTGATGGACATTCTCCATTGGGTCCAAACAGGGTGGGCATGCAGTGTAATCATTTAGAACCCACCTACTACGGTATGATCTCATGAGTAGACATTCAAGTGACAAAAACTAAGTAAACACTTTAATCTTCAATGGGATTTTCAGCTTCTACATTTGTTTGAACAAAGGACAAGTCGAAGAGCTGCCGGAAAGGGACATATGCCATCAGTTTTAAGCGTTCTTGGCTGACAACCCCCTGGAAGACTAGGGTTTCCTCTTCAAATGACCAATATACCAACAAATTGAGTTGTCTCTACCTCGGAAGGCCTCACTCAGACAATCTCGATTTGCCATTCATCAGGAGCTGTGAGAAATAATTCATTCACTAGCCCATCCCTCTTGGAAGCTAACTTGAAGATGTACGAGGCCATAGCACAAAGGTGCATCCCCTGCCCATCTATCTAGCCAAAAATATATCGAGCTGTCGTCCCCAAGCTTTCCACACGAAAGCAGTTTCCAGAAATGCGCGGTCGACAAACATGCATTTGAAAATTGGGGTCTCTTGCATTCATTGTTAAACACTACTGCTCCCCGATGCCCTCTCCCCCATACCTGTTTGCCATGATCTGAGTCCATAACGAACCACACCGGGAGATCCATTTCCACGCCCATTTTGAAAGGAGAGCTTATTCATAAGCCGAAGATCAAGTATCCCCAAAGCTCCCTCTCTTTATGTTCGGCACAGTCTCCCAATCCACCATGTGTGGAGCCCTGCGTTCCACTTCTCCGCCTTGCCAAAGAAATCACCGACGAATACAGTCAATTCTGTCGAGTACACCGACCAAAAGTCTGAACACCAACAAGTCAAAAATCAGTAAGTTAGACAATACAGATTGCAAGAGTATCAACTTCCCTCCCCAACTTTGCATTTTTTCCTTTCCATCCCGTGAGTCTCCTCTCAAAACGATCGATCAGAGGGTCCCATAGATCCTTTGTTGTTCGCCCTTTAACCAACGGAAGGCAGAGATGCTTGGAAGGGAAGGCGCACGATGGGCTCCCATTCTCTCAGCCAATCGAGCTTCCTCCTCAACCAAAATATGTATTCCATGCATGGAGCTCTTGTGTAAATTGAGAGAGAGTCCAGAGAGAAACCCAAAGCAGAAAAGGATGAACCACATCCACCATACGCACTAGGGCTGCAACTTGGGCGGTTGGGTTCGGGTTGACCCCAACCCGAATTCTAAACTACTCAACCCTAACCCGACCCAACCCGATTTTCAATCCGAATTGGACCAACCCGAACCTAACCCGAAATTAAATAAACCAACCCGACCCAACCCAACCTAACCCGAATTGAATTAACCCGACCCCAACCCGATTTTCAACCCAAATTGGACAAACTCGACCCAACCCAAATTTTCTAACATGATGTGTAAATTAAATAAATCAATCCGACCCAACCTGGAAGATTAGCTAGGTTTACCTAAAATTTGGACTACCCATATTAGAAGCTACAAAATGAACGTCCATAATTTTTTTTTAACCATTAGTTTACGGGTTCGAGTTGAGTCGGGTTGGGAGTGAGGCCAACCCGAACCCAACCCAATTTGTGAGTCAACCCGAATTGGCCAACCCAAACCCAAACCCGAACTCGATTTGGTCAACCCAACCCATGTAAAAATTGGGTTCAACCCGTCGGGTTTGGGTTCAACCCGACCCAAGTTGCAGCCCTAATACGCACCATGCATTGGATTCACTAATGAGGATGCCTGCCAGAATGAATTTTTGGAGTGGTGGATGACATAGGAGGGTAAAAAAAGAATTTTTCAAAAGATGGAGTGTTGTATTAAGAAATGGTTACACATTACCTATTAATGAGGGATTGTTTTTCTTTCAAAACAAAAAACTCAAATTTAAATAAATGGTAGTATTGACTTTACCATTTTTACATTTTTTAAAAGTCAAACAGAAAACCAATAAAATAATGACACTTATTGGGGCTTCTCAATAGAGTCTAAACTTTAGAGCCCATGTAGCAGGATTGTATATAAAAATCACGTCTCATTTCTCTCCTATATTTTTCAAGTATCTTTGTTATGAAATTAAAATATATTCAAACAAGATTGAAACAATATTAAAATATTTAAGTATATCTCAATATTAATGGATAAGATTATTTTAAATTTTTATCACGCCTACAAGGAAAAAATAAAAACAAAAAACTAGTTAGGATACGTAACGCTGACCGAGTTCAGGGCTATTTTTTTTTGTTAATACTAACATTGTTAGGGTTATTTTTATAATTTGCCCTTTTTTAACTTGATGGATTTTGTATCCAATGGGAACACAATTTTTAAATCCAAATTTTTTCTAAATCATGATTTGCCACACCAAGCAATATAAAACATAATTTTAAAAATAAAAAATTTCAAAGTTTTGAAATACCCAAAATGTTGGGGAAGATTGCTTCTAACAAAGAATCTGAGGAAGATATCAGGTGAGAGTGGGCGGTACATGTGAGTTTAGGGGGGGGGGGGGGGGGGTATTAATCATGCATTCAACTCTTCTACTTGAACTCGATTGTATGATTGTTTTAGTTGTTTATCCTCTCTTGTCACTTATATTCTTATTTTCATCATCTTTAAGCCCCCGTTTGGATGCCGGATAAGCTCCGGATAACCCCGGATAAAATTTGAGCCCCGTTTGGAAAGCTCCGATAACCCTGGACAAAACGTGCTAGAATAAACTGGTATATGGATTCCAGTCAACCCCTAGAATAAAAGTTATCCTAGGTTATTCCACCCAAAGAATAAGTGGGCCCACTGTCAAATCAACTGTCATCACCTCTTATAAATCACCTGTCAAATCAACTATCATTACTTTTTAACTTTTATAAATTCTTATCCATACTTTATTCACATTTTACCCAAACAACAAACGAGAATAATTCAAAACACAACCAAACACAAAATCACTTTATCCTTATTTATACTTACTTATACTCGAATAAATAAATACCCAAAAATAAATCTTATTCTGTATCCAAACGAAGACTAAAAGTTTATAATTTGATATTCATTAATAAAAATCAGACAGTAAATATCCACCCCCATTTTCAAAATTAAAACAAGAAAACATCTATGCATGTAGGCATAAGAGGGGAGGGCGCACTTAGGGTCATGCACTGATTGATACACACTGTCTTACATAGTTACACGGGAATATATATATATTTTAAAAAAAATCAATCTTGACGTAGATGCTGATCTATTCAAAACTCATGTCAGCAATTAAAGATCAATCTTACAATATAAAAAATTATGTTATTTTTTAAAAAGAAAAATGATACGACGAACATTAAATGTAGTGTCATCCACACATCCACACAGTACACGTTTATTTTACTTTAAAAAATACACTTATTTATTAAAATGCATATTATTATAAAATACAAAATATATATTAAAATATATTAATATAATGTTTTAAAAATAATTTTAAATTTTCATACAATGTTATAACGTAATATTGCGACGTAGTGTGTAGGCGGCTGAGATATCACTTTTGATTGGTAAACGAGGCTGTAAAAATGATTAAAGTTATAATCACTCCCGATTATAGTCCCAAACTATGTTTGCTCATGTTTTTATTTCTTAAAAATTCATGTATCTCATCCAATCAGATATAAATTTTTACATTATGTGAAATATATATTTCAATAAATTGAACAAGATCATTTATACAAAATGTAAAATTATTATAAATAAATCACAAATAAATAGAAGGGGTTAATCGAGGTATATATGACAATTTTTTTTTATATGAGTATGTAATAGAAAATCCTATCAATACGTGTCTGTGTCTAGATGAGCAATACATATCTATCAAAATACAATAATATAATTTTTATCAATACGTGCGTGGATTAATCCTTACATAGGTTCTATACATAGGCGTATACAAGAGGCCAATCAAGCCTATACTTTTGATGTGGTTAATAATGTATATGATGTATCTCATAATTTTGGTAGTCTAGATATGTAAGCCTGAGAAAGGCCTTTTACACACAATATATATATATATATAGGGAAGTGATTCGGTGCGGGAATGCGGGAAGCGATCACGGGCCGTCGATCACGGGTCTATCGCATCGGACGGTCGGGTGCGATTCACATCGACGTTGGATGCGTTGGATGCGATGGACCTATATATATATGGTCGCGATCGTTATATATATATATATATATATATATATATATATATATATATATAACGACGTGCGGTGTGCGGTCGGTGCGGTGCCGACGGGCCGTCGTCGCTTCCCGCATTCCCGCACTGAATAAACCGCACCGACCGCACACCGCACTCGACATATATATATATATATATATATATATATATATAGGGGAGTTGTACATACATGCATATGAATATGCATGTAATTATAGGTGCCTGTAATTGTGGATGACCTCTTGGTACATGTATACATTAGTGTGTAATATTAATTGTAAATTCATGTATATTGTAAATACATGAATGAGATATTATGGTTGTTATCCCCCTATAAATAGAGGGCTTGTCAAATATCAAAGGGATGAAAAATGAAATGAGAAGTTCTTGAATAATACTTTCTCTACCCCTCTTGTGCTCCAAATTATCTTGTGTTTGTTTTGTGTTTTCATCTCTTACCCTCTTATTTTATAACACAATATCAGCACGATGACGCTCTCAAGGTTTATAGTTTGGTGAGTTGATGATGTTCTAATCATCATGAATTTTATTTGATATTTTATGTACAACATAATATACAATTTTAATTTTTTTTATATTAATAAAAAAGGGGTGTTGATCTCATACTCTATGTTGCATATATATGTAAATCAAATTTCGGCCATGTTTAATATTCCTATGTCATGTGAGTGATATGTGCATGAATCCGAAGTTCATAATCAAATCCTTGTGAATGTTTGAATTGTGATTCACATATATACATTCATGCACAAAGAAACTCTCAACAAGATAGATTTGTATGTTATAATAATCTACTTTGAAATTATTATGGTTTGATACAAATCTTATATACATGGCACATATATAGTCCTTGTCTAAAATGATAGTGACATATTTTTGATGAAAATATTTTTTTCACGAGTTCCAACATAAAAAAAAACCTTCTTCAAGATATTTGTTTTGTTTTGTGTGTAGTATTTGAGATCATCCCATAGATACATGCTAATTAATCAGTAAATAAGCTATGTAATTCAATAGTTTATTTCCTATAGCTTATTGATTTCAAATAGAAATATCAATCTAATTAGCTATAATCCTTTGATTCTTAATTCCTCAATCTGTTGTCCGGTTCCCATATAGTTTGAAACATTACAAAAAAAAATAGGTTTGTATTTTTTTAATTCTTCACATGCTATTCACATTGTATCATGACATTATTGATATTGGTATTGTTGATTTTTTTCATAAAAAAAAAGAAAAGAAAAGAAGCATGGCTGAATTTGATCAAAGTGATGTTATTTGCAACCGGATTGATATATACATGCATCATGATTTATTTATATGCAGCCGCATTACAATTTAGTTTTATTTTTCCAATAAATTCTTTGGTTATTCCTGGGGTATGTATAACATGCATGTGTTTGTACAAATATTGAATTTTGCATGCTATATGTAATTATATCCATGAATTGAAATTTTTTTTTGAAAGAACTACTGTAAGTTTCATATGTGAAGATTACAAAATAGGTGTTGGCTTCTACTGGAATCATGCAATTGGTTTACATCTATAATATAATATTAGAGATTTGTTTAGATAATGCAATTTTTTTTTAACAAAGGTCCAACATCTACATGAGGTATTTAATCATGTTTTATTTACTCTCCTCATCTGTTAAATTAAATTATTGAAGGAACTGTTTCATCATTTAGAATGGTATCATATTAAAAGACTAATATTGTTTTAGTGGTGTTCTGTTAGAACTCTTCCTTGCTTAAATTTGGTGATTACCGAATGAAAAGGATTTAATTGCATTTTGTTTTGCTATTTCTTAATTAACAATATTTGTGTTAACATCGTTTTTATTTAGTTATTTATCATGTCAATTTTGATATTTAAGAATTATTCATGAGTCCCTGAAGGACCATGCAGGAGGACCATACAAATGTTTTTTTAATTTCATGAGTCCCTAAAGGACCATGCAAAAGTTATGATTAACATGTGTCCCAGTAGGACCATGTAAGACTATATATATCCCTGTAGGACTAAGCAAATATTATGGGTACATGTATCTCTGAAGGACTATGTAAAAATTATGATTAACAATGTTTTGTAAGACCATACAAAAGGTATGAAATTTTTTTTGGGATATTGTAAAAACCATAAAAAAAAGTATAATAACATAGATCCCTGAAGGATCATGTGAAAGATATATCCCTACAAGACCAATCATACAAAATTTCGGATAACATGAATTCCTTAAGGATCATGTGAAAAATATGATTAAAATGTGTCCCTGAAGGACCATATATTAAAAATAAAAATTTGTCCCTAAAGGACTATATAATATATGGTCGCTACTTGTGCCCCTGTAGACACAAAGAAAAATGATGATATTTTTTAGGCCCTTGAAGGATCATTAAAAAAAAAGATTCATATATCCCAGCAGGAACATGTAAAAATTATGGTTAATTTTACTATTGTAATAAGAGGATTTAAAAAGAAATACCTCATTATGAAAGGTCAACTGACCATCATGCTTCAATTCAATATGTGCTCC
Organism: Acorus calamus; assembly: GCA_030737845.1. Taxonomy (NCBI): domain Eukaryota; kingdom Viridiplantae; phylum Streptophyta; class Magnoliopsida; order Acorales; family Acoraceae; genus Acorus; species Acorus calamus. The sequence continues at coordinate 26,600,950 of CM060868.1, read as the reverse complement.
AGCAGTAGTAATAACGAAAGCAATAATTATTCATCAATTTCATGTGTTATCGTTGCTCAACAATGAACTTTTGATGAAAAATCATATATATAACAATTCAATGGCTCAGCATCTCTGCCCGAAGCAAATGCATTTATTTTAGTCATGAAAGTTGAATGATGAGATCATGTTTTATACAATTGGAAGCACAACAATCATAGAGATTGTAAAACATCTCAAACCACTAGAAGTGGATTGCTACTGTACAAAATCATAATAAAAGGGAACATATTTGCAAAACAAACCCCTAAAATCAAGAAAAATGATTGTTGTTCCGGGGTGCTGAAAAACATGGTTAAGTACCTAATGTACGATCATACTTTTGTCATTTATGTTTTTATATTTTTTTATTTTTTAATCTGAAACACATTTTCTTATTTTTATATTTATCTTATTATTTTGAGTTTAATATTAGTTAATTCAAATGTTAGTATTATTTCTAGTAATAAATTTGATGAAAGGCTTCTGAAGAGCAAATATTATATGACCATGAGGTACATAATGATGCTTTAAACAGTTGAATATTCAATTACAAAGAATCAGAAGTTTCTTTCATTGAGTGATAATGATGTTTTTACCACACGATTTGTGTTCTATCATTATAATGAGACAATATTTCCGTCGTTAGGGGGAGAAAATCCATCATTGGTAGAACGATGGAAAATTTCGTGAAAAGTTTTTTTATCTCATTTTGATACACTTCTCAATGTGATATTGAAGTACAAATGATCACTCATCTTTATAGAATTGTGCATCAGTTACCAGATGCAATTATTGATACAACAAAAATGAGAAGATCACATATTTAAGCTGTAAATACTCTATCTCAAATTGATGTTTCAATTGAAAAAACTATCATTGCATTGGCTAGTGAATCAACAAAGGCACGCTTGAAGTGTGATAGACTTATAGATTCAAAAGATCAACTTTTCGAATGAGAAAAATAATGAGAAAAATAATATGCTCTAGAAGAGCCTGAAGCACTTGTAAGATCCACATTATTAAATTCTGCAGAAGATAAAATCCTAAAAGAAATACATGTCTCCGAAGAGACATGTCCCCGAAGGACAAATACATGATAATGAAAAAAAAAATCATTATTCAAATAAACACAAAGATCTTGTGGGATCGCAAACAAGTGATAATCAATGATATATTTTCATTTACAGTAGCTACTGAAATCATTAAAGATGATAATTGAGAATCACATTCACATAATGAATATAAGGAATGCCAGAAATATGGCCGATCGATCGATGCAAAAAGAGAAAGGCATAAGAAAATGTAAATAAAGAGATTAGTGCTCACAAAGAGACCTCAATATAAGCAACAGAAGCAAATTGATCAATCTCATCTTTGTAATTAAAGATGTAACCCCAGAAGAGGTAGCCCTTGAGGAGGCAAACGTAAATATGAGATCTCATTAAATCATAAAGAAGAAAGATGAGATATAATAAAATCATTGTCGATAATGTACATTCATATGATGTTGCTCTTGATATTATGGGGATCCTAAATTGTAAAACGTCGAAGAATATAGACGTAGAAATGATTGACCAAATTAAAAAGAGCAATACTGGCTGAATTAAATTCGCAAGCGAAACGTGAAGTATTTGGACCTGTAGTCCAAACACCTGAAGATGTAAAGTCTACATGATACAAATAAGTATTTGTAAGAATGCTTAATGACAAAAATAAAAATTTGATATATAAAACATGTCTTGTGTAAAAGAAAAAGTTTCTCACAGTGACCTGGTATATAATGAAGAGACATATTCTATTGCAAATGATGCAATCACATTTTGTTTTATTACTTTGACACTCTCAGAAGGACTAGATATGCAAATGAAGCATACTTATACAGAACACAATATAGTGATGTATATATGATATTTGAAGGATTTAAAATGCATGAAGCAAATAACTAATCCCGAAGCATGTATTCTATCGAATTATAAAGATCTTTATACGGGTTAAAGTAATATGGGCGCATGTGGCGCAATCACCTAAGTGAATATTTATTGAAAGAAGGGTATGAGAACTATCTGATTTGCCCTTGTATTTTCACCGAGAAGTCAGAATCCAGATTTGATATTATTGTAGTATATATGGATGATTTGAATCTGTTAGGGATTCCAGAAGAGCTTATAAAATTGCTCTAAAAGAAAGAATTTGAAATGAAAATTTTTGGGAAAAAGACATTGTCTCAACCTGCAGATCAAACAAAATTCAAGACAATGTATAGTACAGAAAAGTTCTGAAGTACTTTAATATGGACAAATATTCATCCTTTAAGTTTTCTTATAAATGTGAGATCATGTATCCCAAATAAGGGCAATTTTTTTTTCATCCAAAAGAAATAATGAATATCTTCTCGGTTTTGAAATACTATATCTTAGCACAAATAATATATATAAGTATGATAAATGATTTTAGTATATTTCACACAAGGTATTAAATTTGACATTATATTTTTAATTAACCGGATTGGTCAGGTTATATTTTACATGAAGACATTGGTATTGTGAAAAACAAATTTTTTTTGTAAAACAACAAATATGAGTTTATTCTATTTAAGATGATTTTCTAATATGGTTAAATATAATTCACCATTCATCATGAAGATAATATTACATGTATAACATGACTTAAAGGAGGCTTCATCAAAGATCTATTCACCAAAGCATTACCAACCGCGACTTTCAAGAAACTAAAGCAAAAAACATTGGAATGTGTCGACTCGAAGATTTTTATGCTAAAAACAGGGGGAGTAATTTAATTTAAAATATTTGTGTATTGTACTCTTTTTCCTTCGACCAGGTTTTTCCCACTAGGCTTTTCTGGTAAGGTTTTATTGAGGCAGTACGAAAACATACATTAGAATATTGTACTCTTTTTCCTTCACTGAGTTTTTATTCCACATGGTTTTTCTTAGTAAGGTTTTAACGAAGCATATTCTTGTGTAAATGTCATCTAAGGGGGAGTGTTGTAAATACATGTATATAGGGGAGTTGTACATACATGCATATGAATATGCATGTAATTATAGGTGCATGTAATTGTGGATGACCTCTTGGTACATGTATACATTAATGTGTGATATTAATTGTAAATTCATGTATATTATAAATACATGAATGAGATATTATGGTTGTTATCCCCCTATAAATAGAGGGTTTGTCAAATATCAAAGGGATGAAAAATGAAATGAGAAGTTCTTGAATAATACTTTCTCTACCCCTCTTGTGTTCTAAATTATCTTGTGTTTGTTTTGTGTTTTCATCTCTTACTCTCTTATTTTATAACATATATATAATTTTTATCAATAATTTTTTTAATTAATAAAAGATATTTTTACTCTATCATAGACACATGGCGTTCATCGTACACGAAAATTTTGTTACTATTAAAAGAATAGAGTACAAACGTGTTTTGGGTATGTCCTCTCGCAATCCCACGCCGGACAGGAGTCCAAAAACGACAAAAGAATCCGCGATAGACAAAACTTGTCCTTATCCATTGCCCCCACTTTATTGCATGATAAAAAAAAAAAAAAAACCACAGATATTGTCATATTGATCCCCCCATCTTTATTACCTGATCACAGAGAGAGACAGTAACAGAGACTCCCAATAAGCAGTACTTCCACAGTGTACTACCTTGAAAACACACACACAGAGACTCTCAGAGAGAGATATGGAGAAGGCGTCGTCTCTGTTGTCCTCCATATTTGGAGGGGGGACCCCTATTGAACCCTCAGCGACTGTCTCCTCCATCTTCGTCTACCCAATCAAATCTTGCCGTGGTTTATCGGTTCCTCAAGCCTGTGTTGTCTCCACCGGTAATTTTTTTTTTTTTAATATATATATATCAAGGTATTCGATTTTTGAAGTGAATTCACGGTTTCAATTGAAAAGAATATGTTTTTTTTTTATGCTGATCGATTTGTGTATTAAATTTGTCTTTCTTGAAGCGGATTTTGATATCATGTTTGGTATCTGAATCATATGACTACCTTCAAAATGGTTGTTGACAATGACTAGGTTCGTCATTTCCATTTTTTAATTTTCTTTCTTTTATGTTTTGTTGATTTTGGTGGTGGTTGAATGCGTTTGTGCTTCCTATTTTATTTGGCTCTATTTCTTCTTGTTTATAATGTGTGGCAGCATTTAAAATGGCAAAACAACTTTTGACTTGAAGATGCTATTGAAATTTGATTTTTAGGAAGCTTGCTTTTGCTGGATTTTTAAAAGGTTTTTTTTTGTTTTGTTTTTTTTTTCTCAGTGAAAGCTATTTTTAGATTCTTAATAAAGTGGTGACCATTTGAGATAAGGGTCATCAAAAAACCCAGGCCCGTAGGACCTAAACCCGGCTCGGGCCCGTTGATAGGCTGGGCTCGAGCCTCACTTTGAGGCCCGGGCCCAGCCCATAGGCACGCGGTTATGTGAGCATGTAAAAAGCCCAAAAATATGTTTTTTTGGTGGGCTTTGAGGTCCACCCATGGCCCAATCCCAGGTCTGGCCCGTAGGCCTGTTCAGGCCCAGGCCTGTGAGTAGGGCCTGGTCGATAATGCTTTTGCTGGAATAAAATCCAAAATGCTATATAACACCGCTATTGGTACTTTTTTGTGCACATAGGCACACACAAACCCAACTACCGTGTTTAGTGTTTTTTTTTTTTTTTGGAATCATGAATGATTTGACCCATCTAAAAGCAACATGGTATTTACTACTGGAAATGTGGATTAGTTCATGATTTTGCTTTTGCTAGATTTTTTTATGAAATTAAGCTATAATGGTGGATTAGGTTTTTGGGTCTGTTTGGAAATACGTTCGAAAAATAAGATTTTGAATAAAGTGGCTTAACTAAACTTGATTATTGAAAAGCGCATTTTCTGCACTTTTTAAAAAGCAAGTTTTTTTGTACTAAAAATTGTAAATAAACTTTTAATTAAGTCTGCTTTTTAGAATGCGTTTGGTTACACTTTTCAGCTTTCTGTTTAACTAAAACCAGAATCACTTTATTTAAGTGCCGCCAAACGTAGAGAACTAAGACTTTGTCTTTGTCAATGCTTTCCAATATAACCAAGCCCTGTTTCCGTGAATGTTTAGCATAGAAGAACATTTGATCATCATTGGCCTTTTTTATTTTTATAACCGGAAGGCTTTAGTTTCCTTGTTTATTCGTAAGCTTTGGGCATTCTTTTTCTTTTAATAAATTGAAGGTTCAATGCCTACCTGTTTTATAAAAAAAAAGGTGGAGTGCCTTATTTTTTTAGTTTCTGTTTCACACTCACTGACTCACACAAGTACTAATACATCTATGCCATGTTTTATCCATTTGGTTTTGATTGGTTAGATGGTTTTAGTTTATTGGAGTTCTTCATTATAAGTTCATGCAACTTTCCAACGTTGAAGTGGATTTGCACTTTCCAATTTATATGTTTTTGGTGAAATTTAGATGCAATAAAATAATTTGGAGTGGTTAATTTTTATTTTCCACTATAGTTTTTTCATAGGAACATTCACAGAAACCAAGGTTGTGTTTAATCGGTTTTTACTCTCGATGGTATGACCACCCCTCTAGAAGCATCGCGGTTCATTGTTCAAATGGTAGGTTCATTCTTTCCAATTTTTCTAGGTTTTGTTCTTGGTGACTGCAACTATGAGGAATAAGATTATGCTTTAAATTTATCATGGTTCTGTTCATGGTGAATTTTGATTCGGTGGGACAATATGGACTTAAACTTTGTTGTTTCTATTTCATCATCTCACACACACAAAACGTACTTAGTCTGAGATCTCATGTTTAATTAATTTTGATTATAAACAAATATGGCCACCAATAAAGTTTGGCTGAAGTGCTTGACAACACTTTTCCCCTTTGATTGGGTCACTCTGACGCGTCTGGCCATTTTGGCTGAAGTGCTCAACACTTGTGCCTTTGCTAGGGTGCTCAACAGTGCGTTCTGCCATTCAGGTGTAAGTGCTCAACAATACTTTTTATCTTTTCGGTGAGGGAGCTCAACAACGCATTTGACTGTTCAGGCCTAAGTGCTCAATAACGTATTAACGTCTGCTTTTTTACTGGGACAGTCAACAACACAACTCATTGTTCTGGCTGAAGTGCTAATCAACGCTTCTATTATTCGGCTCAGAGTTTTAATGTGCTTCAGCAGAAGAACCAGTTTCAAAAGAGCCAAGGGATGCAATTTATTCAGGAATTTTTAATAAGATACATGCAGCGTGACACATTATTTTCCCAAATCCATACTATCTTACGGTCCAAGGATTCATACCTTCTTATCACTTAGAGTTTTGACTTCTAGGAATTATTGCTATCATTATGATGGAAGCACTGATCCATAGTTATTCATCTTGCTTAATCATTTTTTTTATTGTCAAACTTTGTCCAGCTCTCCCTAGTGATGTATCGTTGAAGCATTCCCTTTTACAGAGCATTTACTTGGCTTTTCAGGCATTGACACTCATTTGTGTATTGACCAAAGTCATCGAAGAAGGCATAATGCTTGCTCTTTCCCTTGTGCTCCACATGTGCCTTGATCGGTTGAGGGGTGGAAAATCCAGTGATCTTTTTTCTAATGCCATATGTTGGTGATGCTGATGATTAAGACTTTCCATGTTTTGTGGTTCACAGAGGCTGTTTGTTCTTCAGAACGAACGTATCCATTTGCCCTGGCCAGAGGCTGCGTGTTCTTCAGGTGAGCGTACCCATTAGGCCTGGACAGGATGTCAGCCATATCTGATGGGGGTTTGTTGATGAGAAATTGGTAGAGCTTAGTGGTCGAGTTAGACCAAATCTGAATGTCATGGTCACCATTTTGCCATTACATGCTTCTATTTGGGATGTCACTAAATTGAATCTAATTAGATAATCTTTTAATCTTTCACCCTCCATATTTTCATGCTAAAGAGTGACATCTCCTTCTTTCACCTCATGTGGTAGTGATAGATGTTTTGAGCAATGAGAGGTTCACATAATTTTGTGAAGTTGGGAATGGATCCTTTTTTTTAAGCTTGAGTGGAAGGCAATACATTGCAACACGTCGTTGCCTCCCTCCAATGCTTTATTGTATTCCACTAGATCTTTCTTGTTTTCGTATATCCGGAGTTTGGGTGTGACAAACTTTGGTTTCTTTGGAGTAGCCGTGATGTCTTCAATCAAAGTAGTTCGTGCGATCTCTTTCATCACTTGCAGGACCAGATTTACGGTGTCTGCCCCTTCAGCTGTCTGACTTTCTGATTCAACTTCTCCAGTAATTCTTCATCCAGCTGGTCATCTGCCCATTGACCTTTTTGTTGGATTTAATAGGGGACTCTTCCCTGTGCCTGCAGATTGAGCACTGATCAGTATTAGTTTGGCTCATGTGGGCTGAGTCATTAACCCCTTACATTGTAGAGCCTTGTGAATCTGTCAAATCTGGCTTTCAGAGCCTTGTTTTCATGGGCTAGCTCAGTCATGACTTTCTTTTGTTCTTCAGCTGCTATGGTGGCCTCTTCCAGGCATTGGAGGGCTGCACCATGTATGGAGGAGTATGGATATATCTCGTGATGGGAGGCCTTGACATGATTTTCATCCTGCCCCCGAGTTTATTCTTGCATTTATGTCATTCAGTAGCCATTGCCTCTAAATGGTGAGTGTGAGATGGCTTTTTATTGCATTTTCCATAGATGATGCCAAACTGAGTGTGAGATTGCCTCCAAATGGTGAGTTTGAGGACCTATTAAAGAGTAAGTTATCTTTTGACTTTTCAATGTAGAAGCATTCCGTTATTGATTTTAATGGATTTTTTCTTCCAGTACCACCACAATGAGCAACCTGGAATGACTTACTTATTTTTTAGTTTCACTATCATTGTTCACACTGACACACATCTATTCCATGTTTAATGGGTTTTGTTTTGAATAGCACGTCTTGTCTGGATGGTGATTATTTTTCTGTTTCTTTTCTATGTGAATTGATGTAACTGACAACATGCATTTTGTTGTCTGAATGGTGGACCGGCTTTGTGCTTTCCAATTTATCCCATTTCTTTTCTCAATGATTTTTTTTTGTCTTGTAAGTGAATAATCTGGAGCAGCTTTTTTTCAGTTTCTATTTTGATATAAACACACATACATATGCTAAAGAATGCACATTTAATTGGTTGTGCATTGAATGATATGATCACCTCCAAAAGGATCATGATTTTTTCCTATTTAAATGGTTAAATAGGTTCATGCTTTCTAATTTTTAGTGGTTTTTGTTCTTGGTTTATTTTTTGATACAATAGAAAAATTCTGCAATGTCTTCTTCTGTGCACAATGCTCTGACACACTGCATAACTGGTTTTATATCTGAGTGGGAAGCCACCTCCAAATTCCACTTGGTTTTTCTATTTCAAATGGTCGATTAGATAAATATATCTTGATTCTACTTTTAATAATTTTTATGCAACAACTTATCTTTTGTCCAACTGGTGGAAAGGTTTTTTATTTCCAATTTTTCTTGACTTGGTTCTAAGTGAACTTTTAATGCAACAAATAATTCTGGATTGAATTTCAGTTTTTTTTTTCTGTTTATATACATGATAATGCATGTACAAATAGTTCATGTTAAATCATATTTGTATATGAGTTATATGACCACCTCCAAAAGTGACATGGTTTTTTTCTTGTCCAAATTGTGGATTAGGTCTGTGAATTTTGTTTTCTTTTTAAATGATATTTGATGAAACATTAAAATATGGATTCTTTTTATTTTATAATTCATAGATTGCCCTAACCTTTTCTTTTTACTGATGCAAATTGGACAACACGTTCCCCTGAGATATATTTAATACATCTTGAATGAATCTCTATATCCCAGCAATTTTTTCTGTTTGATTATTTCACAGCAATTTGAGTTTATTGAAGTTCATTAGTGCACTTTTTTTATTTCACTTTTGTGGATGATTAAATTTCTTTTATTTATATCTTCATAGGATTGAAGGTAATGTACAGGAAGTGAGATTTCAAAAATTTGCTTTCTATGGTCAAGATATCATATATCAATATTGTTGGAATTTGCATGATACTAGTCTTGATGAGAAAAGCCATAGGAGTAGTTTGGAGTGGAAGAAGTATATAGAGTGTGAGCTTATACTTAGTCTGTAAAATGGATGATAGCAACGATTGCAATTAACTGGACAAGAGAAGAGGATAAGGTCAGCCACGGGAGTCCCTCCGATATCAAAAAAAAAAAAAAAGGAGAGAGAAGAGGATGAAATTGCTGTTCTTTGATTCATGATCAAGACATGACAGATTAACAGCACTGTATATCAATTGTGAATGATGGTTATGTTAGGACTGGCTCATTCTATATACTTGAACTGTATGTGGCCCATTTTCAGAAGTTTGTAGTTTCTTTCAATTCTTATTGATATAAGGTCTTGTATCTCTGTTAATTTTGTAGATACAGAGAGGCATATGCTGCCTATTCTTGTATAATTCTAACTATATATCAATGAGGAGGAACAATGTTTCCGAGTCAAGTATGACTAGGTTGGCTTAAGCTTAACAATACATATGGTTTTCTTATGTTAATAGGGTTTCGTTGGGACAGGCAGTGGTTGGTTGTAAATTCCAAAGGGAGAGCATATACGCAAAGAGTGGAGCCAAAACTTGCACTGGTTGAGGTAGAGCTGCCACTGGAGGCTTTGACAGAGAACTGGGAGCCGACAGCTGAATCATACTTGGGTATGGACACTGTTTATTTCTATCCTTCATTCCTGCTTTGGAACACCTCCTAAATGACAGGTTGTTATTTGACGTTTGCTTTTAACTCGTAATCCTATGTGCCTTGTGCCATCTGGGTGCTGATACGGACATAGGCAGATGCAGGTTTAAAATGCTAACATTCTCATTATGTATAAACTCACATTGTATTATGCACATTGTACCAAATTTAGTCTTGTATAATTATTCTATAGTTCAAAGAAATACAGAATCTTCACATGCTACATAATGGTGTATGCGCAATTGTATGATATATTTTGACACGTGAATACGTTGTCCAATAAGTAATTGTGGTAATGCTTAAATTTCTATTCTTCTACTTAAAAAAGTCATTTTGTTAATTATTATCCCACTCACAAAGGCCATATTTTTTTTTTAACTATAACAATACAACTTGTACTGAAAATTTGATGTGGTTAAATCTTAAATCAATATTAGATATGAATAAATCATCACTCCATCTATAAAGGTCATAAGTTGACAAAATATGGCTGGCATTTCAGGGTACAAGAAATTTAAAACTTGACTGATGATCTTTAATCTATGTTATAATACACAGACAATAAATATTATAACTTGATGCTGATGGACATGGGTACTTGATGCATAAATATGAACATTAAATATATTAATCTTTTTTGTGTCCTTCGTAGAACTTCTAGATATTTTTTTTGCGGTTAAGATGAACTCATTAATACCTTTTCCGTTTTTAAATCATCGTTAAATCATTATTATTGTAACACATTCTGCCAGGGACAGAATAGTTTTTGAATTTGTGCACTAAAGGATGTATTATTAAAAGCTAATTTTAGTAATTGAAGTTTTAAGCCATGATTTAAATGCCGTTTTATGATATTAATGTAACTTAATATCAATTTTCTCAAAACAAATATATTTCATGTTTATGTTGCAGTATTGAAGGCTCCCGGAATGGATGTGCTAAGTATTCCTTTGGCTAAAACAGGCGAGATAGTTGATGAAGTCTCTGTGTGGGAATGGTCTGGCAGCGCACTTGATGAAGGTGCCAAAGCATCGGAATGGTTTTCAAACTATCTGGGCAAGCCCAGTCGTTTAGTGAGGTTTAACACTGGTAAACCACTTATCATTTTGAAGTTCAAAATTTTTATGCATCTTTCATTCTCTTCATGGTTGTGATACGAAGATAGTCTCGGATGGTGAATGCTTTCTCATTTTTATTACCGTACTAATGCTATACGCACTGAATTAAGCATGGTTTTCTTAACTGACATTGATGTAATGTATTGTAGAAACATTTTTAAAAGAGCATTTTGCAGGCTAGCCCCGTACACTATGATAAAACAATATATATTGCGCTATCATAATGTATGGGTCCTATCACAGTGTATGAAGAAATTTTCTTTTCATTTTTTCAAGAAAAAAATACACCATTGTATCTCAGCATATGTTTCATTTCCTATAACAGTATCTACTTCAATGAGGGTGTACAATTCAAAAAAGAAAGAAAAAAGATGGTGTGGACTGTGGAGACAGTGGACAAGGCTGCATTGGGGGCTGAACATATCATTTTCCTTTCTAAAATAATCTCTACTTTGTATAATGATAGAACTCTTATTGATATCTGATAAGCTGATTCCATATACTTGGCGTCTTGGTGTTTGAGCTATTAGTTCCCTTTGAGGTGCAGTAAGTAAACTTAGATTGTGGATCTTGGTATTTGAGCTATTAGTTTAATTGCAGGTGCAGTAAGTAAATTTAGACTGTGATTTTCTTTTATGCTAGTAGTATGGTTGTTTTTTTCGTGACAAGAAACCCCAACATTAGTTGGCAAAACCTCAGATGCATAGAATACCCTCAAACCCCATGCATCACTTAAGCTCGGAGGATTTGTACTCAAGACCTATGGGGATCAAAGTCATAGCTCTATCCAAAGATCCAAACCCATGTGGGTTAGTAGTATTGTTTTTTAAACAAGTGAAATTGTTTATTTTACCTGTTCACTCAGATATGCTAAACACTGACAGATTATCACTATTCTTTAAATTCGAATTGATAATTTTCTGGGTGGTACAATAAGTGTGGACACCTTATAAATGTTTAGAGAGGGAGGGAGGGGAAGAGTGTGTAATATTGGTATGTAAGACACCCTTTCTTGATGTTTTGCTTACTATCTGTTAATTTTTAGGACTTGTTTGCATTTTCCTAATTCTGAGCCTCTTTTGATATTTGAAGTTCATGTACATAATCATGGAAAAATAACTACAGGAAATTTTGATAATAACCATCTTGCAGCCTCTGAAACCCGAGCTGTGGATCCTAATTTCGCGCGTGGATACAAAACCATGTTTTCGGATGAGTATCCATTCTTGTTGATTTCCCAGGTCATTGTTTGCCTTTTCTGTGTTGAAATATTTATATGTACTAAAAAGAGTACAGTAAAATAGTGAGATATACTTTTCATTCACAGGAATCACTGAATGCATTAAATAAGTTGCTCCAAGAGCCTGTACCAATAAACCGCTTCAGACCCAAGTAGGTGTCAAGATCTTCTGTTAACTGAACTACATAATTAATATCATATCATCAGCTAGTTTATGTACCATGTTGATTTGAAATATCATTATCTTCTGAAGAGGTGTTAAATTTTTTTTCCAGCATTCTTGTGGAAGGCTGTGAACCATTTTCAGAGGATTTGTGGACGGTTTTGAAAATTAACAAGATGACATTCAATGGTGTTAAGTTGTGTTCACGCTGCAAGGTAAATTTTTCATTTTCAACACATAAACCTATTGGGTAAGATATTGATTTCTTTCTACTTATTAGGTTATTATTTGTTACTAGCAGAAAAGAGAGGAGAAACTCCTTTGGGATGTATTATCTGTGTTGAACATAATATATGTATGCACTGATATTTTTGAGATATGGGACTGGGAGTAATACAATCTGAATTAACATGAATACAGATTTTGTGACTGAAATTATGGTAATTGACATACACAAGATATTTATAATTTGCAAGAAGCAATAAGTTAATATGATTTAGTGTTCATTGAGTGCTGTCCAGATGTGATATGATTATTGTATTTTTTTTCTTTTTCTTTATATGTGTTAAAGAATAATTATTAGGAGAATATTATGTCTTTATTATAATTATTATGTTATTATTAGTTTCCTAGATTTCCTAGTTTCCTATTCAGATATTTTAGGGTTTCCTTTGTATATCTATAAATAGAGCATTTGGCTCCTCTAATATAATAACAAGAATTCTCTTTTCCTTTATTCTAACACGGTATCAGAGCCACCCTAAAAGCCTAGATCCACAAAAGCTTTTTCTTCTTCTTCCTCGCTTCGATTGAGGAGTGTTCAATTGGAGCGGGGGAGGACTTTTGGAACCCATATTTTCTTCCATTTTTTGTATTGTCATCGTTTTCATTGTGTGTTGTTCATGCCGTCGTCTTCTTCGTGTTGTTGTCTTTATCGCGCCGACCGACCGCGCCGTCCTGTCCACGCAGCCGTCCACGCAACCCCGTCCGCGTCCTATAATTCTGCGACGTCGTCCATCTTCTCTTAGGTTAAGTATTCACCTATCACAAAAAAAAAATCACGTGTGCATGATAGCGCAAATCTGCGCTATTGTGCACCTGGCCCGCTCGTCCGATCCAACCGGTTACCGTCCGTCAAATCCCTGTCCGTCTGTCGCCGGCCTTGTTTTGTTGCGTTTCTTTCCTGGACTGTTACGACCTCGTTCGGACTCCGAATCTAGCCATCCAGGTACTCATTTTGATCGTTTTTTCGTTCTCTATGCATCTGTGTGTGTCTTTTCTTCATTGAGATCCGCATTTGTCATGCCGTGTTCTCTGCGTGCTGTCATCTCCGTATGTCGTTGTCGTTCTCGTTCTCTTCTTTGGATCTCCTTCTTCCTTGAGCTTCGGTTCGTAGCGTTGTCGTCTCCGCGCGCTACCGTCGTCGTTGTATTCATGCACTGTCGTTTTTCGTGCGATGTCGTTGTATTCGCGCACCATCATCTCCGTGCGCCATTGTCCTCGCGCACCGTCGTCTCCATGCACCGTCATTGTATTTGCGCACCGTCGACTCTGTGTGCTGTCGTCGTATTTGTGCGCTCATTGTTCTTCTCTTCCTTAGATCTTGTCTTCCTTGAGACCTGTGCTCGTCGCGCCGTCGTCATTGTCATTCATTACGCTTCGCCATCAGCCTTTGCAGTGTTGCATAAAGGCTTCAGTCGTTTCTTCTTCTTCTTCTATGTCCGCGCGTCTCTTGTTACGCACCGTCCACGCCGCCGTTTGCGTTGTGTTTCTTCTTCTTTGCTTGTAGTAACACTGTCCGTGCTACACGCGCCATCCGAGTGACTCTGACTGACTCAACGAGCGGGAGCGACTCCGACTGACTCAAAGAGCGGGTGCGACTCCGACTGACTCAAAGAGCGGGTGCGACTCCGACTGACCAACGAGTGGGAGCGACTCCGACTGACCCAACGAGCGGGAGCGACTCCGTCTGACTCAAAGAGCGAGAGCGACTCCGACTGACTCAACGAGCGGGAGCTACTTCGCCTGACTCAACGAGCGGAAGCGAAGAGATACGCCCGTCCGCACCAATCGCCAGAAGCTGCCCGTCATTGTTGTCAGCTTCCACCATCATCTTATTTTTGTGCAAATTCTACCCTCAGAGTGAGAGAGGTGTTAAAGAATAATTATTATGAGAATATTATGTCTTTATTATAATTATTATGTTATTATTAGTTTCCTAGTTTTTTAGTTTCCTATTCTGATATTTTAGGGTTTCCTTTGTGTATCTATAAATAGAGCATTTAGCTCTTCTAATATAATAACAAGAATTCTCTTTTCCTTTATTCTAACAATATGTAATTTCTTTCTGGGAATCTAGGAATTCTTGATTGTACATCTGACTTGACCTTTCTTTGCACTTGATAACCTGCCAAGATGAAATCATTTACTATTGGAAGAAGTTGACCAGTTTTGTCAACAAAATTTTAAGCGCCATAGCTGTAATTAAATGACACATTTATCAATATAGGGGTTCGCTAATCCATGTATTGTAAGCATAATTTGAGATGGTTATTTACGAGAAACTCTGAACAGTCAAGAACCTGCTGAGTGTTAGTCACCTGAAGTCCTTTAGTAAACTTGTGGGGTTGGGGGTGCATTGGACTATACATGTTGGAAAGTAAGGGCCTTACTAGGAGCCTCTAATATCCTAGACTTGCAATTGCAAACATTCAAGATCCCAAAAATAGAATATCCGTCTTAGTGTCTGGTTATCATTGTATATATATGATGAAAGAGCGATCTTCGATGAGAAATACAATCTAGGGAAGAGTAAATAGGTTGATATGTGATTGTACTGTAATTTATATGGATTATACTTTTCTGGTCTTGTACTACAATTGTAAGTATTGATGATGAATTTCCTTCATAGTTGGATAGTTGCTTCCATCGAGCATGAAACATTAGAAATAATAATGCTCTCCATCAAACTTTGTTGAAACTATTGTTTTAATATTTGGAGAATTGGATCAAGAACACACAAATTGAATTCTTTGTCACTCGTTGATCAGGTGCCCACTATTGATCAAGAAAACGGAATCTCAAACCCAGAAATAACCGAAACACTGAAGAAATTTCGGTCAGACCAAATTTTACGCCCCACCGTAAAACAACAGGGGAAGGTCTGACATCTCTATATCAAACTTTATGGTGAAATGACAAATATTCCCAATATTTGATATACTGATTTAAACATGCAGGTTTACTTTGGCCAAAATCTAGTCTGCAAGGAATCCCTCTCTTCGTCTGGGGAAGGGAGAGTGGTTAAAGTTGGTGATCCTGTATTAGTTCTGCAGAAAATCTCATCTTCTGCTGTGGCAGCTGCATAGTTGTTTTATGCAGAAAATTTAGTGAGCTGCTTGAAATTTTATAATATACATGGTGTAACTGATTAGCCAATAATGTTCCTAAATGTTCAGAAGTTAATAAGGATCCTCAACACTATGGATGTTGAGAATAACTGTAAATCAATGACTATGATGTCAATAATGCATGTATCCTTTTCAGCAGTTAGATGGTCGTTGGTTAGGAGCCCCTTTTCCAGTCTAGTCTCGAATGACCATTTTTTATTTCTTAAAAAATAATATACACCATTAACGAGATATGTATTTATATTCTAATGGACCGACTTATAGAATGTGTAAATTTGTTTTAATAAAATATATACTTGTTACAATAAATGTAGAGCTAATAAAGAATATGGGGTTGTAAAATAGATTTGATTATGGAAGATTCATAAGAACCTTTTTGATTTCTTTTAAATTTTTCTCATTTCTTTTAAAAATTTGTTGACAACTCTCTTTTCTGGTTGTCACAAGAGTGTTAATATTATTGGAGTTATGTTACATTCAGTCATTTTTTCAGTCTTAAACGTAGTTTTGTACATCTCATTAACGCTATCCACTAACATATCAAGGTACCTATCTTGTTGAAATTGTTTTACATTGTTTATAAATGATATCATTTAATTCATTAAATTATATATTTCATCTTTTATAAAAGTACATGCTCCATTAGATAAGGCATGTGATTTTTAAAAAAAACAAACATGTATGATATGGCATTTTGGATTGTAAAATTATTGTGTAACATTGTTTATATTATTTTTTAAGTTTTTATTAGGCTCCACCAGCTGAGAATTTTTTTTTCGATAGGTCTCGATAATTATCAATTAATTTCTCAGTTTCGAGTTCGGATCGAATCAGGTTTGGTATCACTAGTATTATCTGTATCGAACTGCACTATTAATTAATCGAACTATACAATCAAATGATCGAACTGTATAGAGAGTGATATTGTACTCAATAATTGATTATGCAGTTCGATTCATAGGTTGTGTATTTCGATTACTCAGGCCTGACAGGATCTGACTCCTCAATTTCTATCATCCCAAGGTGCTTTAAGATAAAATCTATAACACCTTTGATCATGTTAAGTGTGACATCTTTTACATCCTAGATGGCTTAACCTATCCTAGATGGCTTAACCTAATTTTCATGTATATCATTGGCCAATCACTTGTAATGGATCTCTCTCTCTCTCTCTCTCTCTCTAAATTTACATATATATGATATGTATGTCTTATAACCATTTTGTAAAATTTATTATTTATTTCGGTAAAGAGGCTCTGTCACCAGAGCAGAGTTTCTATTCAAAAGAACATCTTTAAATCAAAATATGAGAGTACTACATCAAAGTTATGTATACTAATGTAGACTCTCATGTATACTTTTTACATGTGGTATTAACAACCGTCAAATACAATTGTCCTGTAATGACTGTGTCATTACAGTTTCCTGTGTCGAGCGACATTGTTTGGCTAGTATTTCTGGACTTGTCACAGCTTGTCGAGGCACTTTAACTGTCTGAATACTTTCTCTATTGTTCTTCACCTGTATAATACGCTCGAGTATGTCTTGTACCTATGGAGGCCCTGGTGAATTGGATTGTAATAGTTTGGCAACTCCCTCTGAATCTATACCAACCAACAAATTCTTAAAGCCTATTGCTCAGGCTGCTTCAACTCCCATCCGAACTGCCTCCATTTCAGCCTTTAATGGGTTGGCTCATGGCCACCTTGTATATCCTGCTCCAAGGATTCTTTGATCCTTAGTACTATAGATGACAAAACCTGCTCCAGCTTCCCAGGAGCTCAATGAAACCGCCCCATCAGAAAGTAAAACAATTGGCTGTGTTGGCTTGAGCTATTCAACAGGGTCAATCCCTTCTGTAGATGAGTCTGTTGTAATATGGGCATTGTAAACCCTCCCGCATCTTTACTCAAAAATTTGATGCACTCCTCCGTATGTGGAAGAGCTCGACTTACCATACACCTCGGGGAGAAGTGTCGAGCTTGGAATATACATTCATTTCGAGGTCGCCATATATTCCAAGAAACTACAATCAATAGAATCATTTTGAGCTCTGACTGGGTTGTATAATTTGGGATCAAACATTTGCTCCCAACTTTCAGTTTGCCATATTTTGCGAGGTGGTTTAATATCTTTTGGAACTAGTTGCCAACAGTCCCCCACAGCAGAGCCTCGTAGTCTCTTCTGAAGATAGACATAGAGGACATGTTGGGTCGACACTCACTCCTATGTAGTTCAGATATGCCTTGGTTGGGAGAAGATTCCATAGCATTTGCCTTAGTAAAGTCTTGTACTTCGGATAGACTGGTGACCTCCATATGAATTTCCAATCTACTACATGAAACAATGATGGAGGAGGGAGGATTAAATTATAAACATCTTTTACCTTAGGTTGGGCAGTCCAGCACCATTGTATTCTGCTTGCTAGAGTACTGGTTACTATATTATCTAGTTCCTCCAAAAAGGAGGGAAGATGGTCTGCATAAGTTCTACTTTCCATTCTCTATCTGAAACTCTGTAATTGAGTTGTACTTGATACATATTAAGATATGTGGGTATTTGGGAAAAAGGAATTGATGTAAACCACGGATCATTAATAAGGTCAAGATCAGCTAGATCATTCGATCTTTGAATTAGATGTGGCCGAATAACCTTCAGACCCGAACAAAGTGTCCGCCAGACCGTAGAAGCAGCTGAGGTTTTCCCGAGGTCCCATGGATCACCATTCCAACAATATTTGTATCTAAACACTACTGATTCATTTTGGAGTAACAAATGGAAGGGTAATGTGTGTGGCTAGAACAGCCAATCGAACCCTGTCATTTTTCTTATGCCTAGTCCCCATTTCATCCGTACTGTGTAACTATTTCCCAATTCACATAGGCCTGGTTAGGCGTTAGGATAAGGGTTGGATAATGAAATAATTGTGTTAAATCACATATTATCTCATATGGCATAAGAAAAAATGAATAAAGTATGGAGAATTGCCTGTATTTTGAGAGAAAAAGTGGAATATTTTGTTCTAAGTAAAAGGTGGAACATGTTTTATCTCCATTTTTTAATCACATTTTATAAAACATAGACAACTTTTATGACTGCCCTTTCCAAAAAAACAAAAACCAAAAACTTCATGAAACTAAAACTAACAATATTAATGCTCCATCAATAGAAAGAGTAGACTTGATATTTTTAAATTTTTTTGTAGTTATCCCATTTTCATTGGTTTAGATTAGTGGAGGGATTGGGAAGTTCAGATTGGGGGTTAGGGTTTTTCAGTGGTTTTGACATTTTCAAAGTTTTCAACGGATTTTTTTTTTGTATGTAAAATTTAATTTTGTACGCATAAATAAATGTTGTTGGGGGGGGGGGGGGGGAGAGAATAATACTTGAAAAATGGTACATGACATGTAGTCCCGCATGCAGCTCCATTTGTAGTCCCAAATTGTTTGTCTAATAAAATATTATAATAAAAGTAAAGTATATAATTAAATAAATAAGTACATTTTTTATAAAAATATGAAAAAAAATTTCATACATTGCACTAATAGAATATATATTGCGATATGGTACACTCCACAAATGGAGTGTGGATGGAGTATAGAGTGTATAAGCGGATGAGGGCCGGGATGACCTCTAGATGCCTATTCAGGAACAAGAAAAATAAATTAGAGCAATATATTGATCTTTTTTCTCAATTTTTTGAATTGTGCATGCGCAATTCTTAAGGCTAGGGGATACGATTTTATCCTAAAGATTAAATATTAGGCAAAAAATTTGATACCAAAATCTCATGTTACAAAATGAACTAAGCTATCAACATCCATGATACTATGTAATGCGCTTCATATGAATCAATTTTTTTTATGACTATTTTTAATTTTTTATTAATGCTGAACATTTGAATAAACTTTATTTAATTGACTTCGTGTTATTTGTATTATTGTTTTAGGCCAACGTATGTACGAACGTGTAGCACATGCATGGGGGCGATGCATTGATAATTACATTTTTATGAATTGTGAATAATAGTCACCAACAATAAAAAGAGAAAGGATATATTCCAAATAAGTTAAATTTTCAAATCCAGTTCAATCTAACTATTTTGTTTATAACAAACATATCCTTACTAATACTTATTTTGAATAGTAAAATACACCCAAAAATATTCTATATTTTTTAAATATCTAAATTAGTCATTTTTAGAAATTCTACAAAAGAAATGTATTTTTTTCAAATAACTAACCTAAATTATTTAATTCGCTTTACCAGTTCACCTCATCTAATGATTAAACTCTCTCTCATCATCATTTAAAATGTTCACATTCCAAATCAGTTGACAAACATTAATAAAAAAAATTTTATTGAGAAGGATTTTTATATCGTTTTCTTTGAGTACCTTATAAGATAACATTAACAAAAATTAACATGCATTCTTAAATTTTGGAAGATTTGTTGGGTGTTCTTATATTTTTAGACATTGAAGAAAAAAAAATTGGTGGAATTCTAAAAATGAATGATTTGATATCTTAAGATTATCAATTTTTTTGGAAATTTTAAAAATGGATGATTTCGATATTCCTAAAATTTAGAGCATTTTTTTAAATTCTTTAAAATGTTTGATTTCAATAATCTTTGAAACATTTTTTAGTCTTTTCCCTATTTTGGAAAGAAAAAAAATGTAAGATGAAGCAAAAGGAAAATATTTGAAAGATAGAATCAATCATAGAGAGAAGTTGTTCTAATCTTTCAAATTCTACTACCATTTTTGACACCATAAGAAGTCTATATAAGTGCATAATTTCATAGAATAGATGTACAAAAATCTCTAACCCCCATATGGGATATAACATTGGGTTATTTGCTCCTGATAGCTATACTAGGATAGATAACATTTCAAATTGAATAAATAATTTTTTGTTTGGTTGCATTTTCTGTTATTCTCATTGGAAAACGTAATAATGATTTTTTTGTTGTTTGGTTCATCTTGGATAAAGTGATGATAAATGGTTGATAAGGGATGAATAAAAGTTTATGACTTTTTAAATGACAACTATACTCTTGAGAATAGTGTGAGAAATGTATGATTGATTTGATAGATGTGACAGTTTTTTAAATTTGTGTGAGACTGTTATGTGAGATAAATTTTTTTAAGTGTATGATTGATTTGATAGATGGTCGTGCTAACTTCAAGACAATAACAGAAGCTGTGAAGAATGCACCATTCAATAGCTCAGAACGTTATGTGATCTATATTAAAGCTGCATTGTACATGGAAGACATGGTGGTTGTGAATCAATCAAACATCCTGTTCCTCGGGGATGGGATGGGAAAGACAGTGATCAGGACTAGTCGGAATGATGCAGATGGCCAAAACATAGAACAATCTGCCAATTTGGGTATACTATTGCAATCACCACTATACATTTTCTAATGTTAAATAATAAAAAATTTCATCTCTATTAATGTTCTTATGGAAATCCTAGTATGTGTTTGGATACGTGCCCATCAAATTGCATTGATTGTATTTAATTTTCATCAATAGTTTCTTAATTAATAAATGGTTTTTAATATTTTGATGGACATGCAAACATGTATAGATGATACTCCATAATAAAACATAATATTTGTTTCATTCTAAGCAAATTATCTTTTATGATGATTAGTTTTCAATTTTATGGAAGACTTTGTTTTAATTTGACTGTGTTCTTTACTTTGTGACTTTACTTTTAAACATGTTTGAGTGATACAATGAAGTGATTGCATGGCACAAGACATGTCCTTTCAAAATGTAGCAAATGCAGAAAAAGGTCAAGCCATCGCTCTGAAGAATGATAGCGACAGGTCAGTCTTTTATCGTTGCAATTTTGAAGGACACTAAGACACTCTTTTTGTGAATTCAGGGAGGCAATTCTATAGAAATGTGAAATCTCTGGAACCATTGATTTTATCTTTGGAGGACTAGCATCTGCTGTGTTTCAGAAGTATACAATAAAACTTTAGAACGCCAGTCCTTGGACAAGCTAATGTGATTACAGCTCAAGGGAGAGAGAACGTGAATTTGAACACGGCGATCTCTATCCATGACTGTACCATAATCAATGGGGAACCATGTCCTGGGAAGCCATGCTTAGACCCTCAAACTGTTAAAACATACCTTGGGAGGCCATGGAAGAAACATTAAAGAACCATTATCATGCAATCCTTCATTGATGCCCTGGTAGATCCTGTTTGTTGGCTGCCTCTTGATGGAAATGAGAACACTTGCACCTACAGAGAGTTTCAAAACAAAGGGCCTGGAGCAGAAACCAGTAGAAGAGTCAAATGGCATGATTATAAGCCTATTAGTGATCCACAAGAGGCAATGAAATATACAGTGAATGCTCTCATGCTAGGAGATGAATGGATCCGTGCAACTGGTGTCCCCTTATGCTTCAGGCCTGATATGATATGAATCCTATAAGGATGGGTTGAATAATTTATTAGAATATCTAGATGCATGCTTTGATTTTAGAGTTATTGTAATAATGATATACTCCTATGTGAGTAATCTAATTAGTTTATGTCGCATAATGTTTAGTGCATATTTTATTAATGGATAGTAGAATTAGTTGGTTTATTTCCAAAGTAGTTTGTGTCTTTGTGAGATTGTAGTCTTGATTTAGTTTGTGTATATGAAAAAAGGGGGGAAATTGATTAGAGGTCTTAGGGATACCTCCATATTAATGATAAGTCCTTTTTTTTTTAACTTTTTTTAAGTCTGTAAAGTAGCTGAGACATTATTTATGGGTCCTTGACAGTACTTGCCCTTTAAACTCCCATTTAGCAGTGTAAAAAAGTAATTTAACAGTGTACATATAAGACACCGATTCATTGACTAGTGAAGACATTGTCCTAATGATAGAGCTGCCAGTTTTAGGGGAAACCCTCATCTTGGACTCATCTTCAATGGAAAAATGTTTTGTTGTACGATGATCCAATATGTAAGTTTCTCATTACTTGAAAAATGTTATTATTCAATTTATTATTATTTTATCATAAGAATTAATTAAATTATTTTTATAGGCTTGATTTTACGAGCATACAAGAACCAGTAGATGGAGACCAACAACTCATCATGTCTCTGCACGATTATTCAAGTGAGTCATGAAGCTGATAAAGAGAAAGGGGGAGAAAAATGTTGACCCCTATGGGGTATCTGCAAATGAGGTAAATTTGAATACTATAAAATTATCTAGGTAAAACTGCTAAATTATTTTTATACACTTCTATGTTACATGTGTACATTGTTAAATCACTTGTACAAATTGCTAAATCACACCCTCATGGCATGCATATGTACACTATTAAGTCACATTTGTACACTGCTAAATGAGAGCCTAAACGGTAGGTCTAACGGCAATTATTCACAAGGACCTAGAAATAATGTCTCAGCCACTTTAGAGACTTAGCAGTTATTGTTAAAGACCTAGAAATAATGTCTCATCAACTATAGGGATTCAAAAAAAGTAAAAAAAGTTAAGGGACTTATCGTTAATACAGAGATATTTATAGGGACCTCTAATTAAATTTTCAAAAAAATAAAACAAAACATTTATTGCTCTACTAGAAGAATGAATCTCAAAATGAATTAAGACCTAGCCTTTTGTCCTTAAAGAGAGTGGTTAGTAAGCTAATAAAGGTGATTTAACAATTCTCCAGCATATGTGTGTGTTTTAACTAATTAATGACAATACATTATGTGTGTTTTAAATAGTTAATGACAATGCTTTGTGTGTGATTTAAACAGTGAATGACAAGGCATTTATCACTTTTGAATTTGTTTATGCAGGTGTGAGTAACAATCAATCAAACATGTGTAAACTCCATTTGAAAAGGTGAAAATAAAATAGTCATGCATGTGTAAATACAAACATTATCAATCCACATTCACACATCTTCATCATTCCACAATCATAATTCAAACATGCTCATTACTCAAAAACCATTCCATCAATCTAAAACATTCATACTTCAAACATTTTCATTACTTACTTCATTCCATCGTCTAGTACATTAGATAGTTAATGAAACACACAAACAAGTCTAGTACATCTTTTACCTCACTTTGAACTAATTTTACATAATATGGCAACCAAAAGACCAATTATAATAATATACATGCACATCATAATCCGACTACGCATGTCATCAACTTTCTTCTCCATCGCTTCTTGCAGCGTGGTTAGTTGAAGCTTCAAACCTAAGGTGTCATGATGAAACTCATCATCCCAGAAAAAAAAAAAGTTACAGTCTTCCAATGTCTAAGAAGAAACACACAAAAAATATCAATATAAAATCTAAGACACATTTCATCAAACCTCTAAGACACCATATGAAGAAGACATACTCTAGATCAATGGCAAACATGCCAAACTACCACCTTCTAATGTGGACATCTGTAGAATCTCCGGCCTTTGCGAATTTCCTTTGTCGAGGTCATCACCACACAAGAAATTCCACATCGACAGTCTGAAAATGTATTCCATCGGGTGTGACTGTTGAAGGAGGAGGAATGCGATGCTTCACTCATTCCGTTGGGTGCGACTGTCGAAACAGGAGGGTGGAAGATGGAGGTTGAAAAAGTTGGTGTGACATTGAAGGGCAAACATGCACAACTTATAAACGAATTTTGGGGGTATAAAAATAATTACCATTTAACTATACTTACAATTTTATAACTTTCTAGGGGTATATGAATGCAAATCTCCCATATATTTTTTATTCTACAAAATCAAAGAAAATCAACCTCTCAGTTACAAGATGTGCATTCGACAAAATGATTAGTAACCAAATCAGTCTTTTTTAACTGACCAAAATCTTTTGCGGCGTCTTTGCAACTGTTTTGGCGGTTTCATAGCCACGGCAAATAGTTTCCGCCCTAAATAATTTAGCTACATGTGACAATTTATATGGCGTCACAAAATTCCTTTTGCAACGGTTTAGTTGACTGCCGCAAATACCCATTACCAGCAGCTTGTAGCCCGTCGCAAAAGAGTTATTAGGCGTTGCAAAATGTGTTTTCAAATGTGGTCATTCAATTATTTGCGATGACCCAACCGCAGCAAATATATTTTATTTACCTGAATTATTGTTTATTTTGTTAGTTGTAATAAAGATCACATCATGAAATTGCACATTTTTGTGCATGAAAGAAACAAGAAATTTTGTGCAAAAAACATAAAGGCATTGAATACCTAAAGAATCAAAATTGAATCCATTCAACTTAATGTAATAAACAATAAAAGTGTGTTGAACTGATAAAGGGCAATAGTTTGTCAAGTCTACAAAATCAATAATCACAACAAAATGAGATCCATTTACATCCATGCGCTCCATCAACTTGTTCTTTCCATAGTGTACTACAATGAGAAAAAATTAAAGGTCATCATCTCTCTCCTACTACAATATAATCTCTCATGAAACTTGCTCAGAAGTTAATATTAATTACAATGCAAACGAACTTACACTTTGCAGAACACGAAAAATCTGGGCCATATACCTGGAGAGTAAAGTAGGAAGAAAAAAAACAGTTGATAAAAAAAAATTTGATAAAGACAAAATGGATTGTTGATATGTGCATATAGCATTTACAATCGACATCAGATTGTAATCAACAAATTTGTGTGATCTCTCAGTTTTAGGCATCAGTGCAAGAAATGTGTGTTGCACCTCCTCTTTTAACAGCTTATCATCACACGTCATACAATCCTGAACAACTAACAGAAGTTCCTATTTTATTATGTCCAAGCAATTCTGGCAAAAGCATGCCCCAAAGACATCTGGACTTAGACTTTTCTATCTCCCTTGATTGATGCCTTCCAGAGATTCATTTTCAGTTGCTGGATTACAAAGAGATAACTATTTGAACTAGATACATGTTCCTGAAAGTAATGGAAACTGGTTGAGATTCACCTGGAGTATTTACAAGTGTTTGATAATAATGCACTGCTTTTCCATTAAGACCTCCACATCCGAGACTATAGTGCCAAGACTCAAGCAACACTGCCCAGCTTTTTTTGATTTAGCATATATTCTTAAGAGCCTGAAACAGTTCCTGCCACCTAACCATCTTTTTATTTAAAATTATTAATACGAACTTAATCAGAGTACACAAAAGACTGAAAAAAGGGAACATTTGGTCTGTTAAATATGAAACATTTACGCATTAATTAATATTCAATCTTGTCCCATGTTACAAACATGAACATTAGGAATCCTTGAATCCCCAATAGAACAATCTGATCATCATCCATGGAGAGGTCTGTTGGCTTTCTCTAAAGATATTAGCTAACTTCAACAACTAAATCATCATTTCCAAGGTAAGCAATTGTTAGGATTGGAGGTGAAATTTTTTAATTAGACAACAAAGAAAAAGAAATCCAAATGAAGAAAATAAGTTCCAACACTAAAAAAAAGCACCTATCAGCTCTATATGCTACAGCTTGTGCCACTTGTGCTAGGTCCTTATTATAGCATTCAAGTATATAAATTATTAATTAAAAACATGCCTAGAAACATAAAGATATTGTAAACTGTGAATTACCAATCACTGAAATTCAATGCTGCTGTCTTGGAGGCTTTTGTTGTTGCTGTAATTTCTTCTGTTATTGGTGCTTCTCAGAAAGGGTCAACTCTTCAGGTTTTTAATACTGCAAGTACAGAACAATGACTTCAAAAACAATTTTTTTTTACAGTTTGTTTATAGTCAAATTAGTTACAACAAATAGAAAACAAACTAGCCTATCATCCTTTTCATGTAACATCGCTCCAAAAGGCAATCCTTTTCATGTGGAAAACACAAATACAATCAAAACAGAACATGTAGAAAAAAATGACAATCCTTTTTCATATCTTCTGAGGTGCACTGTGCAAACAGTGAGTAAGCAAGCCTGTGACAATCAAAAGATTCAAAACAGAACACACAGAACAAAAACAAATTGCAATAAAAAAACATAAATATAAATATATTTAAATTTTTTTCAAAATTGGTATGCTGTAGTCTAGTGTGTACCAATGCCCAATAAGAAATGGAAAAAGTTGAAGTTTTTAGAACAAATTGGCATGTTGGAACAACGTATGTTTTCATAGTTTGCTACCATCCAGTGACATCACAATGATTGAGAGGAAACACATTAGACTTGAGACTTACAAATCCAAAACAAGTCACGCTTTATGACATTGAATTAATGGAGGATGCACAAAGGTCCAAACAGACCAAATTTCAAACTATCAATTTCCATGTTTTACAAAATATCATATAGGAAGCATTTAAAGGGAATAACTCACAATGTATGAAGCTTCTTCACAAACTGCTTTGCAGCATATCTTCAATCCTCAGCAGTCAGCATTGAAAAACATGAGAAACCAAAATAATCAAATCTTGAATTCTTAATTCTATCACAAAGATATAGGTCCATTCACAGTTTCACAAGAATCACATTATCCCACATTAAAGCATATCATATTTGCTTACGCATGAGAACACAACTAGAAAGCAGTATAAAGAAAACCATTCCACTTCAAACACACAAAAACCTGCATGTTTTAAAGCCTGATGAATATAGCATTTGAAGGTGCTCCGTTTTAGATATAAAAAACAACCAAATCAAACAAAATTGGAAAAAATATAGATTTTAGGGGAAAAAAAACCTGCATTTTTTAAAGCCTGATGAATTTCCAAGCTCTCAGACATTGTGAAAACAAAATTTAAAAAAAATCCTAACATACCCAGATCATCCTTGGCATTGTATACCTGAATTTTTTTTTTTTAATTCAACAAAAAAAACAATAATCACCTAATCCTCAAGATCACCACCCTGCATCGCTCCGAACTGTAGGCCCCCAATCCAGAGGCTCCTCCACCCTCCGCGGCTTCTCCCCTCTCCTTCCCCACCTCTTCCCCCTCCTCCGTCGTGGACACCATAGCGGGGAGCTCCTCAAACCTCTCCAGAACTTGCACATAGAAATAAAAGTGATGAGATCACATGCAGAATTCAGCCACAGGCATATACAAAACGCATTGTCAAATTAAAGCAACACAGGAAAAAAACAACGGTCTTGTCTTGCATTCTTTGTTCTTGTCTTGCATTCTACCGCGCCTCTCCTGCAGCTGCCCACGCGTGCCCCTGTCCGCGTGAAAAAAATTATGTATAAAAATTTTTTTTAGAAAAGAATAGATAAAAAAAAAATGGATTAAAAAATGAGTCAAAGATTGCATGTGCTGCTTGCCCCCTTCAGTCACTCACTTTCACCAAAGAAGAATTCCCACTGCAAGTGATAATAAACAGAATTACAAAGAATCTCAGCTTAACCATAACGAACCATAAAAAAAGCAGGAGCAGCAATATAAATCACCTTATCACTAACTTCACCCACTGAATTCGCAATGGCCTTGCATTGCCCATCCTCGCATTGTACTCCTCTCACCTTATCTGGGAAACACTAGTGAAAGGACCCACATTTGCCCAAACCTTAGACGCCAACTTTGGCTGCTCAGGCGTTCCAAAGACGTTCCAAAACCTCAATGTCTCGTCCCCTGCCGCCGATGCAACTGTACATCCATCTGGGCTCTGTTATAAACAAATCCCACACAAACCATTGTTAAGAAACCAACAACCATCAACTCTCCATTCATTATTATGATCTATTAAAACAACCCAAAATGATTTTTTTGGGTTCTAGCTTAGTATTTATTTGGTTTGGTTTGGTTATGAGTTGATAAACAGATTTACTCGATTCGGGTTTGACAAAACAAACCAAATCGAACCGAACTCTTCATAGTTATCCACATTTTATTATAACCAATATCCACTCCCTAACCTTCATTAGTTCTTTGTATAATTCTACTTCTAAATGTTTATTTGTGATGACATATTGTTTGATTTTATATATTCTCATGAGATCAAAGAAAACATAATTACAAATTCAGTTCAGTTCGAATTGCTTAACAAACACAGTTTAGTTTACAGATTTAATGATTCGGTCAAATTCGGTTCACTTCAGATTTAATTTGGGTGTAAAAGTAATTCGATTCGATTCGGTTCGGTTCGTCACAAAACCAAACCAAACTGACTAAATCACACCCCTAACATAACAACAAACACAAAAGCAATGCCAACCAATGGGGGGAGGAGCTCTCACCTGAGCCATGAATAGCACTCTTGAAGTATGCCCAGTGAGCTCCGTGACCTTGACCATCGACGGGTACTTCCACAGCGTGAGCTGGTTCTGCGTGAGCCCGTGCGAGCTCAATAGCTCCCGCTCCTTCTTGTTCCACAACAGTGAGCACACCTGGCTCCCCGTGTCGATCGAATTCAGGCACGCGCCATTTTGGGTGTTCCAGAACTTGATGCACCGGTCCCCGCCCCCTCCCCCCGATGCGAGGAGGTTGCTCTGGAACGGACACCACGCGAGCGCCTTCACCGCCGCTGTGTGATCCTCAAGCCTGTGGAGCCACTGGTTCGCACCGCCCGACGGGGAGGTCATCGACCGGTCCCATATGTGCAGGAGGTTGTCATTGCCACCGCTTGCCAGTAGTTGGCCTGAGCCGGACCACTTGAGCCCGCACACCTCCTGTTGGTGGCCTCTGTATGTCTTGATGATGTGGGATCGAACCCTCACGTCATTGTTGATGATCAGGCCATCCATTCCACCGGATGTCAGGATGTGATCGTTCCATGCCAGCGATCCCACTCTCGATCTGTGGCCGCCTCTGAGAGTCCTCAACTGTTTTTGGAACACAGACCAACAACCAAACATTATGAATATGTTGTACCAGTCACAGAGTTATGCAACATAAATAGCATGCAAAAGCAATGAAGTAACGAAAATTGGATTCAGAGAAATCTGTGACTATGCATCGAAGATCAAGAAGAATGTGGTGTTTACAATGCTCACCAGACAGGCGGTGGTTGAATCCCACAGTTGCACGTCGGAGTTGTTCAATCCGATGGCGATGTTCCTTCCATCGGGAGCCCAACTGACACTGGTGACCGGTCCAGCCTCGTCGTCTACACTCATGAGCTCCGAAGTGGACCCATTCGAAGCATCCCACAAGTAAACAGTGCTTCCAAGCGCGATGGACAACACGTTGTTGCTCCCCCAATCCAACAAGTTCAAGTAATAATCATCAACAAGTTCTGGAGCATCTAATGTTCTCTCTGCAGACTGTACAACAAAACCCAATCATAAACAATTCAAAATGCATCAAGAAACAACGACGATGGATCATGGGATCAAGTACCCACTTGAGGAATGTATCGGCCGGGCTTCGCAGACTTAGGGAGGCGAGAAGTGCCATCGGAGAAGACCTCACTGAATATGCCCTGATTGGCGGCGTGGGGCTTGCTCTTAAATGCGAGGATGCGTGTTCTGTTGCTCAAGAGCGTCTCCTCGAGGCACTTTCGGTAGGCCTCTTTGGAGGGTGAGCAAGGGGTCTCCTTCTCCTTCCTTCCTTCTGTTAGAAGATAGTGAGCCATGTCAAAGTCCATCGACGATCGATTGGGGATGAATCGATCGCTCTGCATAACATCAAACACAAGGCGAGCAGAAAAAACATGAACATCAAAAGAGCAGATACAGAGAAAGAAAAGATTGTGAAACCACAATTGAAAGCTCAATTAACCAAAAGATTGAAAAAGAAGTCCCAAAACCATAAATTTTGGTAACTAAAAAAGAAACCCAAATATGAAAAAATGGATCAGGTTCCCCATAAAAGAAAGAATTTTAGAAGAAACCCAGATGCCCAATGTGGATTCAATGGAGACTCATATATTAGAAGCAGATGTAGGACTTACGATCTGTCGTGAAAGGGGTTTGCGAGGGAGAATCTGTGCTTGCAATGGTCGGCGGGACCTAGCATTCCTCGACGAGAGAGAGTACGAGAAAGTCCCTGAATCCATCATGTTAAACAAAACCACAAAAAAAGAGAGAGAGAACCTGCAAAAGAGGGAGTTTGAGCAAATATAGATAAACAATGAACCTGCAAAACAAAGGGTTAGATCCACAACAGAAATAACTATTCAAATCAAAACGAAGGGTTAGATCCACAACAGAAAGAACTATTAAAATCAAAACAAGGGGTTAGATCCACAACAGAAAGAACTATTAAAATCAAAGCAAGAGTTTGAGCGATTGTTTGAGAGATCTTGGAGCGATTGTTTGAGAGAGAGAGAGAGAGGGATAGAGAGAGAGAGAGATTTCTTAGGGTTTCTATTTATGTGTGCAATGTTTCTAATTTTGGGATGTAACGGCTAATTTTTATTAGGGAAAAATCCATCCAACGCCCTGAAATCTGACTAAAGTCCATACAGCCCCCTGGATTTTCTTAAAATCCATATAACCCCCTCAAAACACCTAATAAATCCAAATGACCCCATAAATAAAATTTTCGTTAATAGATTATGAATATTTTATGAATATTTCATTTGGCTAACCCTAACTAAAAAATAATATACTAAAAAACCACTACAATGTATTAAAAATGTAAAAAATCATGTAAAAATGACGATTTTACTCTCACTGGATATATTATAAAACTCTATCCAGAAAGGTAAAATCATCAGTTATAGAAGATTTTTACATTTTAACACATTATAAGTTTTTGTGGTATATTGTGTTTTCTACTAAAGTTAACCAAATATAATATTTACAAAATATTTATCATCTATAAAATGTAAATTATATTTAGGGATTATTTGGATTTACTAGGTGTTTTAAGGGGGTTATATGGATTTTAAGAAAACTCAGGGGGGTTATATGGATTTCAGTCAGTATGCCTTCATATAACCCCCTTAAAACAATGTGGCATATGCTTTTTAAGGGGGTTATATGGCTTGTTGACTTTTTAAAAGGGTAAAATGACAAAATACACATATGCCTTCATTAAAAATATGTCTCATTATGCCTTCATTAAAAATGTGTCTCATTAACACAAATCCCCTAATTTTCTATGACTCTTCCATGTGAATCTTGAAATCCATTTAACTATTTCAAATTTTGAATTTCGAAATCCTTACCTAAATTACAATTGAACCTAGATTACACCAAAAATTATTTAAATTATTTTCGTCAAAATTCTTTAAATAGCCTAGATTTTTTTACAAACTTACATTCTTATTATACACATTAATTTTTTTTTAAAGAATGTTATTAATTGAACATTAAAAAGTTGGGTATTTACTATATTCAAATCTAAATAAAAACTCACATATAGTTACTATATGAAGCAGTTACATCGAATATATTTCTTAAATATTTACATCTCTCACAACGATTTGTTACATTTATATAAAAACTGTTACATTTACCCAAATGTAACAAACAATTACATTTACCTAAATATTTTACATTCCATGCAATGTTTAAACAATTTAGAAAAAAAAAATCTATTTTCAATTGTTAGTTACATTTTATGAAAAATGTCAAACACCTTTTTGTTGTGTGTTACATTTAACAAATATATGTATTTACCTGTTACATTAATAAATGTAACAAATATAAATTACTATTTGCATTAAAATAAATGCAATACATTTCAAATTGTTACATTTATGAATGTAACAAAAATTAGAATATGAGTACTTTGATGTTAGAAATGTAACATTAACATCATACAAATCATATATAAATTAAACGTAACTAACCTTAAAAACAGTAGAACAAAAAAAACAGAGGATTTTGAAACGCTTTGCAGCATCCTTTACCGTTGTCATCATCTCCTCCTTTCTATGTTGATATGATCACCGCCTATAGAGATAGGCATAGCTAAGTGTCAACATTTCAAAATTGACTTTACAGAAGGGATGCACATTGTGTCAAAATTGACTTCTTTTGCGGCAGCACATCAAAATGCTCATCAACTTAATTTGGCAGTCTTTGTGATTAGGCAAGGTGTGGGAATCCTCAGTGACTAAAACTATGAATTGCCTGGGAGAAGTGGAGAGGATGATCATTGAAGGCTTGCAAGGGGTGGATTATGTAAAAAAAGTAAAATGTAATTGTCTCCTCATTTTGTAGGAATCAGTTACAAAAAAAATAAAATAATCACACAGTGATATAACCGGTATTGAACATATGCCATCTCATGGGGCTTGTGATGTTGGGGTCTAGAAAACATTATTCTTCTATTAATGTGTGCAAGTCTCGTTGAAAATGGATTGGTATGGCCCATTAATTCTTAACGGTTGTTTCGGTTCCTTAATGGTTTGGGTCATTTTACAAGAAAAATGTTAAAGACTCAGTCATCATTTATACAGTCCAAAATGTAGATCATATATGTTTTTTTTTTAAATAGTAAATATCATATAATAAAAAATTATATATCGTTCCATTTTGAATTGAATAAACTCAATTTTAGTAAATATAAAAAAAAATAACTAAGGTATATACTTTGTTTGAGAGAGAGAAATCAAAATCAAAAGAACCATTAAAATCAAAATAAGAGCTAGATCCAGGAGAGAAAGAACTAGTAAAATCAAAACAGAGTTTGAGCATTGTTTGAGAGATTAGTATATGAATTTTGGAGCGATTGTTTGAGAGAGAGAGAGAGAGAGAGAGATTTAGGGATTCTATTTAGGTGTGCAATGTTTCTAATTTTGGGATCTGTAACGGCTAATCTTTATCAATGTATGTAAAGTTTTGATGAAAATGCGTTGGCAAGGCCCATTAATTCTTAACAGGTTGGTTCGATTCCTTAATGGTTTGGGTCGTTTTACTAGAAAAATGTTTGACTCGGTCATCATTTATAAGATCCAAAACATAGATCATATATGTTTTTTTTAAATAATAAATATCATATAATAAAAAATTATATATATCGTTTCATTGCGAATTGAATAAACACAATTTTAGTAAATATAAAAAAATTTAACGAGATATATACTTTGTTTGAGATAAAGAAATAAAAATCAAAAGAACTATTACAATAAAAACAAGGGCTACATCCATAATAGAAAAGAACTATTAAAATCAAAGCAGAGTTTGAGTGATTGTTTGAGAGATTTGTCTATGAATTTTGGAGCAATTGTTTGAGAGAGAGAGGGAGAGAGATTTTTTAGGGTTTCTATTTATGTGTGCAATATTTCTAATTTTGGGATCTGTAACGGCTAATTTTTATCAATGTGTACAAGGTCTCATTGAACACGGGGTGGCATGGCCCATTAATTCTTAACAAGTTGGTTTGGTTCCTTAATCGTTTGGGCCATTTTACTAGAAAAATGTTAAAGACTCAATCATCATTTATACGGTCCAAAACATAGATCATATATGTTTTTTTTAAATAGTAAATATCATATAATAAAAAATTATACATATTGTTTCATTTCGAATTGAATAAACTCAATTTTAGTAAATATAAAAAAATTTCACAAACGAGGTATATACTTTGTTTGAGAGAGAGAAGTCAAAATCAAAAGAACTATTAAAAGAGAGTAGAACTATTAAAATCAAAATCGATTGTTTGAGAAAAGAACTATTAAAAGCGGTCGTGCGGTGAACGGGCCGTCGAACAAAGGCTATATTCACAACAGAAAGAACTATTAAAATCTATATATATATATATATATATATATATATATATATATATATATATATATATATATATATAAAATAGAGTTCCTAATTTTTTGAGCGATTGTTTGAGCCCATTAATTCTTAAGAGTTGGTTCGGTTCCTTAGTCTAGAAAAATGTTATGTATATATATATATATATATATATATATATATATATATATATATATATATAATTTTGGAGCGACGGGTTGTGTGGACCCGCGAGAGAGAGAGAGAGAGAGAGAAAATCTATATATATATATATATATATATATACTATATATATATATATATATATATATAAATATTTTTTAGGGCAATGTTCCTAATTTTGGGATCGGCAACTGCTAATTTTTATCAATGTGGGCAAGGTCTCGCTAGAAATGGGTTGGAATGGCCCATTAATTCTTAACGAGCTGGTTTGGTTCCTTAATGGTTTGGGCCATTTTACTAGAAAAATGTTAAAAACTCGGTCATCATTTATACGGTCCAATACTTAGATCATATATGTTTTTTTTTAAATAGTAAATATCATATAATAAAAAATTATATATGTCAATCTATTTTGAATTAAATAAACTCAATTTTAGTAAATAAAAAAAAAATAAACGATGTATATACCTTGTCTAATGAACAGGAGTGGAGCCAGCTTGTGAGTGGTGAGGCCTATTGACCCTATCAAATTAAAAAAAAATAGCCTGCCAGTTTAGTTTGAACCATTAAATTTTTTAAAAACAATCCAATCCGTCAATTTTAAAAAAAACCAACAGGCCAAGAGACCCATTCAAAACCCTACACCAACTTACAATGAAAAAAATAGTGGAATCACTACTCCATTTTAAAAATAAAATTACCCTTATAAACGAACTCGCCGATCTCCTACACACAGACAGATGCGCCAATCATGTATCAGAATGAGAGATGAGTGAATAAATGATTATTTGGTCATATATTGAAAAAAACATATTCGATAACGTTGATAATGAAATTATCATACAATGATTTCAAAATATGAAATCTCATCGAGGACAATTATAAAGTTTATATATTAGAAAAATTTTATCACCTTTCTTTGATGGTTTATTTTTTTATTAATTTAAGTTGTTCTATTTTTAAAAGAAAATTTTATGTTTTTGATAAATGAAAGGGGTGTTTTCCTTCAATAAGAATTGTCGGTTTAGAGGTCCGCCTCCGGGTGATGATCTGGGTAACCATGCTTGAGATCCTGCACAAAGAGAGCCTAGGGGGACACGAGTGTGGTGCCAGCCAAAAGGACTCCGATACTCAAGTCAGTAGATTAAATTAGTGTAGAAGATGAAATCATGAAGAAGACTTTAGAATCGGAAATGCTTACTTGTGAATGTCTCTTCTCTCTTTCCTCCTTTCCTTGCCCTTATAACTGAGTGAATGGTCAAGTCATTTCCCACCCAGATGTCTATCTGTCCCAATCGGAATCTTCTGACATGAAAGATTCAATGGGATTCGAGACTGGGGGTTTGTTATGATGTCGTAGTCACGTGTAGCCCTCTCTAATTGCAACTACGACGCATAGTAGTTGGTGGCTTGTCTAGGTCAAGGCGCATCTCTGCCAATTCGACAGAGCATAGCAGCCCTGGCCACGCCTTGTGGTGTCAGCGGTCCCTTTCTTCCTTTGGTTAAGACCAGGTTCGAACCCAGCTCAAGATGATTAACTTGGGGACACCTCAATGGTCATGTTGGGGATGAGTGACCAATCTGGTCGACCGGCCTGAATCATCTTTAGGACAGTGTTGGTCTTGTCGCAACTATGGTCTCCATGTCATAATGTTCTTGGCGGAGAGACATGGTCCGAACTGCCCTGCTCGTATCAGGTGACTCCTGAGCAGGGCTTCACGAGTAGGATTCCCTTGTTGAGTCATTTTGCCTTTCTCTTTCTAGCTAAAAGATACTCAGTGCCAACCTGGACCGGGTTGCATCACCCATTTGCTCAATTAACTGAGACACATGGCGTCCTCAAGAAGAGTGTGATATTTTCCCTCTACAATAAATATATGGTAAGAGTAGATTGTTTTAAAATTTTGTGAAATTTATCTTTTTAATGACTACATCTATGAAAATTTCTGAAGTCGCCATTGCTAACGATGCATGTTTCACTGGATTTCTAATGATGTATAAGAAACTGCATTTTGAACAATAAAAAGGACAAAGTGTAATAACGATGATAGTACTAATATGCACGTAATTCAATTTAGACATAGATATGTTACACAGTCTTTTTACAATGTTAAATGCAATCTTATATACCTCATTAGTATCCTTCACTCACTGTATTAAAGTATATAACTCGTTGAAAATTTTTCAAATTTTGTATAAACCATATCATTCAAATTTCGTTGGAGCATATACTTTACCTTTTTCAGTACATGTCCATTAGATGAGGTATATGATTTTTGAAAAAAATGAAAACATGTGCGGCCATAATTTTAGATTGTTAAATAGCTTGTTTTATAATCCAAAACGCAAACTACGCATGTTTTTATTTTCTTTAAAAGTCATATATATCATTTATTAAATTATGTGCTTTTATAAAACGTAAAATATATTTTCAAGTTACTTTAATGATAATATTAAATATAAAAAATATCTAATGAGTTTTATACCTCAATATAGTAAATGGAAGTACCAATAAGATATATAAGATTGTATATGAAAATGTAATATTTTTTTATGAAAAATATTCATATAACCCGCTGTATACTACTCGAAATCCATATAACCCCCTCACTTTTTTTGAAATCCATATAATATAACCCCCTAAAAACATCTATGTAATTTAAAATAGCCCCATGTGTTAAATTTTCATTGATAAATGAGAAATATTCTACTAATATTCTGTTCCGTTAACCCTGGCTTGAAATTTAGTATATAAAAAAAACTACAATGCGTTAAAAATTAGAATCCATTCAAATATGGTTTTATAATATATTCAAAATGGATAAAACCATCATTTACATGTTTGTATAGCATTCATCATCTTAATTAAAATTTAACTTAGTGCATTATTTATATTTATATTAGTATTTTCAGGTGATTATTTAAATTTTCATAGATATTTTAATGAAATTATATAAACTATAGAAAATGTAAAGAGATTCCAGATAGTTTACAAATGGCTATTTGGATTTTTTTTCAGTAAAATATATAAAATCCCCACCTAAACAGAATTTTCAGCTTACCTTCCATTCAGCGATGGAATCGGGTGAATGACACAGAGACCCGCCAAGTTGGTTCCCGCTAATTAGTAGGCACGTGCGATGCACACATGCAAAGGCCGCCTTTAGTAGTCTGCTGACTGTTGGTGGGGTCCACGACGCTTTTAAAAGTTAAAGCTGGAAAGGCGGGTCCCACACATGAATCTTTATCACAAAAGACAATCCTTCCCTAACATTGCCCATGATGTTTTCCATAATAACCAATAGAGAAGCTTCTTATTCATTTATGGATAGGAGGGTATTTTGGTCATGAAGGAGAAAAGGTTGGCAATTCCAAAAGGAGAAATGAATGTGCACTTTAATTGCTTTGCCTGCACGACAGCACCAGGTGACTATCAGCTGCAGCTTTTTTTTATTTGTTTATTTAATCATTATTGGATGTGAAAGAATGAAGTGAATGTATATCAAATAACTCTCTCTCTCTCTAAAATGTGCACGAAATGTCTTTTAAAGGGTGCTTTACACTCCATCTTTGTAAACAAGAAAAACATCCAAATAACTCCACGTAAACATCCAGACATCCAACCTTTTTTATTTTTAAATTCATGTATGCCCTTAAAAACGTCAATGTAAATTTAAATTATTATTTAAAATAAAATTTTATTAATAAATGAAAAATGTTTTGTTGAACTAACTTTTAACTTAAAACACAATATTTTAAAAATCATCTACAATATATTAAAAATATAAAAATTATTTGTATATTATGATTTTATTCTTCTGAATATGATTTTATAATTTATTTAAAAGGATAAAGGGTCATTTGTAAAAGGATTTTAACATTTTAGAATCCATTGAAGGAAATTTTTGGTATACTGAATTTTCAACTAGGTTAATCAAACAGAATATTTTCAGAACATTTTTCACCCGTCAACGGAAGTTACTCAAGGGGTATTTGGATTTACATAGAGTTTTCATTGGGTTACATGAACTTAAAGAAAAGTCAAATGTTATTTGAATTTTCCCCTTATATATACATAGTGAAAAAAATGATAGCCGTCATTCATCCAGCCTTGGTTTTACAATTAATGTATTTCAAATTGGGTTATTTAGTTTTCACCCCCTCCTAAAACATGTAAATTATTAAAAAAAACCCTCCAAAACACAATATTATTATAAAACCCCTTAAAATGTTATCAGATTTCATAAAAATCTCTACAGTCAACAAACTAACTATATTAGAAGAATATTTCATCTCAACATATGTATATTATCCATTTCTTCAATCTCTTGAAATCTCTTAATGGAGAGGGTAAAATGGACAATATACATATGTTGAGATGAAATATTCTTCTAATATAGTTAGTTTGTTGACTGTAGGGTTTTTTTACAAAGTTTGATAACATTTTAAATGGGTTTATAATAATATTGTGTTTTGGAGTGGGTTTTTAATAATTTGTATGTTTGAGGAGGGGTGGAAACTAAATAACCCTTTCAAATTTTATTAAATAATCCATTTAGATAACTAATATTTTTGAAATAGATAACTATTTTAGATATATAATTGTACCTATAAATCAAATAAATTTTTATTTGATTATTTTTTATTATTTTAATTAAAAATATAATAACAAAGTTTTTGTTATCTTATTCATCATGATTAATTTGTGAATAAAAAATAAATAAAATATGAATAAAAATTTATAACACAATTCTAAAGCGAGTCTAAATATCAATATCAACTTATTTTCATCTATGCGGGCATAATAATATTCATCTATTACTTACAAATAAATATGTATTTTAGCTTTATTCACCCTTATCCCCCCCCCCCCCCCATTGATTCTTCTATCCAAACAATTTAATCAAATTATACTGAGCTAGTATAAGCATATACTAAATTAGAACTACATAATGTATATTAGCACGGCCTTTAGGTAATTTCTTAGTCTCATTTATCTAAAAACATATGGTCATGATTTTGAACAGGCCTGACAAGATCTCAAGTGAACTATTAAAATGAGACATTCATATGCATTCATACAAAAAATTTGATAAAACATAATTTACGTTAATTTGGAACACCTCATTCTCACTTGAAGGGATCCTAAATGTCCTAGGTTGAGGGTCAACATTGCACCATTTAATGTGAATTATTTTTCTTATGTTAGAGAGTACACGTGATTCATTGAAATATATTATATTTTCTAACTAACTTTGAGTTAGGCCTAGTTCGGTAAAATGATAAATATTTAGGATAAGTTAGTCTAATTTATGAAGATAAAAAAACCACTAATTTTATTTAGATTTACATTTGGTAATGTTTTTATTATCCTCATTTTTTTGTGTTTTTTTTCTCAATCTTGCATTTGAATCAAATATGTGATAATTTCAATTTTTTTTTAAAAAAGATCAAGTCTATTCTTCATATTAATGGAGCATTAATATTGTTGGGTGGAACACGTTCTTTCTTTTTATGTGACTATTGGGCTCTTCAGGCTGTTGGTTTTTAACTTTGCATCTTTTGTTTAACCTCTTTTTAAGAGTTTTTTCTTCTTTTCAAACCATTCACTCAACCGGTAAGAATATTTTCATGTTATTTAGATAATATTTTTTAGAATGCTATATTGATCTCAATTTTAGGAATATCAATGATTAGATATTTTTTTTGTATTGATCAAATATATTTATGTTGTTAAAAAAATTATGAATTTTAATGAAATCAAAATTTACAAATCTTTTTTAATGAAATCATTTTTTATATATATATTAACCCCAAATTAGACGCATTGTTCTGGGTGTGTTTGAATCTCTCTTGTTTCATGTGTTGCTTTTTTTTTTTACAAGTGTCATGCGGGTTGTTGAGCTGTTGTTAGGCTTGTCAACGGGTCGGGTCCGGGTTGGGTGAACCCGAACCTGACCCGTGACAGGACCCGGCGGGTCTCGGGTCGGGTCGGGTCCGGACCCGACCCGAGGAAAGTTAATAAAAACAAAAAAAATTTAAACTCATGAATTTGTTTGTCTTATTATTATATTAGGAAAAATTTGTATTGAACTTTCTAAATTGATGTCTTAATACTCTGTTTGAACATATTTTTGTACAATTCAAAAGAAGTGAATGAATTACTAAACAATATTCAAAGTAAACATAAGTCTAAACAATATAACAATGAATTAAAAGGGAGAGCTTATAGTTATTTGTATCACAAAGTAAACAATAAACACTTATACTTGTAACTTGATAAATAAAAAATAAAATTATGGATCAACTAATACTAATATTCTTGTAACATATGATTGTATATTAATAAAACAGTCGGGTCTCGGGTCCAACGGGTCGGCGCGGGGTGGACCCGGACCTGATCCGTTTGTATGTTCGGGTCCATCGGGTCGGGTCCAAATTGGATCGGGTATATTACACGTGTAATCGGGTCCGGGTCGGGTCGGGTCCGGGTCTAGACCGGACCCGTTGATAGGCCTAGCTGTTGTATGGTGAGTTCTCCTCGGACGGTGTGAGTGCCCAAATGAGAGTAAGAAAAAGGAGTGAAAAGGAGAGGATCGTGAGGTTCTATTTCTTTCTCTTTTTTGTTTTGTTTTCTGGTTTTAGTTTTTTTATAAAATACGAAAAAAAGGGGTAAAGTCTATCCCATATTTTATTCAAAACAAACTATTTTCATTTTTTATTTCAAAATGTAGACAACTATTCATGTTTTATTCTTTTTTATGTCATATGAGATAACAAATTATTTAACTCAATTATTTTCTTATCCCAATTCTTTATTTCCATCTCAAACTATGCCCTAATGTTTGTGAAATTTTATTTAGAAACAATTATATTTAAAAAAGACATGCATTTACACTATCATACCGTTAAATCTTCCATTAAAATGGGAAAGATGGTAACGTGAAAGTGTCATTTTACCCTTAAAGTAATGCATTAAATATGTATGGATAATTTGTGTTAATTGATATGGTTGAATTGCAATATAAATAATTTATTTTACTTAAACTGCAAAGACATTTTAATTTTAAAGTTCTGAAGGTTCAATTGCATTTTACCTTGAAAAATGATACGCTCAGCCCGATTTGCATTTCCATTTCCATTTACAATCCATAAATTTTGACTTTTTAACCCCTTAAAATGTTTTGTTGAACTAACTTTTAACTTAAAACACAATATTTTAAAAATCATCTACAATATATTAAAAATATAAAAAATCATTTGTATATTATGATTTTATTCTTTTGAATATAATTTTATAGTTTATTTAAAAGGATAAAGGGTCATTTGTAGAGGGATTTTAACATTTTAGAATCCATTGAAGGGAATTTTTGATATACTGCATTTTCAACCAGGTTAATCAAATGTAATATTTTCAGAATATTTTTCACCCGTCAACGGAAGTTACTCAAGTGGTATTTGGATTTACATGGAGTTTTTATTGGGTTACATGAACTTGAAGAAAAGTCAAATGTTATATGAATTTCAGAAGGTTTACAAGATTATTTGAATTTTCCCCTTATATATATACATAGTGAAAAAAATGATAGCAATCATTCATCCAGCATTGGTTTTACAATCAATGTATTTCAAATTGAGTTATTTAGTTTCCACTGCTCCTAAAACATGCAAATTATTATAAAAAAAACCCTTTAAAATACAATATTATTATAAAACCCCTTAAAATGTTATCATACTTCATAAAAAAACCCTACAGTTAACAAACTAACTATATTAGAAGAATATT
This sequence comes from Acorus calamus, assembly GCA_030737845.1. NCBI lineage: Eukaryota > Viridiplantae > Streptophyta > Magnoliopsida > Acorales > Acoraceae > Acorus > Acorus calamus. Next base: position 26,558,676 of record CM060868.1, on the reverse strand, counting down.
TCATCTCAACATATGTATATTGTCTATTTTACCCTCTCCATTAAGAGATTTCAAGATATTGAAGAAAGATATTTATGATCTTTTTCATTAATGGAGAGGGCAAAATGGATAATATACATATGTTGAGATGGAATATTCTTCTAATATAGTTAGTTTGTTGACGGTAGGGTTTTTTACAAAGTTTGGTAACATTTTAAAGGGGTTTATAATAATATTGTGTTTTGGAGTGAGTTTTTAATAATTTGCATGTTTTAGGAGGGGGTGGAAACTAAATAACCCTTTCAAATTTTATTAAATAATCCATTTAGATAACTAATATTTTTGAAATAGATAACTATTTTAGATATATAATTGTACCTGTAAATGAAATAAATTTTTATTTGATTATTTTTTATTTTTTAATGAAAAATATAATAACAAAGTTTTTGTTATCTTATTCATCATGATTAATTTGTGAATAAAAAATAAATAAAATATGAATAAAAATTTATAACACAATTCTAAAGAGAGTCTAAATATCAATATCAACTTATTTTCATCTATGCCGACATAATAATATTCATCTATTACTTACAAATAAATATGTATTTTAGCTTTATTCACCCTTATCCCCCCCCCCCCCCCCCCCATTGATTCTTCTATCCAAACAATTTAATCAAATTATCCTGAGCTAGTATAAGCATATACTAAATTAGAAATACATAATAATTACGTGTATATACTAAATTAGAACTACATAATAATTACGTGTATATTAGCACGGCCTTTAGGTAATTTCTTAGTCTCATCTATCTAAAAATATATGGTCATGATTTTGAACAGGCCTGACAAGATCTCAAGTGAACTATTAAAATGAGACATTCATATGCATTCATACAAAATTTTTGATAAAACATAATTTATTTTAATTTGGAACACCTCATTCTCACCGGAAGGGATCCTAAATGTCCTAGGTTGAGGGTCAACATTGCACCATTTAACGTGAATTATTTTTCTTATGTTAGAGAGTACACGTGATTCATTGAAATATATTATATTTTCTAACTAACTTTGAGTTAGACCTAGTTTGATAAAAGGATAAATATTTAGGATAAGTTAATCTAATTTATGGAGATAAAAAACCACTAATTTTATTTAGATTTACATTTGATAATGTTTTTATTATCCTCATTTTTTTGTGTTTTTTTCCTCAATCTTGCATTTGAATCAAATATGTGATAACTTCAATTTTTTTTAAAAAAGATCAAGTCTACTCTTCCTATTAATGGAGCATTAATATTGTTGGGTGGAACACGTCCTTTCTTTTTATGTGACTATTGGGCTCTTGAGGTTGTTGGTTTTTAACTTTGCATCATTTGTTTAACTTCTCTTTTAAGAGTTTTTTCTTCTTACCACATTCACTCAATTTGTAAGAATATTTTCATGTTATTTAGATAATGTTTTTTAGAATGCTATATTGATCTCATTTTTAGGAATATCAATGATTAGATATCTTTTTTTGTATTGATCAAATATATTTATGTTGTTAAAAAAATTATGAATTTTAATTAAATCAAAATTTACAAATCTTTTTTAATGAAATCATTTTTTATATATATATTAACCCCAAATTAGACGCATTGTTCTGAGTGTATTTGAATCTCTCTTGTTTCATGTGTTGCTTTTTTTTTTACAAGTGTCATGCGGGTTGTTGAGCTGTTGTATGGTGAGTTCTCCACGGACGGTGTGAGTGCCCAAATGAGAGGAAGAAAAAGGAGTGAAAAGGAGAGGACGTGAGGTTCTATTTTTTGTTTTCTGGTTTTAGTTTTTTTTTATAAAATACGAAAAAAGGGGTAAAGTTTATCCCATATTTTATTCAGAACAAACTATTTTTATTTTTTATTTTAAAATGTAGACAATTATCCATGTTTTTTTTATGCTATATGAGATAACAAATTATTTAACTCAATTATTTTCTTATTACAACTCTTTATTTTCATGTCAAAGTATGCCCTAATGTTTGTGAAATCTTACATAGAAACAATTATATTTAAAAAAGACATGCATTTACACCATCGTACCATTAAATCTTCCATTAAAATGGGAAAGATGGTAACGTGAAAGTGTCATTTTACCCTTAAAGTAATGCACTAAATATGTATGGATAATTTGTGTTAATTGATATGGTTGAATTGCAATATAAATAATTTATTTTACTTAAACTGCAAAGACATTTTAATTTTAAAGTTCTGAAGGTTCAGTTGCGTTTTACCTTGAAAAATGATAGGCTCAACCCGAATTGCATTTCCATTTCCATTTACAATCCATAAATTTTGATTTTTTAAAAAATATATATTTTATCAACAAAATATATCTTATCTTTTATAGAATGCTATACATGTCCATAATAATTGAATGTATATATTCTATATTTTTTGTAATAAAATATATAAAAAACAGTGAAGAATACATTGTTAGGGATTTAATTAATGGACTGTGAACACTTACCTTTTATTTTTAAGGAAATTAAATGGTTCTTTATTTCAATTATATGCACCTTTCAAAGCACTACAAATGGAACATAACACATCACCTAGACATTGACTTGGGGGGGGGGGGGGGGGGGGGGCGGCGGCTTATCATAGATGTGATGTCATCATCATAACAAATGGAACTTTAATATATGATATAGATTCCACATTACACGCCTTGAAAAGGTACCCCTTCAATTCTTTATCAAACCAAACTTGGCTTCAATGTATTTTTTTTTTCTTGGTAAATTTGAAAATCGAACTCTTAATGTCTCTTTGAGGGAGGATGTGTCTCGACCACCCCGCTAAAGAGGTCTTCCACAACTTCAATGTGTTTGGTTGCTTGAATTCACTATTCTCTAAAAATCATGAAATCCTCACTTATGTGCCATCCACAACATTTATATATGTGAACTAAGGTGTGAACCATATAATATAAGTTGATAGAGATTTATTGAACCATATAATATAGTCTTGTTTTATTTAATGCCGTCCTGAACCGTATCTAGGTCCATGTGTATATGTTTATACACCTGACTTGGATTTATGAGTTCAACAAACTTTAGGTGGTCTTAAAAGAAAATAAATAAATAAATAAATAAATAAATAAAGTCAATCAAAGAATGTGTACATATATGAATTGATGGTCTCGAGTTTGGTCTTTTTCTGTGAGCCATGGAAATAAATAAATTGAGGATGTGTTTGGTTTGGAATAGTGCAATCCACTATGACTGTTGGATTTGTGTGATTTAAAATTCTACATAAATGAAAATTAGTTTTTAAAAATATATATCAATAAAAATCTTGAATGAAACATAAAGAATTTGGTTCTAAAAAAATAATATAAATTTTTTTACATCATTTTCTTTAGGTATTCATTCCTATTACAAAATAAAGTGAGCAAAAGAACTTTTTTCTTCTATTTAACACAAACACTAGTTTTGTCATGCAAATGAAATTGGTGGGTCAACTATTTCTTTGCCAAAGAAGTACATGCTACAAACAGTTTTTTGAGTTGTCAAACAAAAAATATATAGACTAAGCGTATCATAATTTTTATTAATATTGTATCTTATCTATTTCATGCTTCATATGTTTGTTCAATCTGTTGTGAGTGGCTTTTTTATGGTCATGATCTTATTCTTAGGGTGCGTTTGGTTGCGCGATTGCAAAAAACTGATTCTACAGGAATCTGCGATTGCAAACCTGATTCTGCAGGAAGCTCACTTTCTCAGGTTTTTGAAATCGCAACTTTTGGGCACTATTTGCTTGCAATCGCTGGGTTTAAAACTGCGATTACAAAACTGTTTGGTTGCGCGATTGCAAACGCAGCTTCCTGTAATCGCAATCGCAACGTAATCGCGCAATCAAACGCACCCTTAGGCCACCTTCGGATATGAAGTGGGGACGTTGAGATGTTAAAATTTTATCAGCTTTCGAAAACATTGTTTTGGCAGAGTTTCAACCACAGGAAAATCAACGAAGAAATGAAGTGCTTTTGGACTTGAAATGCAGAAATAGAAACCATTTAGATCCACATTTTACTTTTGAAACGCAAATCTAGACCATACATAGCTTCAAATAGGCTTAGACTCTGTTTGGATTTGCATTTGGGCGGATTCTGCGACATTTGTAAAACCTTTTGGATCCATGTTTAACGTTTTAGAATTTTTGAAAATAATGTTATTAAAAAATGGACTTCATTTAGAAAAGTTGGCTTTTCCATATGAGCTTAGGTCCCATTTAAATTTGTGTTTTGACAGATTTTGTATTTGAAAAACAGAAGATTTTAAACACATTTGACATTTTCAAAGTTTAATTCTACAAACTATTTCTTGCCTTTTGAGACAAAAAAAATTCAGCAATTGAAAAGTTAACAAGATAATGTTTTTTAAAAGATGAATAAGATTTTAAGAATCCCAATATTTCTACCGCATATCCAAACAGAGCTTCAATAATGGAATCACTTCATCTCAATGCGAAATTTAAAAAAAAAACATTGAAAATGATGCATCTGCTGAAGAAACCACGTCCAACAATATGAAAAATGAGGCAGTTTACAGGAAGACCGGATCTAGTCAGGATTAGATCTGATCAGTTCGGTCAGTACTGAACCAAACAACGTGAAAATTGAACTACATCACTTATAAATCGAACTGCATAACTAATTGTTGAGTATATATTTCACTCTCTTATTGGATTCAATCAACTATTGTAGAAAATATAAATTCCTTAGTATCATCAGTATCCAATAGGAGAGTAAAATATATACCTTAATAATTGATTGTGCAGTTCGATTTATAGGTGGTACAGTTCGATTTTCACGTTATCCACTACGATATTGACCAAACTGACCGGATCCAATTTTGACCGGATCCGGCTTGGTTAACACCACTCCATCAACTCCTCACCTCATCCCATATTAAATTGCTTTTTTATTTTATGTATATGAAAGAGATTAATCTCACCCCCTTCACATCCCATCCAACCTAACTCATCCTGTCATGTAGTTGATGATATGTTAGGATGGGGTTGCACTCAACAGCAGCTCTAGAAATTTTTATAGGTAGGATCATTTAAAAAAAATAAATTTTATAAAAATTTAAAAAAATTTACTCTTATCATATATTTATAAAAAAAACATAAATTTTTCTTTAAAAAATTAAGCAATTTAAATTAATAAAAAATAAATCATCAAAGAAAGAAGATGAAAAATTTTCAATATATAAATTTTTACAATTTGAGGGTTTTAAATATAAAATCTAGATCGGATAGAATCAATTGGTGGACTAGTGGAATCATATGTGGCGCCACTCTGGTTCCACCATATAAATTGTGTCATGCACAATGGAATGAGATTGTGGTTTATAAAAAGGGGACAGTTATTACCATCCCATTAACTTTTCATTCTTCAACCCGTCCCCATATTAAATTTTTTTTTATATAAAATTGGAATAGGTCAATCCCACCCCTTAAAATCCTAACCCACCCATATGAGGCTACTCACATGCTCCCCCAAATACCTTCCCGGTTATCTCCACATGTGCAACAAGATCATCGACATCGCCCTCTTCAACGAACCCTTTCACCGCCGACGGAGAGGACGACACCAAAGGAAGACTTCACGAGATTCATTTAATTTCCTCCAAACACTCTCCCCTTGTTAGGGTTTCTAAATTGATTTCCTCCTCCAACTCTCCCCACTCACCGAACCTCTCCTCCTAAGTGCGCACCTCTGTCAGATCCAGTGGTTCCCGAATCAAAATGGGTCCTTCTCGTCTCACCATCTCCGATGTAGATTTAAGCGGGCCGGTTACATCTCCCATGGAGGACGTGTAGGTTTGGCTCTGGTCGCGCGTGTGCACGGTGGGCACTAACGGGGACTCACGGCGAGCGTGCGATGGACTAGTGGCGCGGGACGGCACTATCGGGCTTGGGAGGTGGTTGGTAGTGGTGCTAATAGTGTGGTAGAGGGACTGGTTTGTTTGAAGGGGTGGGATTTATATGTTGCAATTATATAAAAAAAAAAAATAGTGTGGGATGAGTTGAAGAGTTGATGGGGTGGTATTACCAGCCCCTTATAAAAAAATATCAGGTTGGGTTGGCCAACGGGGGTGGGATTGCAGTAAATAACTGCCCCATAAATAAATCCAAGTTCCAATACAGGTTAAGTTGGTAGGCACTTGTCATATGTCTGCAAAAGCTTCCTGACAAAAAGACACGCTTTACATGGGCTGGAAATTAAGGCCCCTTGTTTTTTCTGAGAAAAAGACAATCCTCCCCTAATATTACACCTCATATTCCTCAAAATAACCAAAACAGTCTTGTTATGAATCCATGAACATGACAGAAAATAAGGTAGTGTTTGGTACTGCGTCCTGTCGGAGGTGACGTTCACGGGCGCAGGTGATAAACAAACAGAAATGCGGTTTCTGCGTTAGACATCGGTGGTGGAGACTTGGAGTTGTATGTGTATTTTTGAGTGAGTTTTTAAATGCCATGAAACAGGGATATATAGCTGATAAAAATTAAATCATATGTGAAATGGGATTACATGTGTGACTATCTTAACATTATTCTTAATCAAATATTATTGGAAGAGAGAATGGAGTGAATGCATACATCAAATAATTGGCCACATCGTCATCTTTGTAGGCCTTTTCAAGCAATCTTTCTTTTACACAAATTCTATGTAGGCTTCACACGCCATCTTGATCTCTCTTTCTTTTACACAAGTTCCCTAACACCATGACTCATACTTAGCCATTCCTACCATATTTTTACATTTTTAATTAGTTTATCAGTATATAAAATGTTTGATAAAATGATATTCTATTAATGTCTATTTGATAACTACATAAACAATTTTAGGATAGATGGTCATTATAGTATAAATATATAACGATATATATCAGTAAAATAATTCATTTTATGTTTGGTTTTGTTTTTAATTAGTCTTATTAGAAGATATAATAATAAAGATTTTATTTTTTGGTTAATTATTAATAAGTTATGAATAAAATGTGAATAAAGATTTATAAAAGTAAAAAAATAATATGACATGTGGGTCCCCCAAATTTGTAAGAGATAATGCAGTTGATTTGACATGTTAGCATTGTTACACTTAATTTTTTTATAGTCTCACGTGCAGTCTCACGTTTATCCAATGAGATATATACAACATTAAAAGAAACATAGTGAGAACTACGTATCATAATATTATCCTTATGCGTTGTTACACGTAGTTCTTATGAACAATTCATATACCTTCACAATCATCTAGTGACATATATACCTCCTTAAACAACATATATATATCTTATTAATTTTTTTACATTTAATAATAAAAATGAATTCATTATATTATTAAATATGATTTATTATTTTATTAAATATAATTTATTATTTTTAAAAAATTTAGTTCTGTAGTTTATGGGGTAGGGATATAACGGGTGAATTCATATACCTTCAACAACCCCAATTTTTTTTTGACCCCTGGAATTTTTTTTTATCCTTCATCCTTTTTTTTTCCTGATTAGTGCAACATCATACTTTGATATATATACTTATTTTTTTGGTTTACAAAAATATTATATGAAATTATATAATATGTTCTAGTTACAAAAATTTGGTTAATTTTACAGATATGTCACATTGTATGTGTATGTGAACTTGTCTTTTATATATATGCAAATCTAGGGATGATGATTAGGTTCTTTACCCGCTTCATGCGTGAGTGCAAAGATAAAATTTTACATATTGAGAATGTATTTAAGTTATGCATACAGAAAAATGACAAGACATATAATTCATGAATCTATTGAGATGACACTATATTATTACAATGTTGCTAATGGGCCCCAGAAATAAGCCCCATTGAAAGTCCCAATAGGTGGCACTTTTTATTATTCCTTATTTGACTTTTTCTATACCAAAATACAATGACAAAACTACCCTTCTTTATTTTAAAAAGTGGCTTAACTAACTAAATCCTCATTAAACCTGCAACTGAATCCCACAAAACTGCACCATTAAATCGGTCCCCACGTCATTTTGAAAAAATTTGGAATTTTAGGTTCCAACATAACATATACAAAGATTACAGAAGGACAATCCATGTATCTTAATCAATATACCTGTATCGAAAACCTGTTATGAAAATAAATATGAATTGACGCAATTATGTAGCATATACTCATTAGTCACATTACATCTATTAGAAGTACTAGTGTATTAAAAACTTCAATCTTATATTTTGGAATACCAATTATTTTTTTAAATCCTTTTGAAAATTTTGTTTTTATAAACATTGTATGTATCTTAATCAACTGTATATGAAATTGTTGTATAAAACATGTTTAAATCTTTGATTTTTGAAATAATAAATATCTGGTAGCATTTATTGATGTGGAATTTGCTGTTTATATGTATATGAAATATATATGATATATATATGGTTTTGATTTCTCTTATATTTGTTTAGAAACCTTGATTTAATTTTTAAGATACCTTGTATCTTAATAAATAAAATGCACATTTCATCAGTGAATATGCACTATATTTGAAAACTTGAATCTGAATAGTCGAATAATTTGATACAAACTAAAAAAATATGATAAATGACACAAACATAATTATATACAAGCACACAATCTAAACATTGTCATATCATATTTGGTACACAACAATGCATTAAATCAAGATACAAGCCATGTATCTGAATTTAAAATAAAATTCAGATTCAAAATGTATATTATCAAAGGAATGACGAAAAATCAAAATCAACATAAATTGCAGATCGAAAAAAGATAGCTTGTTTATATGTTCAATATAGATGGTATATATGGTTTTATTTCTCTTATATTTATTTAAAAACTCTTGATTTAATTTTTAAGATACACATGTATCTTAATAAATAAAATGCACATTTCATACAAGTGAATAGCACTATATTTGAAAATCTTGAATCTGAATAAGTCGAATAATATGATACAAAGCTAAAAAAATATATGAATGACACAATATGCATAATTATATACAAGCACACAATCATAAACGATTTACAGTCATATTTGGTACACAGCAATGCATGTAAATCAAGATACAAGCCATGTATCTGAATTTAAAATAAAATTCAATTCAAACATGTATATGATGATTCAAAGAATGATGAAAAATCAAAATCAACATAATATATCAGATCGAAAAAAGATAGCCTGAATAGATAGTCATGTTTACATTACAAACTGGTCACAAATAAAATTAAATGAATCAAAAATTTTCTCTTCTCCAAACAAAAATAAAATTCGATGTTTGTTTTCAAATCCACCGATCATCTGAAAACTAAAAAAAATGCAAAATCTTGTAATTTTTGGGTCCGAAAAATCAACCTGGAGTATCAATTTAAATGATCAATTGGAAAAAATTATTTTATGATTTATACGATTTGATAGCCATTGAGAATGAATCAATTGCTGTTGATATTGATCTTACGAGATCTTTGGGCCGATGATCTGATCTTGTTGTTACACATTTGAAATCGCTGATTTTGTGATTCTTAAAAAAACTCGATAAAAAATGGTAGATTAGATTGGTTAATAAAAAAAAGATTAATATATATTATAACCGCTCCTACATTAAAGGAAAATGATCGGTTACAAATAAATAAAAAAAACAAATCGTAATAGCTCAAGATTAATGGGACAGTTATCAAAAATAGTGATATTATTGGGGGGTAATATAGTATTTCAAACATGGGGCTTATGTTGGGGTCTAGCAATTGGAGTCCAAAAATCATTATTGATATATTTATACTCATTTTATGTAATTATGTATGTATCATATTATATTTGTGTACATGTGTAACTCTGTTTGTAAAGAGTAGTTTAAGTATTATAAAAAGTCAAGGTAAAGAAAAAAAGGGATATACAACACTCCAAGGGTAAATAAAAAATAAAAAAAGCCTAGGGGCAAAGAAATTTTTTTATGTTTAGTATAAGGGTACTTAGGACAATTCTCCCTGCATTGCCCTGTATTCATCATAGATATGATGTAATTTTAGGACAATAAATGGAACTTCGCTATGTGATGTCACTTTATTAGGACAATAAATGGAACTTCCAACAATAATGACCTGGATTCAACATTACACGCCTTGAAGAGGTACTGTATCAATTCTTTATCAAACCAAACATGGACTTCAATGCGTTTGGTTGCTACAATCTATATGCTACTATTAATTATTAAATCATGCCATTTAAATTGAGAACCTCTCCTATGTAATTCCACCACAAGCATCTATATATATATGGTCTGCCTAAGATATATGCCTTTGTAGAAAAACACATTGCTTACATCGATTAAGAAACAAAATTTACCATTCACGTAGAATTCAACTATGATAAAAAAAATTATGAGTGATGAATAATAATAAAGTTAGAACTATCCAGACATAACCTATAAAAGGTAAAAAAATTTTAAAAAAAAATTAACCTGAGTGTTGCAATAAAATGAGAATGAAAATGAATGTCATATTGATTTCTTGCAGACGCACTTTAAATTTTTAACATATATAAACTACGATTAAAGCATGACATCTATATGAAAGTTTGTAAAAATGTTGTACCAATGCCTGAATTTAAAAGTTGATAGAGACGTGTTAGTGAACCGTATATAATATTTAACTTTGTTTTTTTAAATGATCATGTACCACAATCAACTAGTGTTACGGTTATACAACTGACTTAGGGGGTTTGACAGTTTATGAGTTCAACAAATTTTAGGTGTAGACTTGCCCATTCAATCAAAGAATGTATACTGCATTATATGAATTGACCTGCCGGTGGGAACTCATTGTTTCCTGAGTTTTGGTCGTGTAGGTATCTTTGGGTCTTAGACATAAATAAATTTAAAAATTGTTCCCATATTCCCTTCCTCCTTTTTTAGCTCCGTGTGCAGCTCATATGCTTTTTTATTTTTTTTAGGGAAAATTAATTTTGTTTTTTTTTTGTAATTCTTGAATTATTTTTAGATTCCTTAAACATGTAGACTTATTTTTGAGTCACCAGGTTAGTTAGATGCATTTGATTACGCGATTGTAAAATTGATTATGTAAGAATCTAGTTTTTAAAACTGATTATGCAAAATTTTTAAAAATCACAGCTTTTGAACACTATTTATCTAAAATCTGTCTTCTATAAGTATGATTGTATAAACAATTTCCTACGCACGCAAAAGTTTTCCATTTGTATGACCCAATACAGCATTACTGTTTAAATGTCTCATCAGTGAAAATAAGTAATACTACCTGTTATTTGTTTATATTGTAAAATCGTCATCACATTATTAAACAACTAAAAAATGTGATGTGAAAAGCAAAGCAAAAAGAAAAACAATGTCCAAAAGTGTTTGTCTTGGACCGAGTTTGCCAACCAATTTTCTCCTCGGTCTCGAGGGGCGGTTTGGTCGGTCGACTTTTGGGCCCCTCTCCACCAACAATGCCCGCCCTATCAAAAGCAAGTGCAACTGTGCTTTTGTGGACCCTTGCTTTTACAATGCAAAAATAATATTAAAAAAATATTAAATTCTGTCGTATTTGTAGTCTTATCTTTGGATCGGATCAGATCAGATCATCTGTGATATGTTACATGATAAATTCATGTATTTTTATGTTTTCTATTATAAAATATATACAAACATAGAACTGGAAATGGATTACATCAATGTTCGATAAGTCTCTTTTAACCTTGATAAGATAAAAAAAACACATTTTTTATATCTTTTTGAAGTATATAATTGACTAGCAAAATATGTTATTTTATAAAAATTAAATGCATAATTTAATGAATTTAATGCGTGTATTTTTATATATATATTTTTTATAATAGATATACCGAGTTGGAGACATCGAGAACGCAATTGGGTGATAAAATAAAATAGCTTTGTTTGACAATGCGTTAAAGTTTTAATGATAAATTTATCATTTTTATCTTTATTTACATTTGTCAAATTGAGATAAAAAACAAGGATAGATGCTATTCTAGCCTATAAATAAATAAAATAGTATAATTTTTTTTAAAAAATTAGAACAATTGTCTACTCTTTATTCTATCAAACAAGATGAGTTATCATTCTCAGTTCTCACTTATTCCAATAATTATCTTTTGATTCCATCACTCGTCAAACCAGCCCACTGAATCAGTCGTCCATTTACAATTTCACCCTCAAAGATCCCCATAAATTACAAAGATTACCAAATACATGGGACCCATGTTTGGGAAAAAGACATGGCTGCGGAGATCAGATATTCGTCTTTGTTGAAGCCTAGGGACATAATGTCTATTCATATATTTATTACCTACTAAAATAGCCCTCCTTTTATAAAAAGTTTTCAAACGTGGATCCCATATTAACTTTTGTAGTTTATTTAATATGACAAGAAAATTTTGTATTTATGTTCTAAAATATATATGAACCATACGTTTTTACATCTACCCTCATAAAACCTTATTAATTACATACGTATTGTTTTAGTTTATGATAAACATTGAATATCAGTCCAAAACAATGTTATGAAATTGAATATTTCTCATTGAATTGAATAACTAAAATTGATAATAATTAAATACATAAATTATTAATGAATAATTAATGAATTAAATATGAAAAATAAAATATACACCAACAAGTTTTGTAATTCTTGTAATCATAAGTCACCATAAAATTTTAGCAGATGATCATCACACACTTATTAAAAAGAAAATGACAGTTTTCAATTATTATTTTTTACCTTTTCAAGATTTATCAATGATTCATATCTAGTTATTTAAATTTTAAGATTTCAAGATAAATTTAGATAAATCATGAATATATACACCAATCAATATTCAAATTTAAAATTTGACATTTAAAATTATGGGAAAATGACTAAAAAAATCTCTCAAAAGTTAGAAATACCCAAATCAGCCACTTTTTAAAATTATACCTAAAAAAATCTTATTTTACTATTTTGGAAACACAAAAGACTAATCTATCCTTATGCGATTAGATCCTTAATACATTCTATACCTCTTAACTTTGTTAAAAAATTTCACCCCTCTTAATTTTATTAATATATTTCACACATTTTCATTTACATCAACATTTTTTTTATTCTAAATTCTTTGTGATTAGGTGGATTTTGTGAAATATTTACTAATAATTTGAGTTTTTGACGATATAATTTGAGTTTTTGATAATGAATTACATTAAATATTGATTTTATTTTAAAAAAAATAGATATGTACTAATGATGTCATAAAAATATGTAAATAGCCCAAAAATAAAAAAATGTGAATAAAGATTTAGAATACTAAAATATCATCTCCTGCATTGGGGCACAACACATATTTAAATTACATATTATGATTATACATAATGAAAAATGATAAACAACATCATGTAAGATATATATAAGAAACACATAGTATGATATATAATAACAAAACCAAGAGGATTGATTTTCATTATGGATAGAAAGATTGGTGTTTTGTAGGAAAAATAAGTTTTTAGTGTTAAAAAGAAATATTATAGATTTAATTACATAAGGGCAGATTAATCTTTTGTGTTTTCAAAACTGTGAAATGAGTCTTTTTAGGTATAATTTTAAAAAATGGCTGATTTGGGTATTTTAAATTTTTAGGAGATTTTTTTGATCATTTTCCCTAAAATTATCTTAACAAAATTAATTTTGGTTAAACACCAATGATTTAAATTAAGATAAATCCATTTTTTAAACATTTTTATAGTAAGAAAATTTTGTAGATATATCTAATGAACATAGCTTGTGGGTTATTCAGTTATTCTATGTGAAATTTCTTTTTTTAAATTTTAAGGGTTCATTGTTTTAAAAGTATGATTTTGTAAAAAGTAATTTAATGAATCTTGATTTAGAAAAAAATTAATTTTCTTGATTTAAAAAAAAATATTTTTTGTACAAAAAGTTAAAATAAACTTTTTAATAAAACATATATTTTCAGAACCATTTAAAACATGTTTAAGTTTTTGATTTTTGCAAAAACAAAAAATACACCCAAACACCAAACGACCCCTAAGAAAAAATTAATGCTGGGTTTGAGTCAATAAATAATTTTCTTGTGGTTACAACCTTCACAAACCTTGTATTTTCACTAACAAAACCCTTGTAAACTTATATATATATATATATATATATATATATATATATATATATATAGGGAGCCGATTAGGTGCGGTTTACGGTCGGTGCGGTGCGCGATCACGGGCCGTCGATCACGGGTCCATCGCATCGGACGGTCGGGTGCGATTCACGTCGACCGTTGGATGCGATGGACCCGCGATCGGACGGCCCACGTCGTAAACCGCACCGACCGCATACCGCCGTAATCGCGACCATATATATATATATATATATATATATATATATATATATATATATAGAGCACCGATTAGGTGCGGTCGTGTATGAGCACGATTAGGTGCGACGGCCGCACCGTGCGGCGTTGACCACGGGTCGTCGATGTCCATCGCATCGGACGGTCGGGTGCGATTCACGTCGACCGTTGGATGCGATGGACCCGCGATCGGACGGCTGCCGCACGGTGCGGCCGCCGCATCTCATCGCGGTCGTGTATATATATATATATATATATATATATATATATATATATATATATATATATATATATATATATATATACACGACCGCGATGAGATGCGGCGGCCGCACCGTGCGGCAGCCGTCCGATCGCGGGTCCATCGCATCCAACGGTCGACGTGAATCGCACCCGACCGTCCGATGCGATGGACCCGTGATCGACGACCCGTGGTCAACGCCGCACGGTGCGGCCGTCGCACCTAATCGGTGCTCATATATATATATATATATCGTATAACAATTTTTTTTCATGTGATCCTAAGATTTGATCCTAAGATATGACAGTTTGAAAACAATTTTGAGGTGATACCAATTTTCTAAGGGTGTTGTTACACTTAGTCATTTTTATAGTATAAAATGCAGTCTTATATGCATCGTTAAAAATCTAATAAAACATATACATCGATAGATAAAAGCATATGCATCATTAATTTTTTTTTCACATTTATTAACAATGAGTTTATTCAATTCAAAATAGAGTAAATATACATCTTTTATCAAAAAGAAAAATTCAAATAACCCCTTATAAACGGTTCAAAATCCATATAACTCTTGTGATTTTTCTTAAAGTCTATATAATCCAATGGAAACACCTATATAACTCCAAACAGCCCCCCTAAATTAAGGCAGACATGAGGAATATTATGTTTGATCAACTCTCATTCTATTCCCAGTATGTGAAACCCCCCTTACAATATGTTAAAAATATTAAAAACCATATATAAATGATGATTTTACCCATTCAGAATAAGATTATCAAACCATATCCAAAGGGGTAAAATAATTATTTATAGAAATTTTTTTACATTTTGGTTTTTAGGTATATGTGTTTTGAGGCAAGGTTAACCAAATCGAACAAACAAATTTTTTTTTATCTGTCAACAAAAATTTAACTGAATGAGTTATTTAGATTTACATAAATAATTTTAGGGGTTATAAATCAAGGGATCAGATGTACATGGATATTTTCTTTTATCAAAACATATACATTATTATTATTATATTATGATGTTTAATATTTAAAAAAAATAAAAACACATGTAGTTTAAGTTTTGTACAGTAAAGAAAAACTAGCTTGACATTTTTCATTTTTTAATTATAAATATCATTTTAAAATTGTTTTTTTTTTTTAAAAATAGATAGACACACGGCTAATAAAATTAGACATTGACATCAAAGAAAATAAAAAAAAGCCACCCGTAAATCCAGCTAAGCAACATGAAATTAAAAGATTCTTCTCTCTTCATGTCTACTCACTCACCTTTTTTTTCTTTTTTTTTTTGCCCCCAACATCCCACAGTACCTATTCAAATCTCTCTCTAAAAATAAAAGCCATTGCAATTCATTCTTTCGTTTACTCTCTCTCTCTCTCTCACAAAAACTTTCTTCGTCTCTTCAATTTCCACAAACACAAACAGAGAGATCCGAAACAAAGAGAGACTGAATTTCCGGTACCACTTTCAGATCGATCTCCATAGCTCGATCTCTCTGATTTCTCTGTCGATTTTCACGTTCTTATGTTCTGATCGGAAATCGCTCTCTCTCTTTTCGGTTTTAAAGAAGAATCGAATATTCAATAAAGCTCTTTTTTTTTTGAGCTTCCGATTGTTCGAATCTGAGAGGTTTCAGACTTTCAGTAGATCCATCGTTTATTCTTTGACGAGTTAATGTTTTTGAAAAGTTTGATTTTTGTAAAAGATTTTTTTTTTTTTTCGCCCAACTTTGACGTTTATGCTCTGTATCTCTCTGTCATCTTTTTTTTTTGTAATTTAAAAAAATAGCACGAGAAAAGATGATCGTGTTTTCCACAACTTCCTATGAAATCGTGATTTCTTTTTGTTTTGTTGTCGTTTATTCCCAAAATACCCATTTAATCTCTTGTTATTCCCAAAATATCACCATTTCGAAAGTTTAACGGGACGGTCGAGGCGACTCAAACAGTCTTTGGTTTCGTTTTCATGTTCGACTGATTTTAGCCGTTGATTTGTTTTTTATTCTATTTTATTTTATTTGGTCTGCTTGTAGGGTCTTGAGAGGATTTGAAAGACAAAAAAAATGGAAGATAACAACGAAGCGGTCGCTGGGGAAGTCCAAGTTAAGGTGGTTGACAACTCTGATTCAACGGTAACTATTTTTTTTTTATGGTTTTGTTTGATATTTATTTCGTTGAGTCCAATCATAACCGCTCAATTTTTTTTTTTTTTTTTTACCTGTGGTCATTAAAAGGTAGAACCTTGATTGTTTTTCAGTTTGGAGTTTGGTTTTTGATGTTTGCTTAACAAGTCTAGTTGGTTGTTTTTGATGCCACTAGTGAATTTGGGCCTGTTGTCATTTAAAGAAGGAAAATGTTACGTGCAGTTCCTTTTCAATCCAAATTTCAGTCCACACATGTTATGCTATTGTAATGAAGTATATACTCCAATGAATTGCATAGATCTATTTATAGAGAATTTGAATTTTTTAAAAGAGGTTATATGTCTTGAAATTTGAGTAAACTCGGCAGTCGCCACATCATTGACACAGTATGTGTCATCGTATAACACAGAATATACTCCACTATGTTAGTATATATATACTCCATTAAAAAAATGTAACATATATGCATTTAATTATATGAGTATGTACTATGTACTACAGTTTTTATAAAAAAAATATATTTCATTAGCCAAGTATGTACTTCAAAAATAAATCAAAACGTGTGAGGATCCAAAAGGACCGAGTGTAGCATTTTCTTTATGAAAATACTCTTAATGAAGGTGAGATCTAATGGTTGATTAAAATGCTTTTCTACTTCTATTATTGGTACGGATATGTAAACAGATCTAATGCATCAAACAATTGGATTTTGTCCTTCTTAATTTAAATTCATACTTTCTTGATTAATATTAATTTGATTCAATATATTGAATTTGAATTGGTAGTAAACCCTTACATATAACAATTCATGTCATATGTTCCTATACCTAAATAAGAGACTTCGGGTCTATACTTCTCCGAACTTACTCCTGAAAACAACCTCACTTTTCCTTAGATCGTGATGTGTTGAATACAATTACCTTGAAGTTTTCGTGTTGAATGGATAGAGGAGACTAAATATATCTCCTTTAGAAATTAATCCCGTAATAAATTCCAAGATCTCGAGAGTCACCTAAAACTTTCATTGGATAAACTGAGAATCACTTAATTGATTAACACAGAGACAAGATTGTGGTGTCAGATCTTAACTTATGTTGATTGGTTACCTGCTTCCTGATCGGTTCTTGAGTTGAAGATGTGGCTCATGGATGAGTGGTCTGGCTGGGGGATCTTCTTGTCTTTTTGGTAGAAAAGATGGTTCTTGCCACAAACATTTGACTCATATTAGCGTGGTGAACAATCTTTGGGAGATCAGTAATAAGAGAGAAAATCTTATGCGTAACTCTTTGGAACATGGGAAGTTTGATATTTATACATTGGGCCGCCATGCATAATTCCATTTGCCCCAGACAAGTTGAATGTGTCAATAGCGTTTGTAGTTTTTGTCTTCTCCATAATGCTCGGATGATCTATAGTGATACTCAGGTGTTAAGACACATGATATAGATTTTGTAGTTGTTTGTTCTGGTCAATCATTGAACACCTTGAAAGTTGGTGGGGCCGTGACATGCCCTTAGTCATTGTCTCGTGTGACACCACCCTTTAGGTGATTCTTTGAGAATTTCCATCAAGTTGCCTTGTCAACATTTGATCAGGGTTTTTGAATTGATAAAATTGAGGATGCGTGGTGGGCTATAATGGTTGGAAAACTTGGGCCTACAGATGTCCCCTTTTACGTCACTTTTGAATTTTGATAAGATTCAGGGAAGATGTAGGAGGAAATGTTTCGTCCCTATTCTGTCGCTTGTCATGGTTTTGTCAATGCTCCACATGGGATCCCGTATGTAAGTAATCATTTACTGAACCATGTTAAGTGAAACATGTCTCATATGAATTGGTGCTTGGTGAGTGGTGGTGGGAATATTTGCGGAAGTCATCAATGAACCTGAGATCAAAAGAGAAAAAACAACACACAAGAAACACAAAAATTTACATGGTTCGGCTTTATGGCTATATCCAGGATGCAAAATTCGAGAGTATCAACTATATTAAATGTGAGATACAAGATATTACAAAGCTCCCATAGAGTTTTCCCTCTCTAAGCTACCCCACTTAACCTCTCTTGAATATCTACATTTTTGTCATGCCCTAAAGTTACTTCCTATGTGGAATTTATTAGTATGTAAAAAAATAAGCCCAAACATTTGTTCATTCTTTTATTTGTGCTAGATTGGATGTCCGATTGTTATTGCATGGGACGTTGTTTGCGAGCCCTTGGGTTGGTTTTTGCCCCAATTCATATAATGCAAGCATTTGTTTCTGGCCAACATTGTATCCATTCAGATCCCTTATCAACAGGGTTGGGGGAATTGTTTTGGGTCTATTCATGATTCGATCACTTAGACGGTGATCATATTAGCATCATTCCATTCATTCGGCTTGATCCCTTTCATTGACATCAGCCTCATTTTTTTTTGGCTTGAAATTCCATTATCTTTGATCTCGGACAATTGGTTTGATGGTGCAAATCATATAGCGCCATCAATTGGTTTGATAGGCTCGAAACTCCATTATCTTTGATCTTGGATAATTGGTTTGATAGGCAAACTAGGAATTTCCATGGTGTAGGGATGTGCACCTTGCGTGGTTTGATGGTGCAAATCACATAGCGCCTAGACCATAGGTCTCTACCACTTCATATGGCCATTCCTAGTTTGCCTCAACTTCCCAGCTTTCAAATCTTTGGCATTATCGGGGACCCTTAGGGAGGACCAATTCCTCGAGCTTGAAGGGTTGAGATTCACCTTCTATTTCTTGAATGTTGGTTATAAGTGGCGAGCCTAATGATGGCGGTCTTGCCTCGCTCATTGAGGATATCGATCTTGAGCTTGAGCTGCTATAACACCTTTGAACTCCAATCAATAAATGAACAATTTATTGGTTGAAAATTTGGGCCTGCTTGAGGTTCAATCGTTTGGATATTTGTGGTTGAGATTGGTGTTGGGAAATTAGGCTGGCTTGAGGGTCAACCAGTTCAACCACCACCATCATAACCACTCTTTCTCATATGTACGAATATTTGGTAACATTTTTTTTCTTATAGATAGTAGATTGGTCATTTACTAGTTAAAGAAGAAATACATAGCCACAAACACCAAAAAAGGAAAAAAAGGAAAAAGGTAGAAAGAAAATGGGGAAGTGGGGACTATGAAGACAAGTTGTCAACAAAATCCCCATCCTCGAGCAAAGGATTACTCCTCAATTACAAGTTTACCCCACCCAAAAACAAATTGAAGATGCCCCAATACAACAACCTACCCATTCCGAAATGAAATCTTTCCATCAAATCTCATGTCTTCATAGAGCCAAAAAACCATGACATTTCTTGCGAGCCATAATGCCCATGCCGTCGCTGGGATAAGGTTTGGGAGATCTTTGCTTTTTTACTATGGTCTCCTTTTTCTTAAGACTTGCCCACCCTGCACAGTTCTTCTAGCGAGGAGAAGATATGCTTAATACCCGTGGACAAGAGTCTACCAAACCATTTAGGCAGCCGGACATTCAATGAAAAGATGAATAGTTGTTTCCTTATGAGAGTCACACAGCCCACACAACGTGGGATCCTCCGGGGCTCACCGAGCCCGATACACATTGGTTAGGAGACGTTCTTGGTACAACAATAAACATTTAAAGGTAACATATTAGTTGCATAATATTTTAATGTTATCCTTATATGACGTACTAAGATATATGCATACTTTTAATTGAAAATAGAGAAGTGGAAGATTTTGTTGTGTGTATTGTAATGAAAATATAAGTTTTTCAAAAAGAATATTTGAAAAGGAATGCAAATATGTGTTTTTTTTTGGGTAAAAAAGAATTTGTATTGCTATATGTTAGTAGATACAGCGATGATGCTAATATTTGTTAGTAATGTATGAAAATTGAAAACTAACATAAAATCTGAAAGTAAAACTAATAAGAGATAGAAGAAAAGGTGCGCGACTCATTAAGGTTAAGTGTAGCGGGCAGCTATGTTCAGATTTTTTTGGTGGATGATATATATTGTACATTTGAGTTAATCTTATTTTTCTCTTACTTTTAGTTTAGATTTTCTCAATTTTGTAATCGGAGATCTCTCATCTACTTTTGCTCGATGGACATAATTATTAGGTGAATTGCCAAATCTTTTTTCAAAAAAAAAAAAAAAAAAAGAGATAGGGATCAAAAGATTGCAAACTATTGACAAGATATTAAAATACTTAAATAGCTTTCCACGCAATCCAAAAGACCCCAAAAAATAAAAAAATCTCCAAAGTTTTTCAACTTCAAGGTTGAAACAACCTCTGTGAGACTTCAAGTTTCACTAAAAGCTTACAAATATTTTGCCAAGTATATTCAAGGATCTCCAAGATACTAATATAAACAAATTCTAAACTTTGAGAATGGATAGACAATAGAGCTTCAAAGGTGATGTTTGAGTGATTAGAATGCTTCGCATGAAATATTTAGAGTGTAGAGTGGAGAATGTTTGTTTATCTTTAGAGTCCATTTTGGACCCCAGTCAACCACACCCTCTCCCTTTCTGACGACTCCGAATGGATAGTTTTTCTACTATTCATTAGAGACCGGCACACCTGCGTTGCACATGCATGGCACCTGTCGCACATGAATGCAGCTCATCTCCCCCTTTCTGACAACCCCCAATGCAAGGCACATATCACACATAACTGGTACATATGATGTGTATGTTAATCTACATGGATCATGGGGCACAATGGAACGTGTTCTCGCACTTTAGACACTTGAATGGATACTTGAAGGGACACAACCACATACAATGAGGTTGAGAAAATAGTATAACCATGACTGAGGTTATTTTAATCAATATTTTTGGGACCCCTACGCCAAACATACCCTAAAAAGCCTATCTTTTCTCCTATGAGTTGGTCTGAAGAATACACTACAATTAGTGTGTGTTTTTATTTTCCATCCCTTGTTGATAATTGATGGTTATCTTAGCATTTTTTTGTAAAGATTTATTCAAATCTAAATAAATCAAGTGTTCTTAATAACCTTAATGGAGTTACTGAGAGTGATGTCTGTTTTCATCACCTTTTCAATCTTAGAGATGGACACTAGAAGGTTAAAAATTCAATTCCATTTTGTGCACAATGGAATTGAATGGATCGCATCGACTCATGGGCATCATATCGTGGTGTGAACCATCATTGAACAACATTGTCATTGAAGACACACACTTTCTCCTACTAGATCTTATTGTAGAATTTTATGACTTTTTGAATATGTTGATTTTTGTTATATGGTTGGAACTCTGTTGTCTGTTTGCTCGGGGTTTTGGCTCCCTTTTGTAAAACAACATTCAAAAGTTGTTGTTGGCATATTACACGTCACATGAATTGCAAATGTGAGCGGGTTGTATTGAATGAATTATGATTCGATAGATCTAATTGTTTGAAGAATTGATGACTCAAAATAAATTCCCAAAGACCTCAAATCCAAGCTCTAATATACCCTATTGCCTTTGGTTGAAATGATCTTTGTATTTTACAAATCATTTCTGGTTTTGCACATTCGCATGGCACGAATGAACGGACATCACGAGGTATCCTAAATAAAAACATGAATCGCGCTTGTCGTTTGAACAACAAGAATGTAATAGTAGTGGGGCTGTCTTTATGCATTTCCATCATTTGAAATATAATTGCCTTCTCACCAAAGAAGTAATTTCTGTCATTGTGAATGAGGAAGATTATGCTTGAATGAAACCTGCCTGATCCCTTTTGAAATACGTTGCATGTTCAAATGAGACGTTGGCATTTGAACGAGATTGTTATGAGAATGCAAGAAAATTCTTAATATTTTTTTTTTTCAAAATAGACTTATTTTGTTGAGTGATTGAGATGTTTTAGAGAGATTTGGATGTGAAAAATCAAGAGAACTTTTTGAAAAATATTGTTTGTGTTTTTGAACTCTTGTTTTTCAATTCCTATGTTTGATCTTAATTTTTTTATTCTGAAAAAATATTTCATTTATAATCTCTAAAATAATCTTAGAGCTTATCTTTCAAAAACAGATTTATATTAGTCCTAGGACACCTTCCACCAAAAACATGAATGCTTAATTTTTTTTTGTGGATTTGAGTGGTGATTTTTTTTCATGGACCTGAAGAAGGTTGGAAAGTGCAACTTCGCAGATTCAATTATTGATTATTAAAGGATGTGAAATATTATTTTATTATCTTTCTTCTAGTCTTCTCTCTTCTTCCACTGTCCTATATCCATTTGGTATCAGAGCTTTGATCAAAATTCTCTCTTCTTTTCTATATTTCTCTCCTTCTCAGTCTCTCTCTCCCCTTCTCTCTTCTTCTTCTGTCCTACATCGCCTGTTATCCCTCTAGGCCTTCTACATTATAAGAGGGAATTTTAAGAATCTGGAGATTTTAGAGAGAGAATCTGTAGTTTAAGCATATGAAATTGTTTTCACAATCGATTATAGTGTTGAATAATTTTCCTCAATTAGATCTTGTCACATGGACAAATAAAAAGGGAATGAACAAGAAGTGTGGGCTGAACACCAAGAGGGCCAAACACCCCAGTGAGGGCTAAACGCCTGCTGCATAGCCGACTTCCTAAAAGATAGGTCTTTGCTCTTCTCAACATAAATGCAGCCAATAAACCAGATGCCCAAATCGAAGAGAAGATTTCTTGGGTTCCAGAAACAGAGATCAAAATACTGTCAAAATTGTTATAAATGCACCGATCTAGATGAAAATGATAGGCACTTTAAAAAAAATAATATGTTATTCTTTCCTCAACAATGACTTGAGTCTGTGGCAGGTTCTCCTGCTCGCCAACGTCCACCAACAGTGGCTGAACAAAATCTTCGCTACACAAATGATTCTAATCAATATATGATCGAGTCACTTGCACTGGTTCACTCTTTTGAGTGGTAGTGTGTTTGGGAATGAAGGGCTTGTCAAATACTGGGGAGAGTTTAATGCCCAACTACATACCATAGTCCTAAAATAATAAAACATATTGAAACCTTTTAGGACTCTTGAAAGTCTTCAGTCCATATGTTGGATCAAACCCTTTAGAGATTCATTCCACTAGATCTTGTATCCGATTTAGTCCATCAATGCCTGAGTAGGTCACTGTGACCACTTTTCCCATTTTGACCACTATGTTTTTTGGCCTCAGGAACTCCTAGTCACTGATTCCAGACAATCAATGAATTCCCTAAACTGCATTTGGTCATGAATGAAAGAGTCCTACCTTGTATTCAAATTGGAGTTCCAAAGCCCTCTAGATGGTCTATACTTTTTGGTATTTATATGTGAAACACACTTGTACCTGTAGTTTTGAGCATTATTTTTAATATTTGGATGCAGGAATGTTGTCATGGTGATGATTTTAATCATATCATTTGATGTGAAGTAAAAAATGGTAAAAAATATTCATGCATTGTAAACCATGAACTTTGAAATCTGTGACATGATAACTGTAATATTTATGTTATGTGTCTGTACATATATTGTTAAAGGATTTCACGTAACTAACTTGGTGGTAGAGCAATAGGGGTAAGGAGAAATGTGCACATTGAAACCACTGTTATGGATAACAGTCAGAATGGCCACATACAATCTATAGATGACTGTTTCTTTACAGATTAAATGTTCTGATTTGATTTGATCTTGAGCTGCAACTCCAATTTTTGGTTCAATCCCCACCATCTCATACAAAATCTGCAGCATTGTCTCAGAATACCATTTGATGTTGAAATTTGTCACAGATTGAAGGACATGAGGTGGATATCCTAACAAATGCTGCTCTGCACCAACCGACAGTGGAAGCAACCAAAGAAGAAGATGAAGAAAATGCTTTGGATGGCGAGTTTATAAAGGTCGAGAAGGATGTTGAAAGTCAAACACCGAGACATTCGGTGGCCAACACAGATATATTAGAAGCTCAAGATAAGATTAAAGCTCTAGAATGCAAACTTGAAGCCATTGCCCAAGAACTTCAGCGCTCAGAGTCCGAGAAAACCCAATTAAAATCAGAGACTGACACTGCAAAAGATGAGTTACAAGAGAGAAAGAGATTCTGTGAAGCACTTGAACTTGATCGGAAGAGTCTTGAAACTGAGATTGAAGAATCCAAGGTGAAGTACAGTCTGCAGATCAAGGAGATGCAGGAAGCATTGGTGACTCATGAAGAAAGGCAAAAGGAGCTGATCGATGTGAAGGAATCTTTCGATGGGCTGGCTGTAGAGCTTGAAGGCTCAAGAAAGAAAATGGAAGAGCTTGAGTTCCAGTTGCAGGCTTCAGTGAACGAGGCACAGCGGTTGGAAGAGTGGAGCAAGGAAAGGGACTCTCATGCACAATCCGAATCTCAGAAGGCCCAAGAGTTAGAAAGGTTGTTCGAGTCATCAAAATTGGGTGCTAAAGAAATGGAAGATCAGATGAGTGCCATCCAGGAAGAGATGAAGGAACTGTATAAGAAGGTTGCAGAGAACCAACAAGTTGAGGAAAAGCTTACTAGTACATTATCAGAGCTTTTGTCAGTTCGAGAAGAATTGGAGCTTTCAAAATCTCTAATGGCAGATCTAGAGGGGAAGGTTTCTTCTGGTGAAGCCACCTTACAGGAGTTGACAGAGGAATTGAATCTATCTAAAGCTTCAGAAGAGAAGTTAAGGGAGGATGTTTCAGCTCTGGAGGATCTGTTCTCTGCATCCAAAGTTGATCTTCAGGCCAAGGCTGCTGAACTGGAAGGAGCAGAATTGAAGCTTCAAGAAGAGGGGAAGGTGAGGGAAACTATTGAAGAGAGCTTCAAAGAGCAGCAATCACAGCTTTTGAGGTTGCAAGAGGAATTGGTTAGACTGCAGGGAGACAAAGAAGCCCTTGAAGTTAGTGTTTCTGAAAGTGACAATCATATGTTGAAGATGAGGGATTTGTGCAGAGACCTTGAGGCAAAGCTGAAGACATCAGATGAAAATTTTGTCAAGTCAGATTCCCTCCTGTCACAGGCTTTGTCGAACAATGTGGAACTTGAGGAGAAGTTGAAGTCACTTGAAGCACTACATCAAGAATCCAGTGCAGTTGCCGCCACTGCAACACAGAAGAGCCTTGAACTGGAAGAGATTATTCAGGCCTCCCACTTGGCAGAAGAGGAAGCAAAATCTAAATTAGCAGAGATCGAGACACAATTAATATCTACTGAGCACAAGAATCTAGAGCTCCAACAACAACTGAGCCTGGTGGAATTGAAAAATGCTGACGCGGAAAGAGAAATTAGTGAGCTCCAAGCAAGAACATCTGAGCTTACTGAATCATTGAAGGGCATTGAGGAAGAAAGTGAACTCTCCAGATGCAAAGTGTTAGCCTATGACGAGAAGGTTGAACAATTGGAGTCCTCCATGACAAATATGATTTCCATAAACCATGAGCTTGAGAAGCAGTTGAAGGAGCTTGAGGACAGATGTGGGGAACATGAGGGACGAGCTAGTACATCCCATCAGCGTAACTTAGAACTTGAAGACTTGATCCAGGTTTCTCACTCCAAAGCAGAAGATGCTGTGAACAAGGTCGGAGAATTGGAGTTAATTCTTCAAACTGCAAACTTCCGAATTCAGGAGCTTGAAGAGCAACAGCATGTTGCAGAAACAAATTATAAGAATGCCCTGATGGAAGTGGAGCAGTACAGCGCTAAATTATGTGAAGTCACCTCAGAATTGGAGGATTTCCGAGAAAAATCAATGAGTCTTGAACGTGCGCTAGATGCTTCCAATGAGAAGGAGAGGGAGTTGACAGAGACCATGAATGTCATGATTGAGGAAAGGAAAAGATTTGAAGATGCATCAATCAATTCGACTCTAAAGCTCTCAGAAGCTGAAAATCTAATTGGAGTGTTGCAAAAGGAGTTGATGTCTGTACAAGAGAAACTGGAAACTGTTGAGCGAGATCTTGAAGCAACTGGTGTAAGGGAGATTGAGATAGTGGAGAAGCTTAAATCTGCTGAAGAGCAGCTAGAGGAGAAGGGAAAGGTGATAGAGCAAGCTACCACAAGAAGTTTGGAGCTGGAGTCAATGCATGAATCTCTGAGCAAAGATTCAGAGCTAAAACTTCAGGAAGTGATGGTGACTTTCTCACAGAAGGATTCTGAAGTACATGAACTATACGAGAAAGTGAAGTCTCTTGAAGATGAAGTATCATTTCATAAAGAGCAGGCAGTTGATGCATTTGAAAGGGCAGCCTCACTGAAGGCTGAATTGGAAAGTAGTTCGGCGGCATTGGTTGCTCTTGAGAAGACAATTGAGGAACTCAAAAGTAATGTATCTGAAACAGAAATAAAAGCTGGGCAATTCTCCTCTGAAAATGAACTGTTATCCATGACAAACTCAAAGCTTAAGCAGGAACTGGAGGCGCACGAGTCGAAGGTTGGTGAGCTGCAACAGATTTTGAGTACTGTGCATGCAGAAAAGGAAGCAACCTCTGTACAATTGGCTTCACACATGAAAACGATATCTGAACTAACAGATCAGCATGCAAGATCTCTTGATGTTCAATTGGTGTCTGAATCACGCATTGAGGAAGCTGAGATTCAACTTCGTGAAGCTATTGAGAGGTTCACGCAGAAAGATTCTGAAGCCAATGATTTGATCGAGAAGCTGAAGGCACTTGAATCCCAAGTAAGGATATATGAAGAACAGACCAATGAAGCATCTGCGACTGCAGAAACTCAAAAGTTGACCTTGAAGAAGCTCTATTGAAACTGAAGAATGTAGAAACCGTTCTTGATGAAGTGAAAGCAAAAGAAACAAAGTTTGCTGCAGAAAATGAATCTTTAGCTGAAACAAATTTGAAACTTACTCAGGAATTGTTGGCATATGAGACAAAGTTGACTGAGTTGCAGACAACATTGAATTGCGTTTCTGAAGAGAAAGAGGGCACATTAGAACAACTTCATTCATCTAATAAGGTGATAGAGGATTTGATGCTACAGCTTGCTTCTGAAAGAGAGAGACTACAATCCCAGGTTAGTTTCCATTTTTTGTAATCACACCATTTTGGACCTACAAAGGATTCTAATAGACCACTTAAAGCTGAATATCTATTTTCTGTATGCAAAACTAAAATCTTGTTCTTATAATTGAGATATATGTAACCATTCATTTTATTTCCTATGTAAAACAATGAAGTAATGATATTGAATTACTAAAATATGCAGATATCTTCTCTCATGGAAGAGAACAATCTACTCAACGAGACACATCAAGGTGCAAAAAGAGAACTTCAAGAAGCTGTAATCCAAATGGAAGGACAACTCAATGAACAGAGGGAAAAAGAAGTCTCTCTCATTCATGACATGGAGGATCTCAAAGCCCAACTTGATGAGAAACATGTAATGCAAACCCGCATTGATGAGCTCAAACAACAATTGTTGCTGGCAGAGACTCAATCCAGAGAAGAGGTAATGGCATTTCTACACATTAGCAAAATTATGTAGATAAACATGTCTTTGTTAGTTATATCATAAGCTTAATTAACTGCTATATATCTATCAAATCCTTCAGATAAATAGCATCAACTCTGTTGCTGCTAATAAGGAGGCAGAGCTAGTATCTCAACAAGAATTACATGCAAGCAAAGTCCAAGAAATAAGCCTTCTAAATGAGAAGCTTGTCCAACTCCAAAATGAGCTACATCTCTCTCATGCCACCATCACTGAACAGGTTCTCTTTATGATCTCTCAGTCTCTCTGCCTGCTTGCTTTTGTAGTGAATACCAAATTTGTATACTATCACTGAGAAGTGTTCTTTCCCATACTCACCTTGGCGAATGATATGATATGCATGGGAGAATGTGGAAACTTATGAAGTTCCATGTTTTCTGATTAGCCACAGCTGGTGGGAAATATCCCTGAACTCCTGTACTGATGTATTTTATATTGACGCTTTGTATACAAACAGACTTAAATTACACTTTGAATTTGAAATGTTTCCATTGAAATCTCGGAAGCTAAGGTTTTATAATACTAAAAAGAATCACCGTATTTATGTTCTCTATATTCCTACTTGGTTTGCATTCTCATTCTCTCTCAAAATTAGTTTTTCAGGTAAAAATTATGTTTAGTGCTAAGGGTGTAGATCATTGCTACACAGATAAAATCCAAGGTGGACTTTCAAAAAGATAGAAATTGATGGATCATGTTGTTAAATAACTAGTAGCAGTCAATTTCAAGTAAATCATATGTTGGTTAATGCTTATTTTCATCAGTAACTATTGCGTTCAGTAAAAAACCATGCCTGTGTTATATTTTTTATACATAGATTTATACCTATCCACGATTCAATTTTCATTGTTCACTTTCTGGATCTTCCATTGCCTGAACTAATTATCAATTACCAAGAATGAATATTTTGATAATATACAATTTTAATGAACAGAAAGAAATAAATATGACACAGGGCTTGGAGAAAGAAGCGACTCAGCGTTCACTTGAGGAGCTTGAGTTGAAACATCAAAGTGCTTTGCTTCTACAAAAGCAAGTTGAAGAACTTGAGCAGAAATTGCAACTGGCTGAAGCAAAATATAATGAAAAGGTAAGTTTTTTTTATATTAAAATATACTTTTAATGACATTAATTTAATACCCCCTTCTATAAACTCAGAATAGGTTTATCACAATTGTACATTATTTGGCTTTCATGTTCACATCTTTTGTTCCGCAAACACCATCATACTGATACAGGTGAGAAAAACACCTTTTTAACTGCCCTGGCATAGTGCTAGAAACAATCCTCTTTCTTGTGCTCATAAATATGTTGAAATTTCTAACTTTAGTTCAATTTACCCATCTCTTTTCTCATTGCTCAGTTTATTTTTATGAACAACAAATATAAGATGCTGTTTGATCCCAATTGCTGATCTCTAACATATTATGGTAATAGTGAGTTAGAATACCGACTAGTCCTTGCATCCAATGCCTCAAGCCCAGTTTTTATATTAGGACAAATAAATTCAGTAATTTTTATTATAATTGAAAATTATAGTTAAACTAGTTTGATGTCCATGTTATGCTTCTGCCCATTTATCCTGTTATCATGTGAACTGGTTAGACATTTGCACTGACATTTTAACTCCTTCAGGATGTTGAATGGGGAGGAAAACTAGCCAGTGTCAATGCAGAGCTTGATGAGTTGAAAAGTAAGTTGAGTCAAGACCAAAAATTGGAGGAGAAGATTGTAGAACTACAGCAGCAGCTGAATTTGGCTAATACCTTGGAGGTACAGGCAAGTTTATTATCTATAGATCATGAAAAATGTTGTGTGATCGTCCTCTATTTCTAGAATCATTATGTTGTAGTACACTTCATAAAATGCGGAGCTTCCAAGTTTGCCATGCATAGTAGTAATTCCAATATCTAGACAATATCAATACCTACTGCTATCCTCCATATAATAGAGAAAAAATTCCTTCTTCTATTGCTTGATAATGGGCTTGAACCTGACATAGATATGAGTTAGCCAATATGTTTCCTATTCTGCACTCATCCATTTATCATCTAGCAGACTAGAATACAGAGCGTTTCTTTCAATCCAATCTTGACAGACATTACACCAAAAAAAAAAAAAAAAAAATCGACATATATTTAGAAATTGTTAACTTTTACTCTCCAAAGGTTCACAAACCATTGTTTATCTTTTTTTCAGTTCTCTGTTCTAAGTAAACGCAATGATTAATCGCAGTTGAATTATGCATTTTGTGCATTTAGAAATTCAAGTTTCAATCATAGAACAACCATTTTGTTTCCTGATATTGTTGACTTATTGTCTGAGGTAATACTGCAAAATGAAAATTTAGATTGATTTTGTTGTGCAAATGCATGGTGAATGCTAACCACAAAAAAATGGTCTATTATACATTAGGCCACTGTCCACATAATATATATCTTACGGGATATGCATAAATCGCACTCAGATTTAGTGAGTCTAACAGGGCCATACTGTTATCATGTCACCTACATGTACAAAATTTATCTGATCCTTTTCCCAATTATTTGGAATGACCTTATTTTATAAATGAGTTGAACAGAAAACTGCACTGGCTGTCACAACGCTCATCTATCAAAGATTAGTTCTGGTAACATTGAAGTGGCACAGTAGCATGCATTCATATAGTGTTTTTCTAATAATTAGGTCCCATTGTCACCAGTAGATTTTGGACACAAGCTTGATGACCACGAATCCATAACTGTGCCCACCAATGTATTGCTTACAATGGCTACACCAGATGACTATATAATTGACGTAACTGTGTTTGTAGAAGTCTAGATTTTTGGACATGCGCACTTAATTATATGCTCAACATCTTCACTGGATGGTCCGTTATCAATGCATACAACTTCATTTGCTTGACAGTGTTATGTTTCAGTTTCAGCCTACAATTCTAATTCAGTGAATTTTAGCAAGTGAAATGTTACTCTTAGTCATTCCCGTAAAATGTTTGCAGGCCAAGGTCGGGGTAGAAGCCGAGGTGGGTGAGATTAAATCGCGAGATCTCGGATCACCCATTTCAACCCCGTCAAAAAGGAAGAGCAAGAAGCGAAGCGAGGGGACCAATAGTCAGGCAGCAACTACGTCATCAGCGCCAAAGACTGAGACTCTGGCTGAACCATCCCATGCCTTGACCTTCAAGTTCATCATGGGAGTGGCTATTGTGTCTGTGATACTTGGCATAATTCTTGGTAAGCGATATTAGATTTCCATTTATTATTATAAATTATGTAGTATTTGTTATTGTTATCTGGAAATAGACATGGGGAAAAAATAAAAATAAAATGGCTGTCAGATTTGAGTTTGGGAGTTGGGTTAGGGAATTGGTTTTTTTTATATATTGTATTCCCTTCCCTTAGTTTACATTTGTTGTTTGTTAATTGTTATGCTGTAGTTTTGATGTATTTTGGATTTGTGTTATCGTTTGAATAAGCTACAATGTGAATATTTTGTGTTGTATGGTGTCTTCTTGATTGTACTTTTACATTCTCTTCCACTTTTTTCCCAGCAAAAGTAGAAGGGACGTGCAATGCAATTGATTGTAATATTGTATATATTCAATTAGTTCAAAACAGGATGGCAATTGCAATAGAATATTTTGTGAATAAATTTATGGAATATTAAGGATTGTCCTGTGTGCAGCTACACATGAAGTCTTCACATGCTTTGTTTTGTCTAAATATGTATATATTTCATGTAACAAAGTATATATATTTTCATAAAAATGAAACATATACTCTAATGAATTGTATGAATTTACATTTTTTGTTTGGTGAGGTTGCAATAGTATTGATTGCATTTATTCAGTGTGCTCAGAAGGATGGCTGTTGCAATAGGACTGTTTTGTGGCTCAATTTATTTATTGTTTTCAATTGCTTTCAATCTCTAGCATTATGTCATTCTATTTGAATTCAAATGTAATAAGTTTTAGAGCATAATTTTTATATTTACTTCTTTTTTATGTTTGACAATTATTTAACTCTAAAATCATGTGAAGTCATTGGAATTAGAATCATATTGTGTATTACGATGATTATGATTTTTGTCTTCTAATGCCTTTTTGGGTCTTATAGAATTATTTATAATTTTGATATTTATGATAAATAGACTGAATGTCATGGAAGTAGTTGGTATTTGGCTGACTTTGTAAAAATTATTTGGTTCTTTTTAGAAGTTATAATGCATTCTTGTACTAGTTTATGCTTTAATTTGAATGTAATGTGAAAGCTTAGATTTATACATATTAAATTTATAATTCATAAAAATTTGTTCGTAGAATTATGATTAGTAAATTAAAATTTGAATAAACAAAGTTTAATATATATATATATATATATCTATCATATATTATAATATTTTATTAGAATTTAAGTCTTGATAATTGTTAAAAAAATCAAAATGTTTCATATTCTTGTATATGTTAATTTTTAACAATAACCAACAAATTTATTATCTAGTGAACCTGATGATCAAGTCATTCCCTTGCTCCAAACTTTTAATCTAGTAAAAAAAAAATTAATTTTGAAAATTTAGGTTGACCAAAGAGAGCATCAAAGAAGTATGATATTTTTTGCATGACATGGATGTAGAACAAAAAGAACATAGAGCCCTCATGAGAGATTCACTTTCACATTTGGGTTAATTGGGATACTAGAAGGCTAGATGATTAGGATCAAGAGTTCTGTGAATGTGTTGATTGTTACTGTCTTCTAGTATGTGATTGAGCAAAGTTAGTTGGTTTGAAATGTGAAAATTTTAAAATCTGAAATTGAGATTTAGAAAGCATGATTTTGATAACTTTTCAATCGCTAGGTGTTTTTACACACAAGAAGTAGCAGTGATATTTGAAAGCTAATCATGGAAAAGTGTTTGGATCCCTTTTTACAAATTTTTCGCTTTTTAAATGCAAAATCTGGCAGATTTAAATAGGGCTTTTCATGTTGATGAACCAACATTGTTTTCACTATTACAGCTGCTATCATTGTTGGAGAAATGAAGTTAGGTGAGTTAGTACAATTTTATTGTTTAATCTTAAAGTAGCATTATCAAAATATTGATTAAGTACAATTTTATTGTTTAATCTTTAAGTAGCATTATCAAAATATTGATTAATCTTAACATTATTGTTCATGTTCGATTTCTTGTGCTTTTAGTGCAAGCATCTATCATCTGGTACACTTTTGAAGCTCGTTTGGATCTATATTTGGACGGTTTCTGCAATTGAAAAACAGAAAATTTGTAAATGCGGCGGATCCAACCCATCTTTTTGTAATGATCTTTTCAAACACTACATTCAAATTTTTCAATGTAAATCATTAAAAATCTCTCTGCCTTTGAAATGCTATGAAAAGTATTAGCTTTTGGTTCAACATTTTGGAAGCTTTTGATTTGTCCGGAATCAAGCCTTCATCAAACGCTAAACCAAACAGATAACTGGAGTTGATTCCTTGAAATCAACTTTCAGATTTAGCCTGGCAAAAAAAGACACATATTCAGAAGCTCAAAAACAATGCTTTCCTGAGAAGTTGGGTTTCAAAACCTAAAATAGAGGATATACAAAGATGAATGTGCCCTTATACTTTCACAGAAATAACCACCATATATGTACAGTCAACCATAAGAGGCAGCCCCCACTCTGTAGACTATGGGGGTGCTTAGTAACACGCTTAGACACACTTATATTTTTTAATTAAAGCGAAAAGTGCAAACGTGATATTAAACGCCTTTAAGAAACAAATTTAATTAAAAAATTACTTACAATTTTTAATACAAAATATTGATTTTTAAAAAGTGCACAGAAAATGTGCTTCTTAGGATTCGAGTTTATTTAAGTCATTTTATTCAAAATTTTATTTTTTCAAACGTGTTTTCAAACGCTACTATGCCGTTTTCTCACTTGGAGAACCCTAAAAACCATCTCCACAACTGATTGGCACAAATTGATATTTTTTGGTCGCTTCCACGAAGTTGGATTCCGTAGTTTTTTTCACTTCAAACCTGGTTGATCACTGCCATAATATTCAATGTTGTAAGATTTTTTTTTTACCGAAAATCCATTCATGCTATGTCTTTTGTAAGACGAACACATTATTTTCATATGTTTTGATATACTGAATTCATATTTGAGCATCCCATTTATATTCTTATTTGTGATGTTTGAAATTTGTGATGTGTTGGAACTTTATTTTAGAAAGAGGGTTTGAAATATTATAAATATTATGTTGTTCTTCACACAAATTCTATCTTATTGGGTTAAAAATTAAATCTGATTCCTTTGGTTGAGCACTATTGTAGGGCTGTGTGAGGTGAGAAGTGGAGGGTATTTTTAAAAGCTTGTCTCTTGCTTATTTGCCTAACAAGTTATGAAATGTCAAATTAGCTTTTACAGCTGTTGCAAGTTTACCAAACAAGTAAAAGTCATGTTTCAATTTCAACCCATTAAAAAGCAGCGTTTAGCTAAAAGCTATTTTCCTAATCGTGTTACAAAAAAGTTTGAACGAAGATTATGAGAATTCATGTTTTTCAGAAATTGATTAAAGAGAAGCTAAATATTTTTGGTCTAGATGGAAATCACAGCGTTAAGCATTAAGGGGGTGTTTGGGTAGAAGAATAAGGAAGGAATTGGTGGGAATAGATAAGAATAAAAAAAAGGTGTTTGGGTAGAGAGAATAGATAGGTATAGCTATGCAGAATTACGTGGGAATAAAGCTGATATTTGTATTCCAGGCCCCCCTTAGAATTGTATTATTTCTCCATTGGTATAAGGGGACCCAATTTATTAAATCACATGTCATTACATCAAATCACATGTTAGCATCTTTTATACATCAATGAAAGCTCACATCTTAAATAAACTTTTTACACATTATTCACGTTTTATTCTTTATCAATCAAACAACTCAACCTTTATTATTACATTTTTCAATAAAAATAATAAAAAATACAATCAAATAGAAAATCATATATTTCATTAATAAAATTATCTATTATAGGAATAGATATAAACTCCTGGAATAGTTTATGTCTCTATTCAAATGAGCCCTAAACATATATGATCCTTTTTTTATTTTTTTGGTGGGTTAACTAGGAGTCGAACTCCCGACCACCCGGCTAAGGGGTCTGCCACAATATGATCCTATTTAAGCTTTGTGCGGGCTACAAAATTCTTGAAGTCAATCTGATGTGAAAGTTTATAATTTTTCTTTTTCTAGACCAAGGTCTTGTTAACTTTAATTACATATCATTCCTTTTCACTTACAGTACCCAAACTGGTAATTGTTTGTTAATAATTTGAGAGAGAGTTTATGATTGTTAGTTCCTATGTATAAAGTACAATTCCTTGTCATTCTAATAAAACCATTTAGCCTAATGAGTATTTCAAGTTTACAATCCAAGTTTTTATTTAAACTTTAAAACATGACATTGTAGTAAAAAAACTGTTATTTTGAATCATGCAAAAAATTAAACTCTGAGCACAAACATCTATTTTCACTTGTGTTTAAGACCAGTAAAAAAAAAGAAAAAAAAATAGAGATGATTAACACTTGTTGAAGTAGAAAAGACCACTGTATGAAAATATGTGTGTCGAACAATTATGATTTAAGCATATGTGATGGGCAATTTCGATGGAAATAAAAAAAATGTAATATTTTTTAGTAGATAAATGATGAAACTCGAACACATGACCCCTAGATTGTAAATTCATTTGTCAATTATTGAATTACAAAATCCATACCCAAAAACTAGAATTATCATTATAAAATAATATTTTTATCCCCCATTGATCCACCCATTTTCTTCAGCTCATCTGGGATGAACCAAACTGAAAATGTTGTTTTTATACTTCCCAATGATAATAGTAGAAACAATCAAGCAAAATCATGTCATGACATAGTTATGGCAAATAATATTCATTGTAGTAGCTAGGGGTGGTAAACGAGCCGAACGAGCCAAGCTTTGACCTGCTCAGGTTCGGCTCGTTTAATAGCGGGCTCGGCTCGGGCTCGGCTCGGCTCGGGAACGAGCTTCATTTTGTGTTCAAGCTCGGCTCGTTAGGCTCGTGAAAAACTCGGTTAAAGCTCGGCTCGGCTCGTTTGTTAAATAAGTCAAGCCGAAGCTCGAATCAAGGCTCGGCTCGGGCTCGTCTAGCTAAAAAAAACCTTGTTTAACATTTGAAAAGTCATATTTCACAAATCACAACAACTTATACATATGAAAATAACATAAATTCGGGCTCGGGCTCTGTTCGGGCTCGGCTCGTTTCCCTTTTTTCTATTAAGTAAACGAGCTCGTCCAGGCTCGGGCTCGGCTCGTTTACAAAACGAGCTTTAAAAATTGTTCAAGCTCGGCTCGTTTATCTAATCGAACGAGCCCGAACGAGCTTTAACCGAGCCGAGCCCGAGCCGAGCCCGAGCTGCTCGGCTCGTTTACCAGCCCTAGTAGTAGCCAAACAAAGACCTCATATTTTTTAAGTCATACTAAACATAAGGGTACTGTTACACACAGTCCTTTTGAAAGCCTCAATTACAACTTTATATATCTCGTTAGTCATTTATATATATCTTCTTATGTGAGATATATATCTTGTTTGTTTTTCACACTTGCTAAAAATGAGTCATTTCTCGTCAGCTATCGTGAGAGGTTCACTTTAACATTTAGGCTGATTGAAATACTAGAAAGCTTGATAATTAGGATCAAGGGTTCTGTGAATGTGTTAAACTGCTACTCTGTCTTCTAGTATGCTGAAAATTCTTAAAATCTTATGTTTCAAAATGAGTTTTAGGGTTTGTTTGAGACTAGGACAGGACGTCTGCACTCGAAAAAGCAGACGCGGTAGAAAAACGTCGTTTCCAGAACTTCTCAAATGCAAAAAAAAATGACTTGAAAACGTTATGTTGGCCATGAAAATGAAAACGCCAAAAACATGTTTGAATCCGCAATAACATTATGCCAGATTCCCCGTCACAGAATCTGCTCCACCGCTAATCCAAACAGGGTCTTAGAAAAACATTATTTTTTGTAATTTTTTAATGGCTAGGTGTTTTACATACAAATAACAAATGGTAGTGCTTGAAGTTACTCACAGAAAATGTGTTTGAATCCGTTTTTATGAATTTTCCCTTTTCAAACACAAAACTCGTTCAAACGTGGATCTAAATAGGATTATTGAGTGTGAGATCATGTTGATGGGCCAACATTATATTGTTCATACTATTTCAGTTACTATCAGTGTTCATATTCGGATTATTGCTATATTGAAGCTATTCAAGCTAGGCAACAATTATATTGCCAAATCTTGTCTCCCACCCCCTCTTTTGGTAGAGGGGATGAGTTCGAATTCTGCTTTTGATGTTCATGTTCGATTTCTTCAAGCATCTATCTAGCACACTTTTTCTGCTTGAACCGTCACTATTGACACGTAGGTAATACTTTTCAGCGACACATGTTCCTCATGTAAAACCAGAGTAACAACGGTTCACCCACCAGCGGTTGCCTCACTCCCCCAATTAGAGCTCAAACCAACCCCCGAAAGGCGGACCGTTACGCCCACCCCCCCCTCCGACATGCTCGGTCCTCTTCGCGCCGCCCGCCGCCGCCCAAGCTTCGGCCCCCAACACGTCTGCGCCGGCGCCGCCCTCCTCCTCCTCCTCCTCTCCGTATCAGTCCTCCACAGCCGCCTCGGCTCCTCCTCCCTCTCCGGCCTCCCCGATCCGAAACCTTCCCTCTTCTCCTCCGACGTCGATCCCCTCTTCGCCGACGAGGATTCCGACGCAGGCTCCTCCGATCCGATAGACGGTGGAGACGTCGACGACGACGACGACGGAGGCAGGGAAGAGATCATCCGAGCTGTCGGCGCCGGGGACAACGACGACGAGGAGACCTCGAAAAACCCTAGACCGGGATTGGTCTGGGATCCGCTCTTCGCGACCTTCCGGAGGCCGTTCGATAAGCGATCGACGGTGGATGATGAAGAAGACACGCAGGTCGATAGGGCAGCCGTCGTGTTTAGCTCGGACGATCGGCCCGTCGACGAGGAGATCCGGTCGAAGCTGGACTCGATAAAGTCGATCGAGGACGCGCTTTTGCTTAAGCCGACGCGGAAGGGTCGGGGAGCGTCCCCGCTTCGGGACGGGTGGGCGCCATGGTTCGAATCGAGGGGGGAGTTCTTGAAGAAGGACAAGATGTTCAGATTGAATTTGGATGTGTTGGATCCATTGAAGCACCCATTGTTACAAGACCCGGACGGAGGGGGTCCAGTCACGGAAGGTGATAGATTGATCAAAAAAGCGATTTTTAAGAGTCTTGAGAAGACGCCGATGGGGAAAATTGGAGGAGATGAGAAGGTGAAGAAGGTGGAGCGGAGGACGCTTGGGCACTCCTATGCGGGCGGAGGGCGGTGGGGGTATTTTCCGGGATTGGAGGGGAATCTGGGGTTCTCGAAGTTTGTGGAGAGGTTTTTCGGGGGGAATCAATGCAGGGTTCAGGTTTTCATGGTGTGGAACAGTCCTCCATGGATGTTTGGTGTCAGGCATCAGAGGGGGCTTGAGAGTCTGCTTCACACGCATCGAGATGCGTGCGTCCTGGTGATGTCGGAGACGATTGAGCTGGATTTCTTCAAGGGGTTCGTGAAAGATGGGTATTGCCTTGAACACATACATGCTTTTTCTGTTTTTATGAATTATTTGAGTAATCGTTCATCAGTTGCATCAATTATGATCGTTGCTTTGAGAATATAATAGTTTGTTAGAGCATGAATTCTTTGGTGTTCTTCCTGCTTCCAGTCGTACCTGTTTCATATGCCTTTTTGTTAGACATTATGGATGTATAATTTTATTGCACTATGCTGTTTTAGAAGGTCAAGCATTATACCTAAATTATGGATTTGGTTATCGGCGTACAGCTTGCAGAAATGATTTATGAAAAGCTATTTCTCCGATGGGCATGGCCATATGTCGCTGGGTGTAAACTGAAAATGTTGAAGTTTTATGACTTGGAGAAGGTTTTTAGAAATGGATTATCAAATTTTGGAGAGATGGATGGGATTTCTGCTGCATTTTGTAAATTAATGAACATCCAAAAAATGAGAGACAATGTGCTTGCCTAAAGAATGTAAAATTTTAAAGCCCAAATACCAAAATCACACACACAGTCCACAAGAGAATTCCTATCCCTATTGATTCTCACTGTGCTAGCCTCCAGATTCAACTGTTACCCAAGCCTCCGTGACAAAGTTGTAAGAGTCTCCACATAGAAATACTGCTGTTGGATAATCTTCTTGTTTCTCATTAACATAATTTTAGCACTATTTTGAAAATTCCTATTCTTTGTTATGCAAAAATGCCAAATTGTTGGGTTTTCTGTTTGGTGTTTTTGAGAGCCATACTATTTGGATATGAAAAAGAACGAGGAGGATTCAATTTTAATAACATGAGCTCCATTCTTGCTTTTTCAGCTTCAAAGTTGCAGTTGCTATGCCAAACCTTGATGAGCTTCTCAAGGATACTCCGGTGCATGTATTTGCTTCAGTATGGCATGAATGGAGAAAGACAAAGCATTATCCCGTCCACTACAGTGAGCTTATTCGTCTTGCTTCTCTTTACAAGTAAGCTTGCTTTTTAAACTAAGTCGCCTTTAACAATAGTGAAATTCTTATTTCTCATATTTCCATATGTAATCATAGAAATATAGAATTTAAGGAAAAAAAGAGAGAACATTATAGAATATATGGAGAGTTGTGCAGAATGGTTGCACGCATAAGTTGCTGCATTAAAACCTGCATACAACATATCCATTTGCCAACATAAGAACTTCTCTTGTGCCTCGACATTTCTTGTCAGTTTAAAGATGTGTGCTTTATACTTATATGTCCATGCATATAGACTCCAACCATGTTTTGGGAGATTTTTATGTCTTCAAAAGTGTGTCCTGCCTCAGATTGCCTCCTCATGGAATCAGGAAGTGCTGCTTTTGTATATAAGGGGGATCCCAGATGCATTTATTGTAAGCTTCAGACGTGCACTAATTGCCACTTCATTAATACATAATGGATGTCTCATACTTTCTCTGTGTCCCCGTTATATTAGTGGAACATCTGACATGGGAATTGGGGTCACTCTATTGAAGTTTATCACCACTCTCCCTCTTTTTTGTGGCACTTTGTTAGCTCTGTTGATGACGCCATCAGTGCTGGGTTGGTGAGGTGGCTTGTTTCTGCCATTTTTTTTGCATGTGTGCCACATTCTTGTGGAACATGGAAAATCTTCATCATATAATATGTGTGATTAATGCTGGAAGGGATGGTTTTATTAATGGACTTGATCAGTAAGTTTGATCAATAAGCTTTAATGCCTTTAATTGGTCTGATGGGACTGATAACCTAGTCCAACTAAAATATAAATTCTTGCTGTATAAACTTCCAAGCTTTGTATTATGACTAGATTGTCCATGTGGCAAGATGGTCATCTTCATCTACCTATGAAAGCAATATAATTTGAAGGAAGACTATAAGAACAACTAGTGGTGTCAATGTGAACTGTATTTCTGATAATGTGGTGGGGCCAATCTGAAACAGTTATCTTTCGGGCATATAGGCCAAATTCCATCCACTCTATGGGGCCGGTCATTTAATGGGTCAGGTGTGGACCCCATTCTCCCTTCCTAGTTGGTTGCCCTCTCATTTGATTCTTTCTTGTGCCATGTATGTGAAAATGTGAAGTGTTAAAGTTTTATTATCATATTTAGTTTTGGATTATACAATCTAATGTATGCTTGGCTTTTTTTTTAGAGAGATCTCTCGCCTCCATCTGGTTTGAAGGATATTACTTCTTAATATGATTACTCCAATCCGATTTTCAAAATAGAAAAACAAATCTAAAATATAATTGGACGCTTTATTTTTCATCCTCTTCAGATATGGTGGAGTATATCTTGATGCTGATGTTATAGTTTTGAAGTCTTTACATATTTCGAAGAATTATATTGGCATGGAGGATCAGCTTTCTGAAGCGCCTATTCTTAATGGCGCTGTGATGGCATTTGAAAAAAACAGGTAATTTCATCTTTACTTCTGTGCTATGATGCCCAGATATACACATGGACACTGATGTGGGGGGCACAGACGCTACTCTGCATCTCTAAATTTCTATTACTTGAGACGCAGATCCATCAGATTACCTCCATATATTAAGATTAACATTATTATATGCATAATCCATGCATAATTATGTGCATATTTGTTTAAATTCAGATGTGTTTCCAGTGAAACATATGATATGGCTATCCTGAATATATAAGGGAAAAGCTATTCCCACTACCCAACTTAATATTTCTCACTATCCAAAATTACCAAAATGCCATTATTTATTTTATTTTTGTCTTCCTTTCTTACTACCCAGTTCGATGGTGCTCAATCGAAATCATCTTCACTGGGACGATAGAGGTCCGTCGAACTGTCTAAACAAGTGTTGACAGGGGCCCAGTCAAAATCTGCTTCACAGGGACGACAGAGGTCTGTCAATCTGTCTGAGTAAGTGTTGACAGGGACGTGTCGATCCCTTTAAAACAACATCTATCTTCTAAAAATAAATTATTTATACAATCATTTAAGTCCTTACAAAAAAATAAAAATTTCATTTAAATATTTAAGTTATTCTGGATATCATTCACCTATTTTGTCATTTAAATACAAGGTGTAAAAATGAAAAAACAAATAGTCATATAAATGAAATAAACATTAAACATTCCATATATACAAGTGGAGTATCAAGAAACATTCCATATACTTTCGACCTGAGACTCCACTTGTTTAGAAAAGAAAATAATGTTTCTTGACTCTATGAAATGTTTATTGTTTATTTGGTTCAAATAACTTTTTGTTTGATATTTTTGTTTCTTATACTTAAATAAATGTATATGTGAATGATTTTAAAAAAGACTTAAATGACTTAAATGATATTTTTGTTTTTTGTAAGGACTTAAATGATTGTATAAGTGATTGATTATTAGAAGAAAGTTACTGTTTTGAAGAGTTCGACACATTCATGTTGACACTTGTTTAGACAGATCGACGGATCTCTGTCGTCCTAGTGAAACATACTTCGATTGAGCCTCTATCGACACTTATTCAGACAGATCGACGGACCTCTGTCATCCTAGTGAAGAAGACTTCGACTGGACGCTGTCGAACTGGGTAGTGGGAAAGGGAGACAAAAAAATAAAATACATAATGGCATTTTGGTAATTTTGGGTAGTGGGAAGATTAAGTTGGGTAGTGGGCCTATCTTTGCCCAATATATAATCTTGCTTTGTTGGTATATGTATATTTTATGATTTATTTCAACCCATCACTGCCATAGACATGGAGTATCTAGTATCTGGTCAGTGTCAAAGTGGAGGGTATGTGATACAGATATGCTGGTTGTATGCAAATATTTACACAACATAGCTTCTGAAGAAAGATATTGTTCATCTATTTTTTACTATTTCCAACTTCTTGTGATTTTTTCAGCGTTTTGATTCATTGAGTTTTTCGGGCTTCTTTAAAATATAGGGACTGAATTTCATTAATTCTTTTTTTTTTGGGGTGGGGTGGGGGTGGGGGTGGGCGGTAGGTATTATACAAGACTTTTTCATGTTAGATCCTCTAGGGAACCCCATCACCTAGCTGATACGATACGTCCCTTCATTCCTCAGTTGGAATATTATGCCACAAAAGTGTCTCTAATAAGTAAATCCACAAAAGATATAGAAGGGTAGAAAACAAAGGCTCTGTGTACTTGGCCTGATTCGTTTATATTGGACTCGTTAACTGTCTTTTTTCATAGCCTATAGATGTTCAGCTGACGATGAGATAAATTTGGGACACTCATGGGACACTTTTCTTGCTGCTATTAGATCAGCTGGTTGATCAGCCTTCCTATGGATGTGTCAATGTTCTAAAAATACCTTCTAGGCCCTGATTAATCCTTCGCTTAGGCCTAGCAGGCTCAGCCCGCAACACAGCGCCTAGCCGCTTTTCAGATTTTAAATCCCTAGTTGACTGACTAGTCTTGATGATCCTCAAGGATGGCCGAGGCCAAAAAACAAACAAAAAAAGAGAGCTTCAAACCAGTCTTCCAGAATTGACAAGATTACACCTCCATCGACTTCCCTTGAATGATAGTCTTGTCAATTCAAAGCACTTCCTTTAAACTTTCATAGGGCATTTTCATGATTTTGGAGGCCTGCCTTTCTCTCCACATGAGAGGATCAGCTGCTACAGAAATGGAGGGCATTGGTGATCTTTGGGGTAAAGGTGCAGAAGTGGTTGTAGATGGTGTTAATAACTCAAGGATGCCTACCTTTATCTGGAAAAGATAATCCTACTACTCAAATGTTACTAACTGAGAAGATTTAGGCTCCGTTTGGAAACAGAGATTGAAAAGTAAATTTTGCTGCTTTTTAAGATGGATGCTTTTTTTTTAATTCACATCACCCATATTTGGAAGGAGTTTAATGTTTGGTAGAAAAAGTTGCTTTTCAATTCAAAAAATCGATTCCGACAAAAAATCGTTCTTTTTGAGATTTTAAAAACACGGATTTCGAGAGAGAAATTAAAAGGAATCTAGCTTTTGATTCCGTCGGAATCTGACCCGTTTGGTTGCGCGTTTGGGGATTTTCAGCTTTTTAAAA
This sequence comes from Acorus calamus, assembly GCA_030737845.1. Classification (NCBI taxonomy): domain Eukaryota; kingdom Viridiplantae; phylum Streptophyta; class Magnoliopsida; order Acorales; family Acoraceae; genus Acorus; species Acorus calamus. Next base: position 26,514,673 of record CM060868.1, on the reverse strand, counting down.
AGCGGAATCCGCCCAAACGCGCAACCAAACGGACCCTTAATGTACGGCTAAACATTTTGTTCTTTTGTTTTCAATATCCTCTTTTCTCATAGCATGCTTTATTGTAGTTATATGCATTTGCTTTTTAATTTCACTAACAGAGAAGTTTGTTTTATAGTAAAAATGTCTCCACAACCATGTGCAATCTATTATGTTGATTGACTAGTATTAATCATGATGTTGCTGCTACCATTACATGCCCTTGTTTATTGATTTATTTGAAGAGGATATTCGCTTGCTCTGGGGATGTGGTAAATTTCAGTACTGTTCCAAAGAATTGAATGTAGTTCCATTTATCTAGACAATGGGTCAAAAATGCTTAAGAACTTCTGATGATCATATGTCAGCATCTCACAACTTATTGAGCTCCCACTTCCTACATGTAGGAAACACACATCAACGATATGTTTTGATTTTCCTTAAAAAGGAAAACAGCGTGTTTTGATTTTAAAATATATAATTTATTACTTGACTTGATCTTTAATTTGGTGTTCTACGCTCTACGTGAGATCTATATCCATAAACGTGTCATGTGATTGGTAACTTTTTTACTCCCTAATTATAGCTTCACTATAATTGTGGGGTGGTGTCCTGAGCAGGGATGGATTGGGATCTCCTAAATGTAATATTAACATGAATAACGTCTATATAGTATAAGTAAAATTCCAAGTTAGCTGTGTATATATAATAAATAGTGCGTTATGGATTTCTACATAAGAACAAGCTCCATCTTCTACACTTGGATTCAGATCTGTGCCTGATAATTAATATTGCTGATTCATTGTTTTTTTTTTTTTTTTTCCTTTTTGGTTGCCAGAGAAACTTGGTTATGTATCTTGTTATGCCCTTTGTAGCATTACATTATTGGTTGATTTCATTTTCAATTAAAGCTTAACGAAAAAGAAAGTCAAGATTTGTAACAATGAAATTGTAGTTTAGCGGGTATTCGGTTAACATTTCATCCTTTTGGTGCCATTCATTCATTCTTTAACATGTATTATTTTCCCATAAATTGGTTGCAGTTCTTTCATTTTAGAATGCCTGAAAGAATTTTATGATACATATGACGATGTCCGTGTGAGGTGGAATGGAGCCGATCTTCTGACAAGAGTGCATAAAAGGCTTGACCATATGGGGAAAAAGTCCCAGCTGAAGCTAATAGTAGAGCCTTCTTATGCATTCTTTCCAATAAATTCTGACAATATCACAAGGTACATGCTTGTAACCTCCCTTCTGCCATCTTCTTCATGAATGTGTGCATGCATGCACACAGACGTGTTTTGGGCATATTACACATACTGAGGGCTGCAACTTGGGTTGGTTCAACCTGAACTTGATGAGTTGAAGCCAATTAGAAAAAGTGAGTTCGGGTTGGGTTGGGTTGGGTTGGGTTGTTAGAGAAAACCCTAACAACGCGACCCAATCTGAACCCGATCATCATAATATATTATCTACCATAATTTTTTATAAGCTAAATGAAATTTGTTTATTTACATTGTGTTTTTAGACTTCTTGTTGGGTGAAAATTAGATCACAGTGAACTTTTTTTTGTATATATATATTTTTACTTATTTTTGGATTCATACATGTATTAATTGTGCTCAACTCGATTTTGAATTTTGGAATTCAATGTTCCTCTCCATGAGTTGGGTTCCAATCTGGGTTGCCAGGTGAAAATCGAGTTCAAATTGGATTTTGGCTGAAGCCAACCCTAACTGAACCTGCCCGAGTTCGAGACCTTGTTCACAACTCCATAACGTCTGATCCTGGATTCAATTTATCAGTTCTATACTTATCCGTTCGTAGAACTCCTTGGCAAATGCATCATAATATTCACCTTTAGGCTTCCCATTTGAACTATATTTTGCTTGCATGCAGATACTTCACTGCCCCCGGAGATGATGCCGAAAGAGCTCAACAGGACCTTCTCTTCAAAAAGATCCTGAACGAGTCGACCGCCTTCCATTTCTGGAACAGCCAAACATATTCCCTCGTCCCTGAAACAGACAGCCTCGTCGAGAGGCTTCTGAACCACCATTGCCTCCGCTGCCTCGACATCTTATGATTTCGTCTGAATCTCTTTTTTTTCCTCACCACTGTCAGAAAACCCTCTAACAGATCCATGCAGGATATGATGCAGGAAGGGGGAGAGTCCTTATTGTGGATGCAAATGAAGATCAGCAGCTTCAAGTCATAGGATGTGAAACAAAAATGCTGAAGAGAAACGAAGGGAAGGTGTCATTTGTTCATCAGAGAGTTTTTGAAGGTTGAAATGGAGAGAGAATTTATTAAAGAATGGGTTGGAAATGAGGTGTATGACTTCCATAGTGAGCTTGATAATGTATGACTGAGAGAACACTGTAAACATTAAAATCAGGAATAATGGATGTGAAATTTTCTCCACAAACTTTATCAAACTTGTCACCCATGCATGCCTTCAAATTTGATTCTCATGAGAAATTACTAAAATTTATATGCAATTAAAATTTTAATAAAGTTGATTGGTGTTGTTACGTGTAGTCTTTATATTGTAATTTTTTTAATTTGTTTTTTTTTTCACCTTGTTTATAGCCTTTAATTCATGTGCCTTTATGTGGAAGATATATAGTGATGAATGAACCCCTATCTAAATGTACATGTTCTCAGATAAAAGGGGTAGGTTAAAAATGGGTTGAGTGTATAAAAGATCTATAATATAAAACTTTATATGGGATGAGATGAATCCGGCATAGACATTGTCGTATAATTTGATTATAACCCCATGTGCAATCGTAAATGCTTTTGATTTTTTAAATGTATATTTCATATAACGAAATACTTTCATGAAATTGAGAATATAGATTAATGAATTGTATAGATTTTCTTATAGTATATGCTTCATTTGATATAAGTAGGTTGTAAGCAGGGCTAGAAGATGATTTCTTGTAAAGATATCTCCAACATTGCTCCATTTCTTTAAAATAAAGCACGGTGGTTCCAACAATACTCCAAAAGATGTCACACTAGTTTTTCTGTATTTCAAGTATCATTGGGTGACCCTTCAAATTTGGAGTGGCTATATTTTATTAAAAAAATATAGCTTTTGTTTCATAAATCCAATTTTTATAAAATTGGTACAATTGAAAATATATAATCGAAAAGTTTAAAATGAGACCAATATCAAATATATCTAGTTTATATTTAGAAATGATAATTTTAAAAATACTTAATTTTACTCATTTTTTGTTAATAAATTTCCAGAAGTCTCATTTCTATTTTGAAAGTATCATATAAATGGTAGAGTTCTATCAAAAAAAAGAAAAAAAAGTAAAATGAGAGAGAAAGGCAGGCTAAACTAGAGGAGGGGGGGGAGATGAAAGTTGTAGAGGGAGTGAGAGAAAGAGAGAGAAGAGGGAGAGAGGAGAAGAGGGAGGAAGAGAAAGAAAGAGAGAGAGAGGGAGATAGAGATGGTGGAGGAAGAGGAGAGGAGTAGTAAGAGGGGGAGAGAGGGAAAAAGAGCGAGGGAGAGATGTAGAGAAAAAAGCAGGTCATGTCTTGTTGGATGAATAAGAAAAATAAGAGATATATACTTGGATGAAGTGAAAAAAAAGAGAATTTAATAAGAACTCAATTGGGGGATTCAATTCATTTTTTTTTATCACTAGCATGAGTGTGATTGAATGTTCGCCTTTGTTGAATAAGACAAATGTGGATAAAGTGAAATAAAAGACAATTTAGTGAGAATTCAATGGGGGAGATTCGGTTCAATTTTTTTCATCACTAGCATGAGTGACACTGAGTGGTTTTTTCTTTGATGGATAAGACAAATAAGCGATATAATGGATAAAGTGAAATAAAAGAATTCAATGACAATTAAGTAAGAGAGATTTAATTCAATTATTTTTCATCACTAGAATAAATGACAATGGTTGGTCTCATCTTTTGATGGACAAAACAAATAAGAGATGTATTGGACAAAGTAAAAGAAAAAATAATTTAGTTAGAATTCATTTAGGGGATTTAATTCATTTTTTTCATCACTGGCAGCATGAGTGTCATTGAGCGGTCTTGTCTTTGATGGATAAGATAAAATAAGAGATGCGTTGGATAAAGCGAAAGAAAAGATAACTCAATTAGAATTCAATGGGGGAGACTTGATTTAATTTTTCTATAACTAGCATGAGTGGAATTGAGTGGTGTTGTCCTTGATGGATAGGACAAATGAGAGATGCGTTAGATAAAGTAAAAGAATAGATAATTTAACGATTCAATACATTTTTCTATAACTAGCATGAGTGACATTGAGTGGCCTTATTTTTGTGGATAAAAGTCATAAAACAAATGAGCAATATAGTTGATAAATTAAAAGAAAAGATGTGGAGGAGGCTTAGTGATCCATCTAGCACATGGGCTCAGATTTTTAAAGATTGTTATGGGGTCACAGCAGCGAGGAGAGGAGGTGGCCCGCAATCGGGGGTCGTACATCGGCTTTGTGCAAAGTATGTCTAGTGAGCATGCGGAGTTCTCGTAGTGTATCAGGTGGGGTGTTGGCATGTGCACGGTGATCCACTTCTGCTGAGATGCTTGGTGCGGTGACATCCCTCTAGCTGAGTTGTTCCCATACATCCACGCGCTGGTATTGTTTCCTTAGGGGCACGTGCATAGCTACTGGTCTGGGTCCGATGGTGGGGGACAATGGACGGTGGCTCTGCTCCGCTCCCGTCTTTCTGCGGCGGAGGCCACTCAATGCAAACTCCTGCAGGGGTCACTCGCAGGATCGATGAGCGGGTTCAACAACGATCAGGAAACATCGAGGTGGATCCCTAAGCCAACATCGGGGTTCACAGTCAAGAATAGATACGATTGGAGGAGGCATGGGGTACTAGTTTTCGTTAATGAAAGTGATTGGTAGCATGTGTTTACCTTTTTTTAAAAACAAAAAAAAAAGTTGTTTTTAGCACAACGAGTGATCTTGTCTTTGATGGATATGACAAATGAGAGGTGTTGGATAAAATAAAAGAAAATATAATTTAAAGAGAATTCAATGGCAGGAGATTCTATTTCCTCACAGGCCCAATGCATGCAGTCAAGGCTTCCCAAGACCACAATCCATATTCCTCAACTTTTTGTAGCAACTTTGTAACAGCATCTGTGTTAGGTGATGTTAGATATTCTTTTCTAAATACCTCTATAATGCACAACAAAACATATTTGGACTCCCCAATTCCTATATATTCATATGTAGATTCTGCTAATAGACTAATATTCCATATGCAGACATTTAAAAACAGCAGTGACTTTTTGCAACTTGGATAAACAAAGTATACCAATACCATCCTTATTCTTCTTCTGGATGAAGAAGCTGTCCTGCATCAATAATTGGGAGGAATAAATTTTGATGCATTCAAATTCGTGTGTGAAGTAAGCTTTTTCAGCATACGGTATTAGGCGATTATGTTTTGGTAATAGAGTATATACTCATCATTTTTTTTTAGTTTTTTTTAATTGAATAAATACTGAAATAATGAAATATATGTTACATTAGAAAATTTGATACACTGTTTTAGTAATATGCTGCAAACGAAATTGCAAACCCATGAGTGAATAATTGAGCATTCTTATAACAAACTACGACAAAAATAATTCATATACTCATAAATGATGATAATAATAATAAGAATAATAATAATAATAATAAAAAAATGTTTTTTTTATATAGAAATGGTAGACAATTTATCTCAAATTTATTATTAAAAAAAAGACAACCTCAAAGTATATAAGAGAAGAGAAGATAAAGAGAAAGAAATAATATCAAAAGTAGAGGGAATTAGATAAAATAAATATCTCCAAGATCCCCGATGATGATCCACCACAACTTACTCCATGATTGTGAGCGACCCTCGTAAAGGCCACACTTAGGGGTCGGCAACGGGCCCGGCCCGGCCCGTTGAAACAGGGCCCAAGCCCGGCCCTGGGCCCAGGCCCGCGGGCCTGCTTGGCCAACGGGCCCGGGCCGGGCCGGCCCGTGGCAAAAAAAAGGGCCCAGGCCCTGAACGGGCCTCACGGGCCGGGCCTGGGTTCGGGCCCACGGGCGGGCCTACGGGCCCAAATTCAAAACATTTTATTTTTTTATTTTACGTTGTTTATTTGTATATAATGTTAAAATAACACAAAATTTAAAGTATAATGTTGAAAAAAATATTTATATCTATTGAATTTTCAAAATAAAAATATTAAATGAATTAATTACTTACAAAAATAAATAATTACATGTACCTAACTAAGTTAACACCTATATAAATGTTAATAATTTGTATAACTCAATCACAATTCAAATAAAAATTACATGTTACTAGTTCATTGGATCACCCTCCATGGGCCTACGGGTCGGGCCCGCGGGCGGGCCTACGGGCCAGCCCGAACGGGCCGGGCTCGGGCGGGCCTACGGGCCGGGCCCGGGCCCCAGAACCAGGCCCAAGCCCGGCCCTCCCTGAAAACGGGCCGGGCAGGCCCGGCCCGCGAACGGGCCCGGGCCGGGCGGGCCGGGCTTTCGGGCCACGGGCTTTTTGGTGACCCTTAGCCACACTAGGAGCTCCTACACAAGTCGCATCCCAATGTTTGAGAAAACATACATTTTTAACACTAATTTCAGTTCTCATATGTTTTTAATCTTTTTAAAAAATAATATACATAATCCAAGCCACCTATTTTTATAAAAATAAAATAAAATATATATACCAATGGAACACGTGAATCCATTTTCAGATAAGAACGTAGAAAAATTCTAATAAGATATATATCTTATTAACGTGAGTGTATAACTCTGTCGAGATATATAGGATTAGAATTTGAGTTAGGAAACAAATTGTGTAACAAAGCTCTACAAATAAGCTCACCAAAATCCATTACAAAATCATCACAATTTCCATAAGCATTATGGTATCACCCTGATTACAACTCAAAAATTATTTAAAAAAACAAAAAAAAAATCAAATGATTAATTCGATTTCAAAGATTACATAAAAAAGAGAGAGAACCAAATAAAAGGAAAGCTAGGGTTCACGGTTTGAGATGGGTGGAGAGAGGCGTGACTGGTGGGACGAGAGACAGACGGAGAGCGAGAGCTGCGCGTCCCGACACTGCGACCGCTTCAGTGACGTGCCCGAGCTCGAGCAGAGGCTCCGCACCGCCTCCCACTCGCCCGGACACGCCTCCGACACCAGGCACTCGGCGAGAGACCGGTTCAGGTGATGACACGCCCAGTTCCTCTGACGGGCCGCGTCCGGGAATTGCCGGTGACACTCTCGTAGGGCTCTCTCCAAACGATCGCACTCGCTCGGCATCTCTCTCTCTCTCTCTCTCTCTCTCTCTCTGGTTTTTCCCCCTTTTTGGGGGAATGGGTGAAGAGTTTGCTCGGTTTATAATAGAATAGAGAAAAATAGATATAATTCCCTCGAAATTTATCAAAATCGATTTAGGTCCTATTAAAATCATAAAATATTGATTTAGTCCCTATTGTCGTACCAACTAATTGAGGACTTGGTTAACTTTAATCACACTTGTAAAGAACTAAAGATGACAATACCGCCCGTTATACCTTTCTGAACTTTTGTTAGAACACATGAAAATGTTCTCCTCTCCCCGAATCTCATTCGTCCAAGGGCATTTTGTATAGAGATATAAGCTATTCTGGTGTTTATACCTATACCAGAAATATATAACTTTATCAATAGAATAAGTGATTTTCTGTTTGATTGTGTTTGTTGTTATTTTTATTGAAAAACGAATAATAATTTTAAAAAAATACGTAATAATAAATGTTGAGTTGTTTGGTTGATGAAGAATAAAATGTGAATAAGGTGTTGATTTGACACATGGATCACATTGATATATAAGAGGTGATGACAGATGATTTAATGTGATGACATGTAATTTGATAGATTGATCCCCTTATACCAGTGGAGGAATAACATAATTATAAGGGGGGCATGAAATACAAATATCAGCTTATTATCACCTAATTCTACATAGCAATACCCACTTATTCTCTCTACCCAAATACCTTTTTTTTATTCTCCTCTATTCCCACCTATTCCTCCCCTATTGCTCTACCCAAATGCCCCCATTTGTCTAAAATTTACACTTTGCATCATGTATTTAGACGGCCGCACCGAGTTTCACTGTCGTTCTCTTGCCCAGGAATTTTGATTTCATGTATCTGTTTTTTTTTTATATAATTTTTTGGTATTAGATTTCTTGTAAATGTTGGATTGTACAAGTGTAATGGTCTAAATGAAATGTTTATGAAACATATCAGATATATTTTTTTTTATTGTACACCATATGTTCGACGCAAGTTCTGAACAAGTCACTCGCAGCGCACGTGTTTCATGTATTAGTTCCTCGGTCGCATGTTCTCAGAACAAAGAGGTGGATGGACTTGGCACAAGTTAATTTTTTAATGAAGATGTATTTATCTCATAATTCTAATATCCCTCACACAAGTTAATCCAAATAAACTTGACCTTTGAGTTCTAATTCAGATTGTGTAACACATAATAATGAATCAAAGACTCGCCTCCATTCAATCTTCTATTGGCATCTTTGTTTTTAAGTCACCACACCTGCCTGCTGAGGCGAGCATTCTGATCTCGAAGGACAAAGAAGGGCATCCCATAGATAAGAAAATCGTAAGGTGCATTCTTTCTCCTCTTTGCCTTGTGTATCTCAAATGTATTAGCATCAGTGTAAAGATTTGAGCTATCATTTGCTCAAACTCTTCTTTTTAAATTGATGTAAATTTGTACATTGCTTATATCAAAGAATCTTATTTACCAAGCAAAAAAAAAAAAATTGAATCAAAGCAATCAGATGACCATCAGCTCTTGATCCCATTTGGTCTGAAATTTGTCAACTTGAAGTTGGTGGTAGTCAATCTGATGTCCTTATGCAAGACTAGAACCATCACTCTCTCTTCAGCTTGGCAATTTTTTCATCCGTCGAGGGATACTCTTAGGAGGATAATCCTATCTATCAAAGATAGACTCCAATCTATAAGCCTCAAGGCTTCCCCCTCCCCAACTATTCAGAGATTGGCCGAGTTCCTTTCAATCCATATTGAGGAACCACAACCTTCAACCATTGCAGTCTGCTGGAAGCCTCCACAAAGGGGTTGGGTGAAAATTAACACAGATGAGTCTTTGACGGAAGACAGAGGTGGATATGGAGCTCTTCTCTGAATGAAAAGGTAAGAGTTTTTGTTGGGTTTAGCAGGCCGAATTGATCTCCCCACTATCAACCTCCTTGTACTAAAAGACATATAGGTTGGGCTCTGGCTGGCCATCTCCAAAGGCTATCCATGTCTATGGGTGGAGTCTGATTCAACGACTGTTATAGCCTGGATTAAAGGTAGAGGACTTAGGCTTTGGAGTGCGATTCGCTTACTTTGCAACATTTCACAAGGCTGAATCTCATCACTGATTTTCAATTCTTTCACATTCATCGGGAAGGAAATGCACCTGCTGATATTTTAGCTGCCTTCAGATATGAAAGAGGGGAATCGGTCATACTTCCCTCGAACATATGCCTGGATCTTCATATTGCTCTTGATAATGATCAATCAGGAATCATTCACCAAAGAATTAGAAGTTAAATTTCACTCTTGATGGGATTGTAATAGTTTTTCTCTATGTTTGTCAATCTGAGTTCCTGGGAATGAAACTTAAGTAGAACGGCTGCAGGCAGCTGCTGTTAAATATATTGTAATAGATTGGAGACTTTGAGAGACTTAAAACATAGTCCCACATTGGAAGTTGAAAAAGAATTTTTCAACTTATATATTGACCCACTGCTTTAGTGATGTCTAGAAAAGACAAAGGGAAAAGTGGTCCACACATGCTTACGCGTGTAAGCGTGCATGTGCGTGTAGACGCAATTTGGCGCACTTAGCAAGAGTATGCAAGAGTGTTTGTTGAGAGAAAGGGTGCTTGTTGTTTGTTGGTTGGAGAGTAAAAATAATCAGATATAATTTTTACTAACTTTTCTTTTCGAATTTTGAACTAGGTATGCAAGAATCTCTTTCACTTGGTATGCATCCCTTCAGAAAACTCTCCAACCAACAAACACCCTTTCTCTCAACAACTAACAACTGAATTTTTGAAAGATTGCAAAGGCAACCCTTCAAGCACTATATAAACCTGTTCATTGAACATATTAATCATCAAAAAAATCAGTTTTACAGTCTTAGAGTGTTGTGAGAGTTCTTCAGAATTGCTGTCTACAGAACTTTGTGAGTTTGTTGTATCTCAGAAGTGAATTGCTTGAACCTCTTAGTAATATCTTTTGAGTGGGGGCAATTATCACTTTAAGGATAGCGATCTTCGCGCCTCAAACTCAATCATCTTCCATATTCCCTATACTATTTTTACAGCTGGACTGTTCTTCCCTCCTTCAACCTAGGTTAACTTTTCAAGGATCTCACCCTAGGATTGTACAGGGTATGACACTTTTTGTATAGTTTTAAATTTTTTACAGGAATACACTGTTGATTACCAATAAAAAAAACAAAACAATTTGTTAGTGAGAAGAAGTGCAGACAGTGATCGGTAAATGGAAATGTGCCGGTGAAAGGTGGAGATGACCAGTCCCATTCATATGAAGATAACCTTTGGGATTGTTCAGACTTTAGAAAATGAACATGGGTGAGTAGAATAGATGACAGTTGGCGATTCAAACAGATATGCCTTCATGAATTTTTTTTTATAAAGGCAACATAGATTTTTTTTCCAGACGGGGGGTATTTTGAGGAATTAAACATATTCAGGGAAATTTGGTCATTAGAAAGTGCAATTTAGATTTTTATGCTTTTTTAGGGACTTATTTTAATATCATTCTCATTATCAATGTTACATATACAAAATATCCCCGAATATGCCATTTGAACTAACAGAATTTTGACCAAGGGACTAAATCAATTAATCAATGCGAAATATAGGGACCTGTGAGTATTTTATGATTTTATGAGGACCTAAACTGATTTTGACAAGCTTACACCGAGTTATATTGATTTTTTCCTATAAAATAATAATCCTGAGGGTTTTTTTTGTATGTGTACCATCAAAAAATATATTATTTATTTTTATACCACTCTAAATAACCTATTTATTTTTATACCATTGGAATATGTAAAAATTATGCATATTAACCATCTTAATTAACTTCCATCCAAATTTCTATTAAAACCGTTAAATCCTTGGATAAATGACCAAATGACCCTAATATTTTATTTTGCATATTTTATCTTAGCAAATACAATATTCATAAAATAAAAATATTAATTTTAACATGAAAATGATAAATTTCATTTAAAATCCAAACATAAAAATTAAACATACAAACTATTTATTATCTAAGACATAATATTTAGTAATACTTACTTTAGTAGAAATGAAAAAATTATTTTTGAGAATAATTAATCATATATATTACAAAATGACAAATTTAAAAAAAAACCAAGATCTTGATTGGGCTAAAATGGAAGAAGAGATAAGGATAAAAGACTCATGATTGATTTGGAAAGAATAAGAAATTAATTAGGTTACGATGTTTAATCATTTAAATTTTGACAGATATTATGTTGAGGTTATAATGTCATTTTACTTCTTGGTTGAGAACTATCATGATTAAGCTTTATTTTGATTTAAAAAATATAAAAGAGGGGCACGGTTTTTCATTAAGAAAAAATGTAATGATATAAATATAAATAACATATATTTTTTTATGATATAAGTACAAAAAACCCTAACAACAACAACAACAACAACAATAATAAGGAAAAATCCAAATAACCCCCTCAGTTAAATTTTTGTTAACAGATTAAGAATATTATGTGAATATGCCATTTGATTAACCCTGATTAAAAACACAGTATACTAAAAACCCTTATAATGTGTTAAAATGTATAAAATCGTTTATAAATGTTGATTTTACCATTTTGAAAATATTATAAAACTCTATCCAAAAGGGTAAATTGTCATTTACAAATTATTTTATGCATTTGTAACACATTACATGAGTGTTTTGTTATATTGTGTTTTTACCAGGGTTAACCAAACGGCTTGAATATTTTTCTTCGCTGTTAACAGAAATTTTACTCAAGGGTATTTGGATTTACAGAGGTGTTTTTAGGGGGTTATATGGAATTCAAGAAAGTCAGGGGGTTATTTGGATTTCAGCAGTTTACATGGAGTTATATGGATTTTTCTCTAATAATAATGTTAGGAACAATAAATTGAGTCCAGATTGAGTTTGATAAGTACCGTCAGTATCGAACTAACAACCTATAAATTGAGCTGCACAACTAATTATTGGGTATATGTGTCACTCTCTTATTGGATATTGATGGTACTGATCAAACCCAATCCTGATTGGATCCAATAGAATAGTGATACTTGTACCCAACTATGAGAGGTGAAAATGTGCTCCTCTTCGAATGGGCCAGACTCGAGGATGGTTCGGGCTTGGTTTAGGTAGATCCATGAAGAGACGATGATGAGGGTCCGTGATGAATTGATTGATGAGATTTTTGTCTGGACTGAACTTGATATAACTCAGGCTACCTACGTACCCTTATTAAAAGATCAAACCACATGTAGTTCCTCTTTTGGCGGGATCTCGCACTGGAAGTGGTGCCGTCCTAAGAACTTCCGACAATTAAGTCAAATCTCCATTAAAATGAGATTTTAAGCTTGAGTCTAGGGTTTTTGGGGGAGAGGAAGTCTCCTCGATAGAAGGGGATACCCTTCTTTTTATTGGTGGAGAGCATAGCGTGAGAGAGAATCTTCCACTTGGCTCTTGGATTGGTCGACACTTGGGATCTCGGGGTCAGTGTCTCATTACTGTTTTCTGATAGTTTGTTACAGCTATTGTGTCAGATAATATTCCTTGGGCTTCTTTGTAATTTCTCTCGCACTTGTGTTGTACATGTGAGAGGTCCTCGTACCAGGTTGGGCCTTATGGTCTTATTGCTTCAGACCATAGCAGGTAGGATTCTATCCTCGAATGCTGCTCCCAAAAGTCGTCTTGTAGCTTGTTGATTTTTTACATAAAAGTCCCTCACCTCTCCTTCCGTCACCCTCAGTGAATTTTTATTAGTGTAGTGGTTTGAGCTTAGCTCACTTTGCTGATTGTGCTAGTGGTCCGACCTGAGGTGATGCTCTGCTTGATCCGAGATAATGTCATAAGCCCATATAAACCTTTGTCTAAAATGCGCCTCTACGCCGAGATGTACTTTTATTTGAGGTGGACTTCAATTCATAGATTAAGCCTTACTCGAGATGGGCCTTGACGCACAAGTGGGCCAGCTCTTATCATAACTTTATTCTATCATCTTAAAGTCTTGTACTCTTATTCTATTTGGGTGAGACATTTTGTCTCATACACCAACAATTGACTCTGTAATTCGATTCATATGCTGTGTAATTTGATTCATAAATTGTGCAGTTTGTTTATGACGATATTGACCAAACCAAGGCTTGACTAGATCCAACCCAGTAAATTATTTGGACCTAAATTGTAATCAATGTTAAAAAAATGAAAAATTAAAATAAGTTATTTTTACAGTTTAAACGTAAATCACGTATGTTTTTTATTTTTTTTAAATAGTAAACATTATCTAATAAGGAGTATGATTTCATAAAAATTGTATATAATTCAATTTGAAATTAAATGAATCCATTTTTAATAAATGTGAAAAAAATTAATGAGGTATATACATGATTTCTAACTATAATTTTGACATTCAAATAATATTTTTATCATTTACATGCACCAAACACTGAAAATGTAATGAATATCTATTGACGAACCACAGACTAAAGAAATCCAAATTTCTATTAAGTCTATAAAATGAATACAAATAAAAATTTAATATAAAATAACGACATGAACTGAAAAGGGCATAAATTTTACGATAGTTATTGCAAATAGTTCTAAATTGACCGCTTATTTACTAGAATCTAAAACAATTGAAAAATTAACATATTTTTCATGAAATGATGGAGTCCAGATCCTGTCAGTACTAAACTGTACAAACCATTAATTGAACTACACAACCTATGAATCGAACTGCACCGTTAATTGTTGGATTTATATTCACTCTTCTATTGGATATTGGTGGTATTTAAACTCTATATTTTATCCAATAGCTGACTAGATCTAATAAGAGAGTGAAACATGTACCAAATAATTGGTTGTGCAGTTAGGCTATGTAGTTCGGTACTGACATAATTGATCGAACCCTGTCCTGACCAAATGCAGACTCGAAATATTGCTCATGTACATACATTCTATTTGTAGTGAGTCATAACACAGGTCTGTTCAATCAGTATTCAATTGGGGCCTGACACCTGTATGCATGTGTACATCACGTGATCAAAGCAGAGAGGGTGAGTGAAAACCCCCGTTTGGTTGCTACTTGGGATCAGATCCCCTCATAACTGAGTCCCCTCAGTTCAGTAAGTAATCAGTCTGCTGATGACATGTGGAGGTTTCAAAAAGAAAAAAATTTAACAAACCTTTTTTGAACCAACTTGACGGACGTTATCGTCAATGAGACCCTTTCCCCCTTTTTTGTTTCCCCCCATTTTGTACTTTTCCTCCCTCTCTCTCTCTATGGGCTTCCTTGGAAAATGAAATGGTCAAGCCCCAAAAGATAAAAAATAAAATAAAAAACAAGCCCAACGAAGAAACGAGTTTTTCAAGTAAAGCCCAACGAAGAAATTGATTTTTCAGATAAAGCCCAATGAAACCTGTTTTTAGATTTCCTCTTTTGTGCATATTAGGATCCAATGTAAAGCCCAACAAAACTGGTTTTCATATTTCCTCTTTTGTGCATATCAGGATCCAATGTAAAGCCCAACAAAATCGATTTTGCAGAATTTCTCTTTTGTGCATATCTGGATCCAATGTAAAATCCCCACATTAACCCCATAGTGGGTGCCATATCTTTATTTGTAGCGCTAAATGGAGTTTATAGGGTTTGGGGAGTTGAGAATATTGTGTGATCATATTTTTGTCTAGTATTATTATAAGATATGCAATTTTAATATGTGAATATGTTTCATAGATCGTAAATAAAAATAGATATATGTTGTATAGTGCTGTTCATATCATGTAGTTTGATACAAGTTATGTATGTTTCAATAAAAATATTGTGCACTTTGAATCACTTATTGTATTTTTTTTATTTTAGGTTGTATAGGTCGATTCATAGGTTGTGTAATTTGATTAATAGGTTGTGTAGTTCGGTTCACATGTACAATTTGATAAAATGTGAGAGGTTCATTTGAAGGGTTGTGTAGTTCAATTAATGTCATAAGGGGTTTAAATTTTTGTATTTGTTTTGCAACGTATTCAAAAGATGTATGTGACAAATATATTTAATTATTGTACTTGAAGGAGGACTAAATGGAGTTTATAGGATTTCGGGAGGTGAGAATGTTGTTTGATCATATATTGTGAAATATAATTCTAAGGTGCAATTTGAATATGTGAATTTTTTTCAGACTATAAAAAAAAATTACTCAAATGTCATATAGTTCGGTTCATATTGTGCAATTTGATTCAAATTATGTGTGGTTCAATTGAAAGGTGGTGCAGTTCAATGTTTATGCTCTGCCCCTCAAATTTTATGTTGTGCATTTTGATTTGGTTATTGTATTTTTGAATTGCAAGTTGTATAGTTCGATTTATTGGTTGTGTAGTTTGATTAATAGTTTGTGCAATTTCGTTCACATGTATAGTTCGGTGCAAATGTGAGACCTTGATTTAAAGTGTTGTGTAGTTCAATTAATATATCATGTTATGTTTTGTAAGCGGTTTAAATGTTTGTATTTGTTTTGCAATGTATTCAAAAGATGCATGTGTCTAATGTGTCTTTAACTTTTGTAATTTAATGTTGTTGATATATTGACATAAATTTGTATTCTTTTCTCTTATTACTTCTACAAATTAATGAATGATGTCTGATTCCGTTGAAGAAACTATACTTATTCCTCATAAGTTAGTTTTTGAAACATTAGATCCCAAAATAGGTATGCAATTTGACTTAGCTAAGAGGCAAATAATTTTTATACTCAATACAGTAAGCAAGTTGGGTTCAACATTCGAAAAAATTCAACCAAAACTATAAATGAAATTATTCAAAGAAGATAATATATTTGCTCAAGAGAAGGCTTTCGGAAGAATGATCGACTTGAGAAAAGTGTTCGTGTCGAACGTGCAGAAACCAGATGTGGATGCCATGCAGAGTTTACTATTCAACGCCAATTGAATAGAATTTATAAGGTTTCAATATTTGAATTAGCCCATAATCATGATATGGGGAGCTCAAGTAAAGTTCAATTTTTAAGGTTGCATATGTGTATAACTTCTTCTCAAGCTGTAAAAGCTGACATAGCGTCAAGTTCTGGACTACCACAAAAAATGACAATGGAATTCATGGGTAGGCAAGTTGGTGGATGTGACAATCTTGGTTTCAAGAATGTGGACATGAATAATTATTTGCGCACAAAGTGAAAGATTGCAATGAAGGGAGGGGATGCAAATGTTGTGATGGAGTACTTTCAAACCATACAAGAACGAAATCCATCTTCATATTATGCCATTCATTTCGATGATGAGGCACTGTTAATTAATATTTTTTGGGTAGATGCTAAAATGATGGTCGACTATGCACATGTTGGTGGCGTTGTTTGCTTTGATACAACATGCAAAATCAATAAAGAAGAATGATCATTTGGTTTATTAGTTGGGGTAAACCATCACAATCAATCAATTGTGTTTGATGCTGCTCTGTTACACGATGAGACAATTCCTACATTCGAGTGGTTGTTCCATGTTTTTGTTAAAGCAATGAATCAGAAAGAACCTAGGACTATTATTACTAATCAAGATGCAGCAATGGCGAGTGCAGTAGCTTCAATTTTGTCAAATACATATCATCGACTTTGTGTGTGGCACACATATCAAAATGCTGCTATGAAAATTAATGATGTTTTTAAAAAAATCCAGAATTTGTAAAGGAGTTCAAAAGGTGTGTCTATGACTATGATAATGAAGAAGTGTTTGAAGGGGCATGAAAGAGAATGATTGAAAATATGATCTTATGAAAATAAATGGTTACAAAATAGATTTGAGAGAAGAAAAAAGTGGGCTCTAGCATATAGAAGAACTACATTTTGTGCCGACATGTCGACCACCCAATGAAGTGAAAGCTTGAATGCCTTGATTAAACAATATCTTAATAGTGGGACATATTTGATGTATTTCCTTGAATACTTTGAGCTTGAATGCCTTGGTTAAACAATATCTTAATAGTGGAACATATTTGATGCATTTCCTTGAATACTTTGATAGGTTGTTGGATGATCGCCGCTATCAAGAGTTGGAAGCTGATTTTTAAAAAAATTACAGTCAATTGATCAACAAAATCGAATACAATCATCAAATTACATCATCGATGTTCAGTTGCCATCCTTTACATATCATATTTAGGTGCTTATAAAAGTACATATATGTGTGTTATCTATATATCCTTTACCAATCATATTCAGGTGCTTATTGAAGTACATATATGCGTGTTATCTTATTTTTGTATATATTTATTAATACATATATTTAATTCTTGTAGGCATTTGAGCCAAGTTCATCGGAACATCACAGGAACTCTCAATTTTTTTGCCTTATGTGTATTCCACCACAAACTTGGAAGTTGGGCCTCATTTTATGAGCACCGAAGAAACCATTTCAAGTTTTCCTCAATTGATTCAGGTAACAGTAATTATTGCTGCAATTGTTTCTTCTCACAAAATTTCAACATAATCTATGAACTCATTACTTTGTGTAGTAAGAGCTTGCTTGAAATGGAAACATAGATTTAAAACAAACAACCAATAGGATATTTTGCATCCACTGCTACAGGTGTTTCTATCAAAATTCACAAAAACAAAAAATCAAAGATATAAAAATTACCACAAGTGTAGTTTATAAGAATGACTAGTTCATTGTCTATTTCATCACCATAATATGATACTGAACATTGAAGAATATGAAGCACCTTTAATGGAATAACATATTAAACAAGAACAAAATAATCAACATAGAGGAATGGAATAAGAAAATTGATATAGGCATAACTCAATCAGAATATCATCTAAACAGGTTAAAGGAATATTTGTTTTTGATAATTTGACTATTATATACAAAATCTGCATTCAAATGAGTATAGGACATAACACATACTTGGCTAACTAAAGAAGACCTGCTACTTTCATGATATTAGCATTATCCCATATGCCGAGTATTCCTCCTGGAAACTATATTCAGATGGCCATAGAGGAATGCTTGGATTTGGATCAATTCAACCCAAAATGGAATATCTTTGCATGTAATGAAAGTAACTTCTAGTATGCTGGATCAACTAAAGAGTTGCAAAATTATATTCTGAGCTAACATAAGTTTTGTTTGTTTGCCAATTATTTTTATCACTTATTTTTCTTTTTAATTAGGTAAAGGCTAAGTTTATATTATTCAAGTAGCATATTAGCACATGAAGATGCTTCTGTTGCTTGAATATGATCAAAATTAATTAATTTTTTTCATTATTCCAGGTATTGCTTTTGGTAAATATATGAGTATTGTTCCATCTCATTAGGTATTCTAGTGCCACCTCTAAAGAAAAAAAATTGTAGCATTGGAAATTTAATTTGGAATTGCGGGTTTGTTTTATTTGGACTGCTTTTAATTTAATTTTTTGTGTGGCTAGTTTTTTGAATATTGCTGAATATTTTGTGTGGCTCATGTCCCGTGGAAAGGGTACGACACTTTTTTATTCTATTTATCATCATGGATAATGCATGATTCGAGTAGTGTGAATTGGTGAGCACCTTTTTGATATGGTGATTTTGTTTTGAGAGTGTTTCATTTTATTAACTTTTGTATGGGGATCCCTCTTCTCCTTTAATTTTATGGCTTTCTAATTTTTTTTTCTTTCTATTTCATTATTTACTTTCATTTTCTGTATTCTGTTTCAGAAAATAGATCCATCCTTCTCACGATCCGGAATAAAATTATACAAGAAAATAGCTCTCAATAATCCTTTAATGAAAGTAAGTTATGAGAATGATTTAATGACTCTTTGTAGAACACTTCTAATTTATTTAATTTATCATTCATTTTATACACATCTAACTCATGCTCAAGCTACATGTTATTTATTTCCTTTCAGTAGTCTGGTTCCAATTCATTGTTTATAATCATGATTGACATCCGCAATTACATGCCATAGTGTTTCTACATGACTTTAGTAACATGAGGTGCTGGCTTGTTTATGATTCCTTCATTTTATTTTCAATGTTGTTGTGTACAGAGTGCATACACCCATCTCAAACTTGCTTTTTGTCATCGATTGGTCTTCATTCTCATTATTCTTAACAGGTGATTCTAGAAGCCTATTATCATCATTTAAAGCCTTCTCATTATTTGGCTTCTAGATAGTATATTAATCAATCATGTCTATTATTATTTAATTCACGTGTTGGACTGTCTGAAATAAAAATGACAAATTAGAAATGTGCATCAAATGATGGATTTAGGAGTGAACTTTGTGGGAGTTGTTATGGTTGCTTAATGATGGGGCTCTGTGTTTATGATTGCTTAATGAGTGAACTTGTATTCCTTTCAAATTATATGTTTAGGATACCATGATAGATTTTTATATAAATATCTTTGATTTATGAATTTTTTTCAGGTTGTTTTGTCTTTTGCGTATGAGTATATAAAGGCACCACTTAACAAATGCAAAAATCAAGCCATAGTTGGATGAACCAGTTTGTCATAACTTTTCCCACACGAGTTAGTTAAACTTGGTACGTGTAGAAGAATGAACATTTATTCTAAGTGGAGTATTCTATTGTTGAAGTTTATTTTTAGGGATTTTTAGTTTTAAGTTCCCGTAAACTATAGGATTTAGCTATTGATCCTTCACTTCTTCATATTTAGGTTTTAGTCCTTACATTTAAATGATATGCTCCTTTTTAGTTCCTGGGAGGGACATATTCCTAAATTTTTAGTTTGTTTTTTACTCCCTGGGAGGGACCTATTCCTAAATTTTTTAGTTTATTTTTTACTCCCTGTGAGGGACCTATTCCTAAATTATCATTTAAATGTAGGGACTAAAACCTAAAGATGAAGAAGTGAGGGATCTATCGCTAAATCCTATAGTTTACAGGGACTTAAAACTAAAAATCCCCTTTTTTTTATGGTTAATGTATAATTTGTTTTTTTTTTTAAATTTGGTTTACGAAAGTGTGTCTAATATGGGATAGAATGGGTTGAATGGATTGAATATTCAAATTCGTGTTGAATTTAGTTGAATGATGATTGTTTTTTGGAGATACAGATTTTGATAAAAAAATTGGAGGATCAGGTTTTGCAGGTTCTGTGGGGTGTCCCGACGGATTGATCTATCGCTAAAAAGATAACAGACTGTACACTTGTAAAATAACAGTGACAAACAATATCCATTGCTAAATAGAAACCGCGACGGCTAATGGTTGTCGCTCTGACACAGCACAAATGTAGTCCATCGCTGAATAGCAACAGTCTTAGTTCGTTGCAAACCTTTTCGCGACACCCTCAACGTCAACAAACCTGTGACAACTTTAGTCCTCCGTGAAAGGTTTACATAGACGGATTTAGTCTGTCGGGGAAAGCCAAATTTGTTGTTGTGTGGTTCTACAAACATGTGCAAATTATAACTCTGAAGATGACCAACTTTAATTGGCATTAGCTCTGTTGTTTTTTTTAGAAACAACACACTCATTTAGTTAGAGATATTTTTATGAAAAACTTTATATTCCAATGAATTTTAGATTTGTAAACTCATTTATAAAAAATCTAATAAATTTCTTAAGAAGTTATACCTCATCTAAAAAAATATGTATACCTCATTGGACAACGGCCAATTTACATGGATATGAGACTATAGTCAGGACTTAGGACTATGCATAATAACACTCTAAAAATGGTTAAAATGTGACATTTTTCTTTTGAGGAATTCCTATTGTCTGGAAAAGAATCTCAATATACACAACATCAATCGCAAATCATATTTATCAAATAAACTAGAAAAGATATCTATGAAAGACAAATTTTACTCTAATCTAAGAACCAATACAATAAATTAAAATAACAAGGAACATGTTAGACTTAATCATTTTTATTAATAAAAACTCAGACCACACATGTTTTTATTTTTTAAAAAATATTAAACATCATCTAATTAGGTATATGCTTGAATATAAATTACATGTCGCTTCATTTTGAGTTGAATGAATCCATTTTAAACAAGTGTACGAAAAAATTTAAAGATATATATATATTATCTAACGAAGTATATATTTTACTGAATTTATAATAAGATATATAAAACTGTATTTTGAACTGTAAGAAAAATCGAGTGTAAGAGCGCTAAAATCACAATGATTGAACATTCAACATTCCAACAAGAATAGCTCCTTGATAGCATGGCTGGATGTAACTTCTTGGAACTTTCTTGCACTTTTTTTGGGTCCCAGGCAATCATTTATGTATACCAACGGACACCAAGGCACCACGAAAGTCAATACAATGGCATAAAAAAAAAGCAAAAGGTGGATTTGAAGATAGAAGATGACAAATGGAAGAGACAAAATTCAATCAACACTTCTCAAAAAATTAAAAAAAAAAGGTGCAGTTCCATAAGAGCTGGTCTAATTCCACCAAACCTATTACTCTCCCCCCCCCCCCTCCAACCAAATGGAAAGTTAAAAACATTTTATTTTAGACACTCATCACACCAACCTCACTCGACACAAACCCAGTCATACTAGGATGTCTAATATGACCTAATGTGTGTCACCCAGAATTTTTCAACTGCAAATATTTTTAAAGTGACGCGACACACCTTGGATCACCATAAGTTGTTTAATTTGACATACTTTGATTCAAACTAGGGTGTTTACTATGACCTAAGGCGTGTCACCCATAATTTTTTAAATACGATATTTTAGAAGTGATGTGACACACTTTGAGTCATCATAAATTATTTGATTTGACATACTCCGAGTCAAATTGGGATGTCTACTATGATCCAATGTGTGTCGCCCAACAATATCCAATTGACAATAAGTTAATTTTCTTATCCATCATTAATATCATAAATACACAACAAATAAAATATCATAAATAAAAAACATTCGTATACATAATCTTATAAATTAATTCAACATTCACATATCCAACATTCACTAATCATGATTTTGATTAATATATATTACCCCTTTTGATTTTATATAGTTTAACTGAGAGTAATTTTCAAAAATAACTCCAATTATTTTTTAATCACACTTTTAACACTTTTAACGTTATTTACAATATATATATATATATATATATATATATATATATATATATATATCCCTTATGCAGAATCTTATTTAAGATTTCATTAAAAAAAAGTTTTGCTAAGGAAAGTTCACTTATAAAGGAATTTATAAATCACACCTTCATTGCTTTTTATCATCTTAAGGTAAAATTAAAAATTGAAATTTTAAGTCATTCCTATCCATTAAGATTTCATCTGAATTTTTAAATTCACCGATTGAAAATAGAAGATTGATAAAAACTTTTAAGATATGATTGAAATATTAAAAGATTGAGATAATATTTAAATTTGAATTGTATTTTTACAATAAAATAACATTTTGAATAAAATTATACATCAATCTTAAATTTAGGATAAAATTTTAAATTTTCAATGAATTTGTGAAATTTTTACAGCTCTGATTGCAGCTCAAAAACGGTCTCAATCGCTTATACACTATGATAATGCATAATACAAAACGATAGTGCAGTGTACACTACACTTTCACAATATATGAGAATTAAATTTCTCATTTTTTTTCAAAGCAAAAATACACTAGTTTAACATTGTATATTTCATTTTTTATAAAAATATATATTTCAATGAACAATTATATATATGTTAAAAAAAAACGGTGAGGACTATGGATAGGACTGCACACATATTTGAACATATCATGTTTTAAAAAATAATGGGTGATGTTACGCACAGCATGCAATATAGCAGGTCGTCTGGAGTGTTGATGGGACACAAAAAAGATTCTCGTGGAGCAGGTCGTCTTTGGATCGAAGACGTGCATGTGGTAAATTTGGATGTGGTTTGTAGAGTAGTAAACAAGCGGGTGGTCTTGGTGTAGTCCTCAACTTGGATGATATGAATAAAGCTCTCCTATTTAAATGGAAATGGCATTGGTTAACTTGTCCATCTCTACTGTAAAGGAGAAGAGTGGAGACTCAATACAAATACTCGCCCCCTCCTTGGACTACTTCCCGAGAGGCTCGCCTTAACCTATTCAAATTTGGGCAGGGATCCTGAAATCTACCCTACATTTTACATAGGCCATTAGATGGCAGGTTGGAAATGGTCATATGGCTCAGTTTTAGCTTGATGTTTGGTTAGAGGACATTCCTTTGAAAGAGAAGCTCCCAAAATTATATGATCTTGCCATGAACAAGGAAGACATTGTTGCTCAGTTCTAGAGTTGGGATCTAGAAGATGCAAGTTGGCAAGTTAGGCTGAGGAGGGTGTTGAATGCAGTGTTTTAAAAATTGGACTGGACCGGATGGTTCAACTGGTTGGACCATCGACCGGCCCAAATTCTGGTCCAGTTAACCCATCAAACCTAGTCTATTCTAAAAATCGGCCTAGAAATGAAAAGCTGTTCAACCCGCCGATTGACCCATCGAGTTATGAAAACCGGTGTTGAGTTAGATGAGCTAACCAGTTTTTTAAGACGTGAGAACTTACAAAAAAATATTAAAAGGGTCTTTCTAATTTAATTGGTTTGAGTTTTTAAAAGATTTAAAAATTAATTAATTCATAATTAAAATTTAAAAAGGAATTTAGGATTGGAAAAATGACCAAATAAATCTCCTAAGAGTTTGAAATACCCAAATCAGCCACTTTTTAAAATTATACATAAAAAAGTCTCATTTTACAGTTTTAGAAACACAAAAGACTAATCTGCCCTTGTGTAATTAAATTTTTAATATCTCTCTTTATTCCACACTAAAAACTTATTTTTCCTACAAAATAACAATCTCTTTATACATAATGAAAATCAATCCCTTTAGAGGTTTTGTTATTATATATGTGTTTCTTATATATATCTTAAATGATATTGTTTATCATTTTTCATTGTGTATAATCATAATATGTAATTTAAATCTGTATTATGCCCCAATGTAGCAGATGATATTTTAGTATTCTAAATCTTTATTCATAATTTTTATTTTTAGCTATTTATATATTTTTATTATATCATTAGTACATATCTATTTTAAAAAAAACATCAACATTTAATGGAGTTTATCATCAAATACTCAAATTATATTGGTACATATTTCACAAAATCAGCCTAATCACAAAGAATTTACAATAAAAATTTTTTTATCTACATGAAAATGTGTGAAATATATTAATATTATTAAGAGGGTGAAATATTTTAACAAAGTTAAGAGATATGGAATGTATTAAGGATCTAATTGCATAGGGGTAGATTAGTTTTTTGTATTCCAAAATTATAAAATGAGACTTTTTTAGGTATAATTTTAAAAAGTGACTGATTTGGGTATTTTTAACTTTTGAGAGTCCTTTTAAGTCATTTTCCCTTTAGGATTTGTAATTTGCCTAATTGCACTTCATAAAGGAGAAAATAATTAAATTTTTTACAATAGGTATCTTCTTTTAAAAAAGTTTGTTCATATAATTTGAATATCATAGAATATGTATTAAACTCAATTTAATCATAAATAATATTATCATAGTTCTTATGTTCTTGTGATTTTATATGAAGATTTCAAAAAGTAATAAGACTTGATAACTATGATTATCAATATACCTAATACATTTATTATATGATCATGATGATGGTATTGTTTGACTTGATCATATTTCCAATTCAATGAACGGTTTGATTTTCAAAACAATGGTTGAATACGGAGGAAGAGGAGGTGCTTTTGGCTTTGTTTCATGAACGCCAAGCGGTCGTTCTCACAACAGAGAGGGTGATGGAGACTGTAACTAAGAGAAGGCTTTACTATTTGAAGCTGCTACAAATGATGGCATTGGGACATACCTATGAGAAAAATGGAGGCTTTGTTGAAAAATGGAAAGCCAAGTTCCCTTTGAGTGAAGTGACGTTTTTTCTATCTCTCATGTATCAAGAGAAGCTTCTTATGAAGGCTTAAATGGACACCTTTAGAGGACTCGCTGTAGATATCCTAATTTTGACCCTCCATAGAAAATAAATTTACTTCAAATAATATCAGGAATAAATCACATTTGGACACTTAAAAGAAAACATCCTTAGAAAACTAAAATCGAAAACCCTAGTCTCAACACTTAGAAAAATCTAAGAGCCTGAATAGGGGCGGCTACTTGGAAGTAGCCACCCCATCACGGGCATCTAGTTTCAACTAGCCGCCCCCAGTGATCGACCCTAAACCGCTTCTCTGGATGAGACATAAAGTAGTATAAAATACTGATCATTGTGGCGGATTATGACTTTTAGCCACCCCATCTCGACCGGTTCAACCCTAGTAACCGATCCAAGCCACCGCTTGTTCAGAGATGGGAAGTTTGGCGGGTTATGATGAGGGCGGCTACTTGAGAGTAACCGTCCCATCCCGGGCGGCCGCCCCTTACCTGGTCCCTGACAGAAGAACAAATGATTAATACAGGGTCAAATCAAACACTCTATTATCCAAATTGTTCTATTATCCACTGTACACTCCCCTGCCTCTCTTTTACAATAAATAGAAAGGGGTCCAAAACATTTCTAACACATCTCACAATCTTCAGTCTCACATTCACAATTCACATCTTGAATCCACTATCCTTCAGCACAACCCACACCCACTACTTGAAATCCTTTGAGAGAGAGAGTGAGAGTTCCATTTGTGAGAGAAGAAACCCATTCCCTACACAAATCCATTCTCTCAATCCACTCTCATAAACCCAGGTTGAACCAGGTTTAACCTTTGCCAACACTAAATCTCATTCCTACCCAGGTTTTGTCCAAGTTGACCCAGGCCCCGAGCGGCTAACCCTAACTAGCCGCCCCGTACCCGGCGGCTATGTTCTACTAGCCGATACCCACCTACACCCCCACTTGAACCAAGTCTCCTCTAGTCAGTTTTCGAAGTAGAATAGGATACCTGTTTTTCACCTCTGTGTACAGTATATCCGTATCCCAGAGCGGAGACCCTACAAACTCCCCCACGAAAGCGATCAAATCCACCCCCAACTTTTCTTGTTTTTCGAGAAAGCAGGTGGCGATCACACACACCCCTGAATCCTCTTGAGCCACTGTCGGGCGCCTCAACCGGGAACGAGACCCCACCACCCTTCCGAGAAATGATTCAACCAAGCTTGCCAAGGCGCACACTGGATCCGAATCCCCAAAGAACCCCCACACATGCGATTTTCCACACCGACACTCAAGATATTTGATGTGTGGAGGAGTTGACGAATCCACTAATCCACTGGACATATCATGCTCTCTTATCCAATGTCTGCTCAATTGTGGAAGTGTTTGGTGGAGGCTTCAAGCTTTGAAGATCACAGCTTATCTCTAGACGATTTATAGTGGGCTGGGAAGTGGCTTTGTGCTTCGGGTGATAAGAGTGTGAAGGCTAAAGTCTCTCAATTGCTTATCTCGGTGGTTGCTTGGACACTGTGGCTTGCTAGGAATTACTTCTTCTTCAGAGGCATTTCAGTTTATTTGAAAAACTTTTGGGGGTCAATGATGCACTCCATCAAAGACTACGGAGTCTGATGTGCAGGTGCGAAGAATGTTTTATTTGTAAAGGGTAAATTTTGTACTGAGGAATAGTATGATATGTTCTTCCATAGGGACTAGTAGTAGATATCTCTTCTACTACTCTCCCTTATGATGCTATTTGTATGGGTGTGGCTTGTTTTGTTTGCTTGGGCATTCTCTTGATTTGAATAAAACTAAGGGGTCGTTTGGTAATAGGGTTGAGAGTAATTCTGCTTTTTAATTAATCAGAAAGCTCAAACGTATGCTTTTAATGCAAAAATGTTAATAGCAAACGTGTTTTAAGAAGCATACTTAGCTCTCGTTTGAAATGAGAATATGATTTATTCTTGGGTATACATTTATCCAAACATAAATAAGTATAAATAATGATAAAATGATTTTGTGTTTGGTTGTGTTTTGAATTATTTTCGTTGGTAAACATAAGACTAATTGTTTTGTTGTTTGGATAAAATGTGAATAAAATATGGATAAAGATTTATAAAAGATGAAAAAATAATGATAGTTGATTTGACAAGTGATTTATAAGAGGTGATGACAGTTGATTTGATAGTGAACCCACATATTTTTTAAGTGGAATAGCCTAAGATAACTTTAATTTTAAGGGTTAATTGGAATCCATATACCACTTTATATCAATTTATTCTGACATACTTTATCAGGGGTTATCCGGGGTTTCCAAACACCATTTATCCCTTATCCGAGGTTATGTTATCCGTGGTTATCCGGGAGCCTATTCCCAAAACAAACGGGGGCGTAATAATAAAATTACTTATACCTTTTAATGTAAAAAAATTTCTTTTTAAAAAGCATAAAAAATACACTTTTCAAGAATCAAAATCTATTTAAATTATTTTATTTAAAATCTTATTTTTTAAACATGTTTTAAACGATACCTCGAATGCCAACAATTTAATTAAAAAAAGCATAGTGCTCTTTTTTTTAAATTGAAAAAAACTTTTAATAAAAAAGCAATATCATTTTAATGGCAAATTGAAAAAAATAAAGAAAAAGAAAAAAGTAATTGTGACAGATCGTTTTCGCAATTAAGTTCTCCAATTAATTATTCTCCTCGTCATAAAAAAGCCCATTATATAATTAAATAGGGAGAAATCCATATAACCCCCTACAAACATATGTAAATCCATATAACCCCCTGCATTTTCTCTAAATCCAAATAACCCCTTGTAAACATATACAAAATGCAAATAACCCCTTCTGTCAGTTAAGTAAACCTCTCTTCAACCTGGATTTAACTATACATATAAAGTTACAATAATACCCTTCCCCCAATCCAAATAACCAAAACAACCATCCACACCCTAACACTCTCCATTGGCTTCTCTTTCTCCTCTACGATTTTCAACCACAACATCGCCGGAGGCATCCCCCGCACTTCATCATTGATGGATTCCCTTTTGTTCTTCCTCCAGTCTTGCCGTCCTCCCCTGATATGCAAAGATCCGTGAGTCTCATCACCGACGGCATCCCCTCAAATCTTCCTAATCTCATTGTTGATGGCCCCCCTTTTGTTTCTCCTCGCCAAAAACTACGTGTGCGCGAACTTGGTGCTTGTTGATTGCAAGATGGAGGGGAACGAGTGCGTGTTCGGGGCGGCACAGAAGGCGATCATCGTTGTCGGGTACAATACGTTCTGTGATGCGTCATGGTTGACGGTTGAGGGTGTGTCGGGTGGTGTGGCCGGTGGCAGTGGAGAGGACGAGGTGGTGGGTTGTGAAGGTGGATGAGTGTAGTGGGGAAGAGCATGTGTTTAGGATCATGGCTTCACAGAGGAAGGGAATTAGAGCTTAATTACTCTCTCTTTTGTTTTTATAGTTTTCAACAATTTATGGGTGTTGCTCCCTGGGGGATGAGGAAGTGTGGTTATGTGCCACATAATTTTATGTCACTAATTGAGTGTTTCAAATATGCTTGTATGCATAAAGCAAACAAAATAGATCGATTCATGCATTTTATCAAACTTACATAAGGAGATGAACCTAATTATTTCCAACATTGAATCGATTTTGGGGATCAATGGATAAGGTAAGGATAAACAATGAGAATCAAGAGAATTGAAGCAAACGAATGATAGTATATATCATGAAAAAAACTGAAAACCAAATAGGGGTGATGGATGAGTATTTAAAGAGACATGAAAGTGGGCAACGGATCAGGCTTTAGAGCTTGTGGTCTCCAATGGTCTGGAGGTGATGGTTTGGAATGGTCGGAAACTCTTCCCCAACAGTCGGCATCCAAAAAGTCATCAGGAGATGGGGAGCAGTGAAGAAGAAAGGGAGTGATGAAGAAGACGAGGTTAAAAGGGAAGGGTATAAAGGCAATTGATAGGGGGGTATTTGTTTTTTTCTAAATACATGGACTGATTAGATTTATTTTGAAATTCAAACATGTCAGATGCTCCGGATAACAGAATATTCCCTGAATATTCTGGTTCTGTCAGGGTTAATTTAACCCAGGGGGCTGATATGGGTTTTTGTATATGTTTACAGGGGGTTATTTGGATTTAGGAAAAATGAAGGGGGTTATATGCATTTTTATATGTTTGTAGGGGGTTATTTGGATTTCTCCAATTAATTATTCTCCTCGTCATCAAAAAGCCCATTATATAATTAAATAAAACAAAACGCAGTGAAGAAATGAAAACTTGTACAAAAAGAGCCTGCGTTTTTCGCGACAGACCCCTCCCCTCCAAAATACTGTCTGAAATGTCCCATCACAGACCCAGCAGACCCCTCTTTGACTGAAAAAAAAAATCTCTAAAAAAGAAGACATACGTATATGAATTATGAATACATGTAACAAACTTTTCTTTTGATGTCGTTTAATTATACTTCACTGCATCTACACAATAACACAGGCCCCCCCTTCCATCTGCAGAAACCCCTGAAAACCTGGCCTTTGCAGCCCACAGAGAGAGATTCCTGATCCCATCCAGCCAAATGGGCTCCCTCGAAAGAGTCCCCTCAAACCCTCTTCACCCCCTCAACAAATCTTCTTCTCCTTCTTCTTCCTTTCATTGATACCCTCCTCACAAGCTCACCTCTTTATTGGCAAAGTTGCATCTTTTGATCTGCCTTTGGTTAGTCTTGCTTCAAAAGTGACTCCTTTTATGTTGTTTTGGGTTTTACAGGTGTTTGATGTTAATGGGTGTTATTTTGTTTTGGTGTTTTTGTGATTCTTCTTTTGGATTTTTTTTGGGGGTTACTTTGGATTGGTTTAATTTGGTTTTGGTTTTTGATTTTTTACTCTTGGTATTTGGCAGAAAACCAGTTCAAGAAGTTGTTATGAGGTTTGGGTGTTTGTTGTAATTACTGTGAGAATGGGATGGTTGTAGCTCATTTTGGAATTTTATTTCACACTTGATTCTTTTTTATATTTTTACTTGACCGATTTTGGTATGTTTGTTCTCATCTGCAGTTGCAGTGATCATCTGATCATAGGCTTGACTTTTATTTTTGTTTTATTTTTTTATCCTGTTTTCTTTTATAGAAATTTGATGCTGATATTGTTTTGACTGATATGCCTCACGAGATGGATAAGGAGGGATTAGGTTCTGTTTGCATGGTGACCTTTGGTGTTTATATTCCCACCCCCCCTAAAACTGAAGTTGATTTTATTTTAATTGCTAAACTCATTTGGACATAGAAGTATAGAACTAATGACTTCTCTGAAACGAGAGATGGGTTCCTATGGATATTTTGCTATATTGCTGTTGCTTGAGAATTTTCGTCATTGTGACCCAGGAATGACTCAATTTTTTTTCTTCTAGCTTGTGTTTTTTTAGTCCAGACACACCCTTTGAAAGGCCACCAATTTCTTACAGTAAATGAAGAGCAACTTTTGTATTGCTGAAAATTGTTTTGTTCTCCTTGAATGTAAGATAACTGCACAGGTGGTAGTAGATCCCTCTATGCCAATGAACAAATTGTTACGTAAACTTGCTGTTCATATTGTATGTACCTTTACCATTTATATTTTATCTTGTATAAAGCACATCTTACATGGTCTGTTTTGCTTCTTATATATTTTCTGTTTCCCTATGCACACAAAATGGTGTTTTTGTGCATGTTGATTTCTCTTATATTTTAATCACATTTGGATTTGGAGAATTATATATTCCTATTTTCCATGTATAACACCATGGTCAAGTATTCTGGGGCGAGTAGGGTGCTGTATTCTGACTATCAAGGAGTAAGGGCGTTGGTGTTTTTGTTTTCTCTCGGTAGACCCCTCCTCTACCTTGTTTGTTTACGCTTTGGGCTTGCGTTCTTAATTTTGGAATGAAATTGAGGCTCATGTCTACCATTTCCTCAAAAAAAAAAAAAAAACAAAAAAACAAAAAAAAAAAACAACAACAACAACAACCACCACCACCACCATGGTTAAGTATTGATTTGATGTTTTTTTCCCTTCTGGTTCAATAAAATTCTAGATAAAATGAGGCTTATGCTTCTTCCCTGATTGGCCAATATTCAGTTTTGAAGTCACCTCTCAAGAGTGGAAATATCTTCTATCTTTTTTGCCTTCAAAAATCATATTTTTGAGATATTTCTATCTCTATATTTATAAAAAATAATTATCGGTATAACATGTGT
Organism: Acorus calamus; assembly: GCA_030737845.1. NCBI lineage: Eukaryota > Viridiplantae > Streptophyta > Magnoliopsida > Acorales > Acoraceae > Acorus > Acorus calamus. The sequence goes on along the minus strand of CM060868.1, from coordinate 26,483,076 downwards.
TATGTTACAAGGGTTCGAATGGGGGAGGTATTTATAGGCATCATAAAGTAGTTGCATGTATCACATTTTGAGGTGTTGGATGACCATGGAGAAATTTGAAAATAAAGGTCTTGCAAGTCCTAGATTTTTTTGTAGAGATTTGAAATCAATTTTAATGGATTGCCTCAGCAACTTCCTTTCACAAATCTCTCACCAAATGTTTTTGAATATGAATAAGGTCAAACTCTTGACTTTTAAAACTTGATTTTGAATTCAAATTTCAATTTGCATTTTGAATATAATTTTTTTTGGAGAGAACGGTAGACCACTATTATCCCAGTTTTATATCCCAAAACTGAAGTTCCAAGCGTTCGAAAGGGAGGAGAGAAGAGCCATAAGTCTAAAACAGAGAGATTACAAAAAAGAAACAAAAACAACAGGACGATACACCCAAGTAGAAAGACTTACTCAGTGTCAGCCTGCCCGATCAAACATCCTAAGTCACAATGTGAATTGATCACCTGGTTAGTTCGACACATTTGGAGCTTGTACTGAAATGTCCCCTTCTGAGATATAGCCTTCCGCCGCCTCCCACATATTTTCGATGTAAAACCGCTGTCTGTGAGAGATGATGAACTCCTTCCTTATTATCCATAATGCCCAAACCTTGGCTGGTGCTAATGATCAAGCAATCTTTGCCTCGATACTTTTATTTGTCACTCCTTGTTACCTTCTTCGCCGCCTCCCATAATTCCTCTATCATTTGGAAACCGCACTGAAGGCTCAAACACGATACCATTGTGGTCCCTTAGTCCATAGTTGTGAGGCCGCAGGACATTAACAAAATAAATGATCCCCAGTCTCCTCTTCGCCCATGCAAAGTGCGCACCATGTTGACTCTCAGGGATGCCATTTTGCCTGATTCATCTTCGTGAGAATCCATCCTTGGTATACCAGCCACATGAACACTTTGAGTGAAATCTTTGGACGCCATACCTCTTTCCTCTTTGCTGCCATGCCATTGCTGACTTCGCCACCATTAATCTTTTTTCACAGTGTAACCTTTCCTTGGTGCTATCCTCCATACCACTCAATCTTGTTCCCCCTCAGCTAGCAGTGTCGTTTGTAATGTTCCCAAGTCCCAACATTGTGGTGACTTGGGAAGATCTCTTCCTCACGGAGGTTTCTTCTCAGCCTGAGCCGCCATTCGTTGGTCCTTCCGTCCTCATCCCCGGTGCCTTCTCTTTCCTAGGTGATTCGAAACATGCATGGAAACCGATCCCTCAATGTTCCCTCCCCGCACCATATATCAGTCCAAATTGAGCCTCCCGCCCATCCCCAACGCAAGAGTCTTCCCTAGTTGCTCAGCCAGCTTGATCCATCCTTTGCACAAAGATGATGTGCTGAGTGAAATGCTTGGTAGGTGTGAGGCTATGAGCCCAGCTCCCTTTTTGAACCATACCTCTCCTTTGTTTAGAGGTTAACATTTTACTGATAGCTCCTACATCCTTTAAAAAAAATAGATTATTTCCATCTCTATTATAGTGTTCCCATGTTATTATTTCAATAATAATAATAATAATCATAAATAAATAGAAGAAGAAGAAATAAAAAGAAAAAATCTTCCCATGTCATTACTTGGCTAGATTGCCTTCATATGAATTCAAGTCCATAGTTGGAAGGTCAACTTTTTTTCCATGACATTTCTTGATTTGTTGCATCTTTTCAATGCAACCAAAAAAATGTTTTTGACACAGGATCCTTTTGATATTTCTACTAATTAGAGATTTTGTCTATTTCTAGCCTTACGAATTGTTACATTGCCTTCATGAGAAAAATCATGTCTTCTAATAGATTTTGAACTAGGTGTTCTACATAGGGTATCCTTTAGTTTCAGCTCTACATTAAGAATTTGCTATGTAATAAGTATTAGGCAATACCATAATAGGTCCAGGTAGCTTTATGCCGCATCTTTAAACACTCAATTGTAAGCATCTCCTTTTGAGATTCAATTTATCTAGCTTGGAGGAGTCCCTCAGACAGGACGAGCATGATTGTATTGATATTGATTTTTTTTTTCTACATAGTTTTCTTCTCATAGTGTCTGAGTGTGGAAGAGATTGGTCTACTAGATTCCTTTTCCTTAAAGAGAGTAATTTTTCAAAGTTCCAAGATTCTGATTCTTCGTTGTTTCTCTTGGTTCGGGCACAATGAAAAATATGTTTTAAGTGCCCACATTGCAGATTTCTTAACTCTTGTAAACATCCATACCTTAGATCATGCTTTCTATTGTTTTGGTCTTGATATGAGTTTATTGTGTGTGAATTTTTTTTCCCAAATATTTGTATTTGCAAAATGGTATTCTTTCTCAGTTCTTATAAAGACACTCTTATGATTACATTCTTCACTTACTTCCTCACTCCTGAAGACCATTTTTACATTTAAATTCTGCCTTTTTCTCCTTCCAAATGAAGCACCTATCTCTTTCACGTGGTCTTTCATATTATTTTCAGTGATAATAGAAAGAAGTATTGTAGAAAGTATTCTGATCCTTGACTTCATTAGCTATTGTAAATTGCTTGTACATATCATTATTTTCTTCAGAATTTTCACCTTAAACCTGACATCCTTTTATTTTCAATGGACAGAGTGGAAGAAATACATGATATATCTCTCCGTGTTCGTCTGTGTCATATAGATAGGTATGTATATCCATCTATCTCTTGTTTCAACAATTCAAAATTTTGAATCTAGAAAGTTATAAAAATTTGCTTATAGTATAAAGTTTATGAAAAGTATTTGGACCTTGTTTTGTATAGGCCTAGCGAGTAGTGAACATGACAAGAGCTTCCGAACAAAGGGGACGTTATTCAGGGTCGACCAATCAGAAGAGTCGGCCTTGGATATGGAGAGAAATTTGTGTGGTCACCCAAGTCCTCCCTCTCTTCAAGCCTTCGCATCGGGTGGTCAGCATTCAGAGAGCAATGCTGCCTATTTCTCCTGGCCTAACTCTACTCGAATGCATGGCGCAGCCGAAGGGCGGGCGAATTATTTTGGAAATCTTCAGAAAGATGTGCTTCCCGGAACTTTAGACCGGCTGCCTAAAGGTCAGCAAGCAACTACATTGCTCGAACTAATGACTATAAGAGCATTCCATAGCAAGATTTTACGTCGTTATAGCCTTGGTACGGCCATCGGCTTTCGGATTAGGAAGGGTACATTGACAGATATACCAGCAATACTTGTTTTTGTTGCCAGAAAGGTTCATAGGCAGTGGCTCAGCCACATCCAGTGTCTGCCTTCTGCACTTGAGGTAAGTTGTAGGTTTTATGTAAGTGTTTACATGATGATTTTTATTAAACCTCATTATTTTAAAATCCATTCTACATTGCAGTTTTGAAAACCTCCTATGTAATTTTTTTTAAACTTCATTTGGACTCATTTTAAATAGGATATTCATTATGGTTTAATGAATTAGTAGGGGCCGGGAGGGGTTTGGTGTGATGTGGATGTTGTGGAGTTCTCATATTATGGTGCACCTGCACCAACGCCCAAAGAGCAATTATACTCGGAGCTTGTGGATGGTTTACGCGGAAGTGATCCTTGCATTGGTTCTGGTTCTCAGGTATCATCTGCATGTTTGTGACAGTTGTCCTGTTTTTTCAGATGTGTACTTTATTTCTAGTAAAAATTTATTTGGATGTATGAGATATTTTCAATGAAATATTGATAATATAAATCACCATATGAACATATAAGCTAATAAATCATTATAACTAATTGAAAATGTTGGATCTGGTCAAAACAAATCAGGGACATCCTATCCTGGTTAATCAATTACTGAAATATTGAACAAATTCATGTGTGCCATTCACTTCTTCAGCTGTCTACTTTTCAAATTCTGAATGACATTACATTATATATTTTCAGGGAGATAAATTTGAATTGCGATAGCATCAGTACTATGGCTGTTGATAAACTTGAATTGAGATAGCATCAGTACTATGGCTGTCCTTTTCAAGAATCTTACATGGTTAAACATTGCAGGATTCTTTGATGAAACATCTTTTGGTTTTAACCATCAATTTGTCCCTCAGCTTAATCAAGAATTAGCGTCTACAAAGCACGGACACTTCCCCGGAGGCGCCGTACCCGTGTCGGACACGGACACGGCATGGACACGTGTCGGACACGGCTCCAGCCGTGTCTGCCTTCATTTTGTCTTGGACACGCTTGAGACACGGCTAGGACACGGCTCGGACACGGCCCAGGACACGCCTCAGACATGGCCCAGGACACAGCCCAGCCAGTTTCAGCCCAAAAATAAAAAAGAAAAGAAAAGAAAGACCCAAACATAACCCACAAGTATTCAACCGATTTAAAACATCTTAGAACAACTCATTTAAAAAATATATCTTTCCTAACATTAAAAAAAATAATGATTCATTAGTTTAAAACAGTGATTTATAAAAAAAGTAGTTTATTGGTTTAAAACAGTGATTTATAAAAACAGTGGTTTATTATTTAAAACAATGATTTATAAAAACAGTGATTTATTTGTTTATACAATTGATTATAAATAGTGAATTAAATGAAATGTGTTTGTTTATATAAGATAGTGATACATATTTATTTATTATATTAATTTATTGCCGTGTCTTACCCGTACCCGTGTCCTATTTTTTCAAAAATTGCCGTGTCACCGTGTCGCCGTGTCCCGTGTCTGTGTCTGTGCTTCATAGATTAGCGTGAATTCGGAGTAAATAATTTTTTTTTGTTAAAATTGTGAATTATGATTTGTCTGATAATTCTTTCAGGATGTTACAATTGACTTTCCATTTCCATTTAATTAGTGACCATTAGCTTATGTCCAACCTTTTTTTGTTGGGAATGTTCAGCCATTGGTTGGCGGTGGACTTTTTTTCCCCCCAAATCTAACGAGCTGAGAAATTGAGTGGACAAACTTTTGCAAATCTAAGGATCGGAGAAATGGAGACAGGTTAGGTTAGAGAAAAGATTGGCACACACAAATGTGAAACGAATTCCATCGATGACTAATTTTGAAGTCTAAAGTTGTCTCTTGTTCTCGATGGTTATAAACTTATAATAAACCTTTCTTTTTCTTATTGAAAAACTATAGTTTCATATGGATCTGGTTAGATTGAAAACATGCACCTATGGGGTTGAATTGGCTGTCAGTAGTGATGCATGATCATGCATTTTGGATATATTGAACAGTGTATTTTTTCCCTTCTGTCCTAAATTATTTTGAATTACTTTTAATAATTTTATGATGGCAAGTGTGTAAGCTTCCAAAAATATAGTACTCTTAATACATCGCGCTTTCTTAGGTGGCAAGCCAAGAAACATATGGAACTTTGGGTGCCATTGTGAAGAGTCGGACAGGGGGCAGGCAAGTGGGTTTTCTCACAAACCGGCATGTCGCTGTTGACTTGGATTACCCAAACCAGAAGATGTTCCATCCTCTACCACCCAACCTTGGACCTGGGGTGTACTTGGGTGCTGTGGAAAGAGCAACTTCATTCATTACAGATGATCTTTGGTATGGGATATTCGCCGGAACTAACCCAGGTATTGTGGTTCCTGAATTATTAGCACTAACCAGCCTTCAACATGCTTACCTTCCTGCAGTCAATCCTATAAACACCATGTCATCTAACGCGTATATGAAATAGAGTATATACCCTACTATGTCAGTATATACCCCATTAGGAAAAACTGTGAAAATGTATGCATTCAATTCCTTGGAGTATATACTTCATTTTCCGTGAAAGCACACACTTCATTAGACAAGTGTATACTTAAAAAGAAATTCACAATATGTTCGATCTACAAAAGTGACTACAAAAATGACTGTAACTTTCCTTGTGATCATTATATAAATTATATATTTGCTATATATATACTTAATGGTGGTTCTGATCCCCGCACATGCCTACCATGGTTTGATGCATCCACAGAGACTTTCGTTCGAGCTGATGGGGCATTTATACCTTTTGCTGACGATTTTGACATGTCCAATGTCACCACATTGGTAAACGGTGTGGGTGAGATAGGGGATGTTAAAGTCATAGACTTGCAATCAGCAATCAACAGCCTTATTGGTAGGCAAGTGGTGAAGGTTGGGAGGAGCTCTGGCCTGACTACGGGGACCGTAATGGCTTATGCCTTGGAATACAACGACGAGAAAGGGATCTGCTTTTTCACAGATTTTCTTGTTGTGGGAGAGAATCAGCAGACATTTGATTTAGAGGGTGATAGTGGGAGTCTAATAATTTTAACGGGACAGGATGGTGATAGGCCGCATCCGATCGGGATTATATGGGGAGGGACTGCGAATCGTGGGCGGTTAAAATTGAAGAGCGGTCATGGTCCAGAGAACTGGACTAGTGGTGTTGATCTCGGACGGCTTCTTGATCTCTTGGAACTTGATCTCATCACAACTAGTGAAGGGCTTCAAGGTATGTACTTTTTTTGGCTGGCCTTTTCTCTTTGTGTTAAGATATTCAAATGTTGTTTTGAAGGCGATGGGAAAAGTTTCACACAGGTTTTTTTCTCCGATAACTACGGCTTATGCAACAACCCAAGTAATCTAGAAGGTGAATAAAATCCTGTCGTTTAAAATGGTGCCATGAATGGGACTGCTTCTAACCCACCTGAATAATACCCATAAACATATGATTCACTAAAGGAACTTTAGAGTTGTCTACATTTCGATATTTGAATGTTGGTGAGTGAAAAGTGTAATATCTTGAATTGTTCAAATTGGTAGAATATCAATCATACCAAGTATGCTTTTGTGCAAAATTTTGAGACCCTTACCTCCCATTTGGTTCGCGGATGGCTTATATGCACATAAAATTGTTTGATGGATTTAGATAATTGTTTTGTTTAATTGCTATTCCTCTTGGAATTTTGGTTATATATATATATATATATGTATATATATATTTGTGTTTGTCTTACCCCCCCCCCCCCCCCCACCGATTCGGCCTTGATGGGATAGATAAAAATCCATGTTGAATAGGTAAATTTTTGTTTGGTTGCCTTTTCAGTTATTCTTATTGAGAAACGTAAAAGCGATCTTTTTGTTTGGCTCACCTTGGATAAAGTAAGGATAAGTGATAAATAAAAGATGGATAAGAATTTATGACTTTTTAAATGACAATTTACCCGTGCATAAATTATTTGTGTTTGAGAATAAATATGAAAGATGTGTGAATGATATGATAGATGTGACAGTTTTTAAAATATATGCAGAGAATGCTTGGTGAGATAATTTTTTTAAAATGACAGAGAATGATATTTTTATTCATTGGCATAGATAAGCCCTGATAAGCAATTTCAGCCTTTTCTGAGAATAGTTATCAAGCTTTATTCAGACATAGCTATCAAAGTTTGTTTAATAAAACACAGTTTTTTTTTTGTTATTCTCCTGTATTATTCTTATTCCTTGCTTATGTTCCACCCCAAACGGGGGGTAGTGTTTATCTTATTAGAATATAGTTACAATTTTCTATGGATAAACAAGAATAAACTATTGCTGCCTTTTCCAAGTATAGTTATCAGGGTCTATTCTAATTGTTACAATTTATCCATATTACAGAAACATGATTTTTTGAGGATTAAGCCTTCCCTTATTCACTTGCTTATTTGTTAAACAAATAGGGGCTTAGGTGGCACCTAAAATAGAATTGCATCATTGTCAAATTTATACTATACACCTGGTTAAACCTATAATCTATATTTGTATTTAGAGATGCCCAGCATTCTTGGTAAGTTTTGCATGTCTGCACTTTTTAATATAGTTTGATCTTCAGATAAATTTTAAGTAATGCATGAAGGTGGCCAAAGCCTTGCTTCAAGATAAAATGCTCAATGCCCAAAAGAATGACAATTTGATAACTAAAAGCATGCTCTCTTCTATTTCAAGTTCAATCGATGACAAAGTCAAATATCCTCACTAACATTTATATTTTTTTCTTTCTCTAATCAATGCAGAAGCAATTCAAGAGCAAAGCAATGCATTGCCAATCGCAATGGATTCAACAGTTGGTGAATCCTCTCCAATGGAAGGAAAACTAACAGTACCAAAAGACAAAACGGAGAAAATCTATGAGCCATTCGATTTTAAAATCCAACCCTTCCCAATTGAAGGTGGCTCTGGATCCGGAACAAAGTTCCAAGTGGATGGGATCGATGTTTCGCCCAACATGGAACGCCAATTCATACCGAGTCTCCTCACAATGTCACCGATGCATCGGGACCAACAAGAGGAAGACAATTCAAAATCCAAGAACCTCTCCGCACTTCGAAACTTGTCCGACGAAGACCTTAGTGTCTCTTTGCAGTTGGGCGACCGGGAGTCGAAGAGGCAGCGCTCAGATTCAACACTTGACATCAACGCATGAGGAAATATTTATCGGGTCGGCTAATTTGATAGTGAAGAAATGCAGGCAAAGACAGGAAGTCAGTGATCCTGCCATTTTTGAATATGCTGAATAATTTATAGATGTGTGGAAGATAGGATCGTTGGGGAGGGAAGGGTTAGAATACTGATGATGCAGGTTTCATTTTTGTTGTAGTGATAGCCTTTTAACAATGTCAAAACTGGAAGATGCAGTTGTATTGGACATAAAAGTTGTGATCACAAGATCAAGTTCTTGAAATGCTATTAAAAGCACTTATTGTGCTTTGAAGGGTTTGTTTATGTGTCTACAAGTGCATGATATAATCTAAAAGCAATACATTGGATTTGGTGTTTTCTTTTTTACCTCCATTTTTTGTCTGAATTAAAAAAAAATGGTTAGATAAATTTGGCTTTGATTTGGCCATGAAAATTTTATTTTTTAAAACAAGTACTAAATTGATTTATCTTTTTCCTGATTAGCTGCACTCTTCACGGGTGGTACTGATTTCTATTTTTTAATGTTTGTCAATTACATAAGAAGCTTCATTTCAGTTTTTCTTTTAATCAAGTAATTTGAGTATTACACATGAGAAAAAAAATCAGGTTTATTTGTTGCATCTGGAGTTCATATAGTAATTATTCATGTCGTCAATATTGTAAGAGCGGCACACTATTTTATTTCCATGGATGAAATACATAGATTAACAAAATAAAAATATTAAACTACTTACAAACAAACAGTCTATGGTTTAATAATAAAAAAAGTATTTGAAGTTGGAAATTTAAAATATAATATAAAGAATGGACATAAAAATAATATAAAAAATTGACAACTAAATAACATAATTTTTAAGACATAAAAATAAAAATTTTAAGGACAGTTTTGGTATTTAAAAAAATTTAAGTTGACAAACTACCGTCAAAATGGAATATTCTAATGAACGTTTGATATAGGGAGTAAAAAACGAAAAAAACATAAGAAGTTTGATACTTAAATAAAATATGAAAAATAGAGAGATTAATTACTAAATAGCATATGGACTTAAAAATAAAAATTCTTCCTATTTTACCCCACCAATCGATTAAAAAAAAAAACGGTGTTTTGCTATCCCTACCGATTCGATTTGGTCGCTATTTCAGGTTTTGGGCGACCGGACTTGGTCGTCATTTCATGTTTTGGGCGACTGGATTTGATCGTCATTTCAGGTTTCACGCGACTGAATCTGGTCGAACAGGATTTGTGATAAAGTTTATAATTTTTTTCTTTAAAACATAATCCCACGACGTGCATCCTCTTTGAATCTTTCATATCACTCCAAGTCTGAGTTGTAATGTAGGGAGAATAAATCATTATTCTTAAATGTAGAATATAAGAATAATTTTTTTTACATAAGTTACAGACAAATTTCAAAAGCCAAATATAAAATGTGTTTGGATCAATTGATACGTTTTTTTGTTTTCAAATAAAGAATCATCTTAACTACGAATTCAAACGAAGCTTAAAAATGATATATATTTGTCTAATAAGATATTTTTCTATAAAAATTGAATTAATTGAAATTATATTTACTTACATTTTTTCAGTCCCTTAGCTGTTGTTTTGATAAAAGAATAAATGTAGAATATGATGGATAAATCCAAAAATTTATTTGTTTACAAAGAATAAGTAGATATAGTTCTGAACCCTGTTCGACCAATTACGGTCGCCTAAAACCTAAAATGACGACCAATTACGGTCGCCCAAAACCTGAAATGATGACCAACTCCGGTCGTCCAAAACCTGAAATGGCGACCGAATTCGATCGAACTGAATCGATGGGAACAGCCACACATTTTTTTTTTATCAGTGGGATAGGAAATTGTTTGGTGGGGATAGACGGGCCTCTTGATTCTCAAAGTTGACCAACATAGTTAGCATACAATATCAGTATAGATTCATTTGCTTGAACCTCACAAATACAAATTTGGATCTATAAATTTAATTGATTTGACTCATGAACACATCTTAATATTAGCCTGCTAATTGATTTTTTAATATTTGATAAAAAAAAATTCCAAACTTTTTTTAAATAATCACCCCCTGTTTTAGGTAATCATACAAGGAATTTTAATAACCACATTACACATCACTTAAGTGAAATTTACCCAAACAAGACATAATGATTTATCAGGCTTATATTGAGCCATTTAGATTTAATTCAAACAATGCCAAGGGTTAACTAGATAAGTAATTTATTTACTAACTCAATACTTAGAATTGTTTTATTGATCATACAGAGGTGACATTGAGAGGTTCATATATGACAGCATTCACAGCATTGAGCATTTCCTTTGGAGAAGTGAACCCATCATTCCTCATATAGAAGACATGTAGAATCTTACTCATCTTCCAAAACAGATCCTTGCACTCTCTTGGGACAACACTTCCCTCAGTCTGCAACACAAGTCTTAGCAACTCTCTCCTGCTATGGTCAATTTTGTCTCCCATCTCCCTCTTTGCGTCTTCCACGGAAACTTTACCATGTCCATTAAGCACAAGCAATGAGACACTGTTCAATTTCCCTTCATTTCCTTCTCTCTGAATAAAAAATGCATTAGCAGGTCAGTGACATATAAAATAACAAAAAATTATTATCTGAGGTCATATGGATACATACTTCAAAGCCTTGTACATCATTGAGAATACGCCCACATGTGCTCATGAGTTTGAATAGATTAGAGTACTCTGGACTTCTAATGACATCCTCAGAAATCTCGGGACCAACAAAGTAGAGCGTCGGAAGAACAATTGGCCCTAAAGCGAATGATATGCACCCGTTTATCATGTAATCGTCCAGAGTAGGCACTGCATTGTTCTTTAGCCACTCTGACTCTCTCATCATAGACTTGACCAAAGCAAGCCACTATAATATCGAGATCGATCATGTCAACACATCTCAAACAAATATTGGGATAGAGGAAGATAATTGAAGAATCATAAGCTATGTTAACTCACTATCTCAACTATGTGGCTCGTGACACTGCGCCCTTGTATTGATGACGCTCTAGTTCCAAGGTCATTAATTGTATTGTAAAGTGCGGAAAATATTATTTCAACTTGTTCAGAGCAACAATCGACATCTCCGTCCCACCTGCAAATCGTTGAGAATTATCAACCTTAATCAATTCAAGATAAACTCTGGTCTAAAAAACCATTTCTTATAAACCACAACCAGCACAAAATGACATACTTTTCAACCAACTCAATGAGTTGTATCATTTCTTCTTGAGAACCCCCGACATCGAAGAAGTCATCAACCACGGTGGTTAGTACACCATTTTTAGCCCATGGAATACGGGCGTCAGATAATTCAGGAGGAAAAAGAGTGGCAGCGGCAGAAAAGTAACAATATGTCAACTTCTGTCGGGCAAATTTTAACTGATCCAATCTATTTTCTTTTACCCACCTGTTTGAAAACAGAATCTAAATCAAACACATATTATAGGTAAGATGTCATTCCCTACATAAACATCATGCACTTTACCTCTCCAGATTTTTGAGCTCCTCACGGTATGTGAGTTGAGAACTCTGGAAGTCCTCCACTGCCAATTCTAGGAAATCTTTGTTGTCAATATTCATGATTCTGTTATAACAACATTAATTAATTGATGGGTACTAGGCATAAATAATTATTTAGCAGATTTAGAACATGTTCAGGAAAATCTATATTGAGCTTACCTATATGCAGATTTTAGAATTTGAAAACTATCAACTCTAAAACTCTCCATAGTCCTCCTATGCTCTATGCGCTCCAAATCAGCATGCATGGGGAACTTCAAGGTATTTTCAACCTGAAAAGGCCGTTGAAGCATGAAGGTATAAATTTTCAGTGGACCAATGAAAGGTAACATAAGTTTGACATTAGATTGAAATTTAAAGAGTTCTGTTTCTTGTCAGGTAATTACCGCTAGATCATTATGTTGTTGCAATATATCCCCACTCAAAGCCCTGCTAGAGAGTTGTTGTTTAAGAATATGACTTGCTAAGGAATTTAGTCTCTTTAGACCTAGCTCATTTGAAAATATCATGACTTGAGAAGCCCGATATAGCTCAATAGCTGCTGCACCTATATCTTGTAGACTTTCACCCACTGAATTGAAGAAAGGATCTTTATCGTCAAGTTGAGCTAGTACATCTAAACATACAAAACTTTGTGAGAGTCCCAATAGATAGCTACAAATAACCCTATTACTATTATAGAAATCATGGTCGATCATTGTATCTAGTTAGAAACAGGTACCCGAAGAGACATTGTATCCGTAAATACGCAAAAGCCGAAATGCCATGGCACATGTTGCAGTATCTAAAAATATTTCATCATCATCCTGTAGCCAGCATCTGCATGTTGGCTTAGGTCATATGTTTTACTGATAATCTAAAATTATACATGAAGAGAGTTTTAGTTGCATCACCTGTATGTTTCATCCAATATGCTCTTTATTTCATCTCTGAAATGTCGAGCAATGCCTAATCTCTCAACATTATCTACCAGTGACAAACAGGTCCGCAACCTCAGAGGATATGCAGTGGGTACTGAAAGATAGACATCAGACTACATGAGAAAGAAACCATGATAGGAATACTCAATCCAACTCAAATATAATCTTTTTCCAAAATATCAGGGGTCAGCTTTATGAAAAAAATTACTAATTTAGGAGACATGCATATACAGATGATGCTGATAATAGAAAAACAATAGTACTATATAGAGGAGAGACAAATAAAGGAAACAACCATGATGATGATCACCTGCATTGCCAAACATTTCTACGAGCGACCACAGATAATCAAGGCCTTTTGCATTGTAACCATGCATTAAAGCAGCGGCTGTAGTGGATGGCGAATTAAATAACGAACCATTCTTCCTTTGAAATTTCATGATCTCTGTCCAATCTTGTAATTTTCCCAATCCTTCTGAAACATAAGCTAGGTAGGCTCTGTTTCCACTAAAATTTGTTGAGCATCTGAGGTGATATATCATTGTATGTTAGCAATGGCATAGAACAAAGTCATGATTATAATGTTCAAATATAGATACATTATCATGTACAACAAAGAAGAGAATGAATATCACTAGTAATGCCTTCCAAGGTGTTATGTCTGACAACTGCATGTCTATGTCATTATTACAAGGATAACGGATACGTGTTAGTCCCATTAACTTATTATGTACATCAACTCTGTGCAAGTCAATTATAAAAGAGATCATTTATATATGTGTGGTCTCATGGGCTACATATGGAGTTAATTTAACAGGTCATTTCAAATGTTTACAAAAAATACTATATTTTGTTATATTTTAATATATATGCACTACTGTGATCCTGTATCTGACTTCTTGAAGATGCAGTGTAGGACTTCATGTACAGTTAGTTCCTTGTTAGAGAGGCAACCAGACTTTAAAGACAATATAGCACTGCTATCATGTAAATGTTGAAAACCCTAGGATTTCATTTGGAGCTTGCTTCAAGGCCTTTTACATGTCATTTCATCATGTTGGTTCCTTGTCCTGATCGTAACCAAGAGTACACATAAAATATATCTATACCATCATCCAAATCACCTTATCTGAGAAGACGAGGGGTCAAAATAGAAGGAACAAAGTTCATGTAGGTCATTGAGCAAATTATTTATAAGTAACATTATTCATGAGGTGCAAAATATTTCCAACAGACTGATATCACGTACAGCCCAATAAAATGTATCACACACTTGCCCAAGGTATGGCCTTTATTTGTTGGTAGGAAAACGCATATGCAAATACTATTTGGAGTGTATAAAAAGTGCAACAAGAGTGTAAAATTGATAGAACATTGACCTTCCCAATTTGTGTTTAGTGCTAATCTGTCAAATTAAAGCACAATATGCTTTGATAAAGCAAACCTTTCAGATATATGGTTTTCAAGAACAGAGGAAATCTTATAATCAGAGTGTGGCATAAGTTTTGACATAAGAGATTAAACTCCATGTTGGACACTCAATATCCATGGATATTCTACACTGAAGATTACAAGAAGGTGAAACAAAATGAGAATATCAAACATATGTAAATTAAAAATTCTGATACCTTTTTAATTCCAGGTCTCGCTTCTGCATCATATCATCTATGGTACTTGAGCTCAATGGAAGATGTAAACCCAAGTCATTGGCATATCCAATCATACCAGGAAAAATGATATTGAAACCAATTGGGGAGTGCTGGTTTTCATCAGTGGCAAATGAAACATTGGACTTAATAAATTGGATCCCTGGAAGAAATTGACAAAGCTAATATATAAGAAAACAAATCAAAACAAAATATATTAATATCACAAAATTTTAATGAGGAAATAAAATGGGCTAGCATGGCACCCTTGTTCATCTGTTCCTCGCCAATATTCCACTGTTTAAGTGCCAAAACACTGGCCAATGTGGAGGAGAGGGAATCTTTCATCAAAGATGGAATATGACTGGGCAAGCCCCATGATCCATCAAGATGCTGATTCTCCAATAACCAATGTAGACACTTAGGGAAACATGGAGATTGAGGAGAATTTGATGATGGAACCATGGCCACCCAAGCAGTGTCATAGGAAGACATGGAAAACTCCACCTTGGTCAATTTATCTCTTATTCTTTCTTTTGGCCCTTCAGCAAACTGGAATGTGAATCCATCTAGTCCTAATCAGTACATCTCAACATGAAAATTAGATGAAAACCATGTATATGAGGCGTGAAACATACCATAACTGCATTAGTTGCTGTAATCGCCATGTGTGATCCAAGATCAGAAGATGCTGCATAAGAACAGAAACATGAATAATAATAATTAATGAAATGTTAGACATACCATCTGTATAACATGTAAAGAAACCGGGACAATGGAAGGCTTTTATGCACACGTTAGTTACAAATAGGCAGTTCTTTTCTGTTGGGGATTACGAACTCAAATGATATGGAAATTCAAGTTCGTCGACATCAAGGGATTTCAAAGGGAAATAGTTTGGGGAGTTGAGATTTGATTCAAGGTAAAGTTGTGGTGAGTCTGATCAATACGGGGATAAAGGGGTCATGACGCTCAATGGACTTGAACGATTTCCATCACTTCCCAAAGGTCTCACAAAAATAAAGGCAAATGCAATGGGTGAAGGGTCGAATTGGAGGTGGGGAACCAAACCACCTCTTAGTAGGTTGGCAGAAGTAATCCCTCTTAACTGAGAGGTTCTAGGTTCTAGTTATGCTCCCGCTAATATAGGATAACATTTAACCATAAAAAAACACTTATCTACCAAAAGACGAAAACAATGGCAGAGATAGATGATGCTAGAGAGAGGGCTAGACTGCATTACATATTTACATGACTTTCTCTTTTTTTCATTTAAGGTAGCAGTGTACGTTCTTAGGTCCAGTTTGGTTCCAAAAATTGGTGTTTCCATAAAAGTTGTTCTCAACCAGCTGTTTCATTGACTTTTAACACATTATTAAAACCAAAATCCAAAACTAAAAGTTAAATTTCAAAAACCCTGTTTAGAAACAATTATCTAAAAACTAATTTTGACAAGGTTCCAAACGATGCCTTAATACAATTCATTTATCTAAAAACAAATGAGACTGCATCAAATCCATGTAAGAAAACATATATGAGCATTAGCATTCACTCATCCAATTTTATTATAATCTTATATAACTCATACACAAAGAGGATACAGAAATAGCCCAACAAAACCCAAGACCAACCTCCTCAGCTCCTTGGTGGCACATCACACATGTTTGGTCTTAAATCATATCGTGCCTCAATGTCCTTCATTGGTAGATGGTTATGATTGATGGATTGCCATGTCTCTCTGTTATATTTTAAATTTTTCTGCCATGTACTAATCATTTAAATTTACGACTTCATGTAGTTGGAAGGATTGATTTTGAAAGTTATAATGCGGTGCAGTACAAAAAGAATCACAAGGATTATGGCTTATCACTTTAAAAAACGAGAGCATTATGAGCACATGAATACATACACTTTTTTTATAGGAGGCTTCACTCCCCCAATTCTCTTTTGGTGACAAAAATCCTATGACAACTAGGGTTTAGGGTGATGTTAGAGCATAAAAAATGGATTGAGGATTTGTTGGGGTTGACGAAGGACAAAAGATGATGAAATCAATTGTGATTGTACTGCTTTATAAAAAGAACGGATCGGAGGTCACAAAGAATGGAGGCATATGAAACACCTGGTTTTACCTTCTGGTCGGAGATCGGCGGTCGAAACAGAGGAAGTCGGAGGTCGAAACAGAGGAGGTCGGAGGTCGAAACAGAGGAGGTCCGCAACAGAGGAGGGGGGGGGGGTGTCCGCCGATTAGGGTTTCATGGTGTTTGTTTGGCGACAGGAGGAGGTGCCTTTGATAGGGAGGGGCCGGTCTGCGACAGAGGAGAAGGTCCGCCGATTACGGTTTGAGAGGGGTCCTTCGCTTCGAGTAGAAGAAAAAAAAAAAAAAAGTGTCCGAGGGGAGAGAGAAGAGGCTGAAAAAGGAATTATATACCACTTGTAAATAAATCCAAGTAGCGGGGGTAAGATAGTCTTTTCACGTCGGGAACGATAAGGCGTGATGCGGACAACACACTCCCCAGACTCCATCCCCTTGTGCAAGGAAAAAGCCAGAGGAGAGAAATGGAGAGCCGCCTCCGTGTGGTTTCTACTTGCGATGGACCTCTTCCCTTCTCAAAATCGGTGATGCATTCATGAACTCTGTCCATCACATTAAACTCTCTCTCTCTCTCTCTCTCTCTCTCTGCATTACAGAGGGGGTGGGGTGCTAGCAAATTCTTTTTGAAAGTTGATTTTGATTTGATATATGTAACATTGAAATGATGGTAGGAGGCATGGAGGAGTAAGGAGGGGGGAGAGCAACACAGCAGGAGGGGTCAAATGTTGAGGTGGTTGGCAACCCCTCTTGTGGCTACAGTCCTCACCTTATCCCCAGGTGAACCACCACTCCCTCATCAACAAGAATTGCATTGCATTTCACTGGAATTTAGCAGCTTGGCAAAAGTACCATAATGCCCCGTGCATTTGGTTCTTGGGTTCTAAAATCAAAAACTTTTTAGACCCCTGGAACGGGAATAAAGCCGTGGATAACCTCAGAGGGAATAAGAGATTTTGAGTGTTTGGAAACATATAATAATTTGAGATAAAGTGTACCAGAATAAACTGGTATATGGATTTTAACAAACCCCTGAAATTAAAGTTATCCTAATTTATTTCATTCAAAGAATATGTGGACCCACTGTCAAATCAATTGTCATTACCTCTTATAAATCATATGTCAAACCAACTATCATTATTTTTTACTTTTTTTTTTAAATCATTATCCATACTTTATTCACATTTTACTCAAACAATATATAATTTATTGTTACGTTTACTAACGAGAATAATTCAAACACAACCAAACACAAAATCATTTTATCCTTATTTATACTCGCTTATGCCTGAATAAATGTATACCTAAGAATAAGTCATATTCTCGTTCCAAACGAGGGCTTCGGAAAATGCTACACTAAATTCATTTTACCGTTCAAAACATAATTATGTTTTCCATTTTTTTTTAAAAAAAAAATTCATGTATTCATTGAGATATGTATTTTTATATGTGAATTATGTATGTCAATGAATTGTATAATATTATTTATTGAGAATATGAAAAAATTTAAATGATATATATACCTCGTTATAGCGAGTAGAGGGGCTAACCAGAAATGTGATATGGCATTTAGAACGGTAAAAAAGACTAAGTTTAACAATGCTCAAAGTTTTATTTTCCCGTAGGCTCCCGTAAGGTGTTACATAAATCCACATTCCAAATTGAGGCATATCCCCTTTGTTATATGTTGGGGTCAAAAAGAGAATTAAAAATGGGGCAATTAACAAAAATAGCATTGTTGAAATGAATATTTACAAAAATAGCACTGGTTGGTGAATATTTGCAAAAAGTAGCACTGACACTGTTTTATAAAGGAGACGTCATATATATATGGCGTCTCCTTCATATTTGTATCCCCACGATAAATGACATTTTTACACTGGAGGCGCCATATATATATGGAGCCTCCAGTGTTTTTCAATTTCAAAGGGAGACTCCATATATATACGGAGTCTCCAGTGTTTTTCAATTTCAAAGGGAGGCTCCATATATATACGGAGCCTCCAGTGTTTTTTAATTTCAAAAGGAGACGTCATATATATATGGAGCCTCCAATATTAAAATCCACAACAACCATATATAAATAAGAACCTTTTATTTTTGCATTAGATAAACCTGCACATGTAGAATGAATAAATCACCCCTTTCACCAAACACGAAAGAGCATATAATGAATTTGATTTTATTTGTAAATTCTTTAATTCTTTTGATTTATTATATGTTTTGTAGATGCTTTATTATATAGTTTTTTTAACAATAATGTTTTGTAGGCCCCAACTTCACAGGCCCCATCATAGGCCCCATGAGGTGGCAATGAGACATTACCTATTATACCATTTACTTGATAATAACATCAAGATTTATTCCGAGAATCATGGAGTATCATTAATTCTTTATGCATATCTCAACCGAATTATTATTATTTTCTTGAATGAGATCTAAATAAATAAATAAATAACGGAAGATAATCAAGGTGATATCCGAAGACCCATCTCTTCTTCTTGTTGTCTTCTCTGCATTTCCTCCTCCTCAATAGTCCACTTGTGGTCATTGTTGCTGCTCACCTCGTAGCTCTCTCGGATTTTTTAATCTTGTGAAGTTCGAAAACATTGTTTTGTTCTTTATGAAGTTGGATCTTCCATCAACGCCTACCGGATCAGGTTTTATTTATGTTTTGAATGTCATTTTTCATAGTTGGATTTGTTTTTTATAATGTTACATTTTATATATATAACATTCTTCGTTTTTCAAAATCTGTGTCGTTTTTGTTACATTCGTAAATGTAACAGTCAACTGCATATATGTATTGATTTATATTTGTTACATTCATAAATCTAACAATGAACTACGGGTAAATTGAATGGAATGTAAAACATTTAGAAATACATATATAAATGTAACAGTTTTTATTAAAATAAAACCAATAGTTCATGTAATATTTGTTAAATGTAACTCACAGCAAAACAAGTGTTTGATATTTTCCATGAAATATAAAGATTCGTTTTAAAATTGCTTAAACATTGCATGAAATGTAAAACATTTATGTAATGTAAATGTAACAGTATTAATGTAAATGTAACAAATGATGTAAACATGTAGGAATGTTTTTACTGCTGTTTGAAGAATTTTAACGAAAAATAATTTAGGTAGTTTTAGTGTAATTTAGGTAAGTTTTGATATAACTGAAATAGAAAATTCATAAAGATTTCAAAATTTAAATTTTGAAATAGGCTGTAACTAAAATTAATATGAAAGATTTGTAACTGAATAGAGAAAAAAAAGGGATTTGGGTTAATGAGATATATTTTTAATGAATGGCATATCCGTATTTTGTCATTTTACACTTTTTCAAAAGTCAACAAACCATTCAAAATCAACCAATAAAATAATGACACCTCATGGGGCTTGTGAATAGGGCTTGTGATTTGGGGCCTATGTATCACCACTCTTTTTTTAATTTCTCTCAATTACTCTCGACTAAACTTTGATTATGAATTTCTCTACTTAGTATTTTTTTAATATAGTATTTGATTATTAGCTTTTGTATTAATGAATTTGTATTGTTTTACTTAATCTTTTAATGAATTTATTTTATTTCAAGTGCATCATTTGACTACCCAAAAAACAATTGATATCGTTATCAAGATAAATTTTTACACTGGAGGCTCTATATATATATGGTGTCTCCCTTTGAAATTGAAAAACACTGGAGGCTCCGTATATATATGGAGCCTCCCTTTGAAATTGAAAAACACTGGAGGCTCCGTATATATATGGAGTCTTCCTTTGAAATTGAAAAACACTGGAGACTCCATTTATATGGCGCCGCCAGTGTAAAAATGTCATTTATTATGAAGATACAAATATGAAGGAGACGCCATATATATATGGCGCCTCCTTTGTAAAACAGTGTCAGTGCTACTTTTTGCAAATATTCACCGACCAGTGCTATTTTTGCAAATATTCGTTTCAACGGTGCTATTTTTGTGAATTGCCCTTAAAAATGAAGCTGGATAAAACTTTATTTTTCGTGTTATGGGTTAAGGAAATGTTATAACTTTTTCTAGTGCTCATTTTCGCATTTCCCACCCCAATTTTTGTTGGACAAATTTTTATTTTTTATTTTTATTTTTATTTTTATTTTTTTGCTTGGTAAATAAGATTATGTATTGCTGAAGTTAAAGTGCTGTACAGAGCTGATAAGAATTTACAAAAAGATAAGAAGAAGAAGAAGAAGAAGAAGAAGAAGAAGGGGGTTAGGAGATAGGAGTGGGATTAGATTTCTCTTACAAAAGATTTTCCCTCTCTGTCATCTAGAATAACAGATCAGACAAACTTCTGTTTTGTTTTTTACTTCCCCACGAATATCCTTACAAAAGATCGGACAAACTTCTGTTGTGTTAAAAACCATCAATCCAATTCAAATAACTTACAACTAAAGAATAATATTACAAAGCTCGCGATGTGTTTTTCATTGTCCTTCCAATAAGTCTTGCCTCTCCTTGGGGCAGTATCACTTGGTCAGGCGATCGCCATTCAGAACGGAGCGGCACTCTTCCACAAAGCATGCATTGGCTGTCATGATGGAGGGGGGAACATAATTCAACCTGTGAGACCTGAAACCATACACCATCTTGTTAAAGTTTTATTTATCGAATCTAAACATCTGTGTTCATAACCACAACTTGTTTTTCCCCAGGGAGCCACTCTCTTTATGAAAGATCTACAAAGGTAAGCAAATGACCATAAACTTCAACAGTTCAAAGGGGGAAGCAATTACTGATAAGCAAACATCCCAATAACTTGGTCTGCTGGTTATGAGTAGGAATGGCATTGACTCGGAGGAGCAGATATATGAGATCACTTACTATGGCAAGGGAAGAATGCCGGCAAGTATTCCTTCCATTTCGTCTATTTGTATTAGTGATGCAACTTTGGGCAGGTTGAACTCAACCACACCTGAGTTTTGGACTGATTCGGGTTGGGATTTAGCGATTGGGTTCAACGTGAACCCAAGCAAATCCAACTTGGTTCGGGTTAGGTTTGGGTTGAGGGGTCGACTTATCCGAGTTCAACCCGAACCGATGGGTGAATTATAAATTTAAAAATTCAGTTCAAATTTCAATATGTGAGATAAAGTCTAAATCATTTAATTTGTTTTTTCCTCGACAATCTCACTCTTTCATAGTTTAACTTCTTCATTCTCTCTTCGCCGCCTCTCCTCCAATTTTCATCTCTCTTATGTCTTCCACCGGGGTGCCGAATATTCTATGCTGTTACTACTGTGAAGTTCAAATTGTTTAGAATAATGTAATTTTGAAAATCAAGCTTGAACCGAACCTGAACCTACCTCAACCTAAATCAAATTTAAACCAAAGTTAATAGGTTGGGTTCGGTCAGCTCTCACCATGTTTGTGGGTTGGGTTGAGTTGGATTTGAGTTGGCCTCTTCCACCTTTGGGTTAGGTTTGGGTTGATCTCCAACCTGACCCAGCCCTCAACCCGCCCGAGTTGTAGCCCTAATTTGTATGTACACTTCAAAATGCTGCATGTTGTGACAAAGATGGTATATAATAAATATTTATGCTTGCACAGGGGTTTGGAGAGAAATGTACACCAAGAGGGCAGTGTACCTTTGGTGCCAGATTGCAGGATGAGGAGATCAAGCTGTTGGCGGAGTTCATAAAATCACAGGCTGACAGTGGGTGGCCCAATGTCAAAAGCTCTGCAGACTGACCCCAGCAAGAAGTTGGAAAAAAAAACACTCGTTAGCATTCAGTTATTTTTACATCAATCATTATCTGAATTGTACTCCAAACACTTTTAACGATTTGAGGCAACCGTTTTTGGAAAGAAAAACAAACACAATGAAAGTTTGATTGACAAAGGACAAGCACATGTGTTTCATTATTGGATTTATAAGTAATCAGAAAGATTGTCATTCATTGATAATTTGAATCATCCAAGGCAAATGAATCAGCCTATTGGACCTAATGCCAATTACAAAACAACACTGAACCATCTCACATGCAGAACACAAAAAGAAACTGCAGCCAGAACAACTTGCACATGCATGGACAAATATTCTTTACAAGAGCAGCTTTAACATGTGTTTTTCAAAAAAGTTTAAAGAATGATCATGTCTTAGGCCCCATCTGGAATCAATTTTCAAAACAACTTTTTCATAAAAGCTGCCCCCAATTTATTTTTTAAATGAAAAGCTACTCTCAACTAGTTTTCAATAGTACCTGCTTTGTTGACATTTAACACATGAAAACTAAAATCTGAAACCAAAAGCTGAAGTTTAAAAAAATGTTAGAAACTAATTATTTGAAAAATGGTTTTGTAGAAGTAGAATCAGTTTGATAATTGGTTCCAAATGGGGCCTTGGATAGCTTGACAAGAATTTCAATAGCACAGATACTCTATATGCCCAAAGAAAATAATGAAGGAAGTTAAGCCATGAATCAATTGAACAGACCATAATATGAGGACATCTTATTCAAAATCCTTAAAATTATAAGCCTATGATATTATTCCCTATGTTAGTGAGAACTGCAGGTTGGCAAGCACAGCATGTAGCATGCGTTAAAATCTTAACAAGCAAAATATTATTTGTTCTTCATCTTTCTGGTACCGCTTATGTGTCATTTGAACCTGTGGTCAGTGCAATAAGCCATACATACAGCTTTGATGGATCTAACAATTACACAGTATCCTTTCCAGACTAATCTGGTGAAGTGCTTTTAATTTTTGTGAAATCTCTCTTGTTTAATCCTTGTAATATTATAGAAGAGGGTGCCTGTTGCGTGTGCCTCTGTCAATTTCATTCAAACCGGAAATAAATCCTGAACCAATGCATTGGGTTGGGGGAGATATGAAAGAGGGATTACAGATAACCATGGATTTACTGGCCTGTTAGGGTTCAATTGGAACTGACTCATCTTGTGAGGCTGTCCAATGAGGTTCATAAGCTTCAATAAAGCCAAACTTGGTTTTGTTGGGTAAATCATGGGGATGAACAGGGCTTGCACCCAAATTGTTCCTCCTCATTAGGGGCTTCATAGATGATAGAACCTGTGCCAATATATAACATATCTATAAGAGGGTAGTCAAATCGTCAAAAATAAACAAAAGGAAAACGAATCATCAAAATGGCAACAATAAACAAGTTGTCATGCTCACATGGAGGTCCTCGATAAGCAACTTCAGTCAAGTTTATTCAAGATCAGCACAAAATGACAGCACTCATGGTGGTCAAATGAACATATGAATTGGTAGGCTCCCATGAAAAACAAAAACCTTCTTCAGTTATCAAATCATAAAGCACCATCACGCATTACTCTCTTATATGAAAAAAAAAATTCTGATACCAGTCAGTTTCAATCCTCAAGCAGCACAGTACTCCTGTGCCAAACATTGTGAAGCTTTTTTATATGACTACGACTCAAAATAGATATCAATTAGCCAAGGCGTCAAAAATATGCACAATCTCATTTCCCAGGAATATTACTACCACAAATATAAAATCATGGGATGGAGTCGCCATAATATCGATGTTGAGATCACGTAAAATAAAAATATCTGTTAACAATGCATAAAGTATTAGAATTATCTTTTCTCACAGTAATAATAAGAATCACGAATCGCATATTAACTATGTTGAGATCGCATGAGTTGGATTCGGAAAAACAGGTAATGAGCAATAATTACATAAGTGCTAGGTGCTTTGTTTAATAAGGATGAACATTCTTTTGTTGAATGAGGAGGGGTGTGTATTTTTTCAAGGCTGTGACTTAATGCTTGTCTTGATAAGACACCTTTTATATGTATGCAAAGTATGATCTACTTCTTTACTCATGTTACTTCCTGCTTTAAGATGACACTTCAGGGATGACATATGAGCCTTGACAAACCTTGAGAGCTCGAGGCTTCTATTTTGGGCTATGTATTTTAAACCACTTGCTGTCCAATGCTTGATCATAATTTTTTTTGGGGGTAAGTACCTTATCATAAATTTTACATTCAAAAAGCAAATTTTTCATATTTTCTCAAAATTCCAAGTAGCATTGTTTTCTACGATGATTTGATCTGAAACAATCCTTTGTCATCCTAACTTATGATCAACAATGTTGGATTGAGATGGGTCGGCTACAGCATTGGTAATATTGCCTAGAAATTTTTTGCATAATAGACACAAGTTGTTGGAGGAAGCCAAAATCCTGGATTAGTTTATTCATGCCGGACAGACAATTGTACATTAGAAGGAAGCAAAATCAATTTTTTTCTAGTGGGAAATGGTCATCAAACCAAATCCATAATGCTGGTCTGACTTCAAAATTAGGACGAAGGAGCACTAAGAGCACAAACTAAGCATCCAAAATGTCAACCAAGACCAAGAATTTTGGGTATGCACAACTATGACAAACGGATCATAGTTACAAATGGGTGGCATTATTAGATCATCTCAAAGTATAACAGATGGCATAGAAGGGAAATGATTTAAGAAGCTGACCTACCATATTAGGCTGGTTGAAGCAGGTAAATAGGAAAAGTCTGCCTGGAGCAAATCTGGTCAGACGGTGAGACCTCCGCATTAAGCCACCCACTGGAACATGAAGCAGGAACTAAGCTTCAACTCCATGCCCTGTTGCTCTCATTTCAGAAGTTCTTAGACTCACCATGGATCTAGGCCTGATCTTGAAAGACAAAGAGCATTGTCCATACATAAGGTAGTAACTAGTAACCAGTCTCCACATGATGCAGTGCTGGGGAAACATAACCAGCAGTTGCCTGATACATTGCAAGTCCGGGACACATCATAGCTTCCTGAGGGCTAAGATCCCCATGAAGCACTCCTCAGTAATTATAATTTGGTTCGCCGCCTTCAAATTATGTTTTCACTAGTCCTTTCGTAGGTGAACTAGGCTGAACCAAGTGTTCTCCACATAACTCTATTGTTTTGAAACGGTTTTTCCATTCTTTCTCTTCCATATTACCCAGCACAAAGCCTGAGGAATTGGATATGAAAATATTCTTTTTACTATTGCCATTTTTCTTCTTTGTTTGGTGAAATCCTTAGTATACCATTAATGGAACTTAGGTTCAACATGATAAATTCTCTCTCTTTGCATGTGGAATTTATATTTAAGCCCAAAGACATTTATTCGGATCCTCAGCTAAACCCAGCTGAGCCCTTCCTCTTTCTTCACACCTCTATCCTCATGAACTTCCATGTCTCTTCCGCTTCTTCCCATCTCCCACAATCCGAATACACATTTGCGAGTGTAGAAAAAGCACCACTGTGTTCAGGTTGGATAAGCAGCAGCCTTTCCGCTGCAATTTTCGCTATTTTAGCATTTTTGTAGATTTTACAAGCTGCAAGAAGCGAACCCCAAACAGTGACATCCGGTTGAATCGGCATCTTCTCTATGAACTCAAGAGCTTCTCGAAGCAGTCCTGCTCGAGCAAACAAGTCAATCATGCAA
This sequence comes from Acorus calamus, assembly GCA_030737845.1. Taxonomy (NCBI): domain Eukaryota; kingdom Viridiplantae; phylum Streptophyta; class Magnoliopsida; order Acorales; family Acoraceae; genus Acorus; species Acorus calamus. The sequence goes on along the minus strand of CM060868.1, from coordinate 26,456,962 downwards.
GTGTAATGGCTCAATGTCGGTTCAATCTTGTGTTCATTCTTCATTGCCTCGAAGTACTTCTTTCCTCGTTTCGACCAACCCTGCATGGGCACAAGCAGAGATCACACCCACATAGGTTATGCAGTCAGGCTTTCCACCACATAAAAGCATCTCCTCAAACAATTCTATCGCTTCTTCGCCAAACCCATGTTGAGCTAAAGCGACGATCATGGACGTCCATGAAACAATATCTCGGCGTCTATGAACTTCATCAAACACTTGCCTTGCTCCAACTATGCTCCCACATTTGGCATACATTGTGATGAGCCCATTCTGCACGGAAATTGATGATGCCTCGCCTGACCTCAAGGCACTAGCATGGACTTGTTTCCCAATGTCAAGGATCACAAGGTTTGAACATGCGCTCAACACAGCAGAGAGGGTATAATTGTTGGGACGGATTTCATCATGAACCATCGATCTAAAAAGCTCTAATGCAGCAGTATCGGATCCATTTTGCACGTACCCCACAATCATGGCGGTCCATGCAATCACATCACGTTCTTTCATGGAATCGAAAATCCCCCTAGCAGGAGTAAGATCACCAAGCTTGGCATATCCATCCAACAGAGCTGTAAAACTTATTGCATTGAGCTCAGCAATGTCCTTTCTTTCCACAATCTTCAGAGCAGTCTCAAACTCTCCACACTTGGAGTACATCGATACCAAGGCATTACCAACTGGTCCAGAGAATCCACCAACACTTCGTACAATGTGGGCGTGAATTTCTTTCCCAAGTCGTAACGCCTCAAGAGTTCGCGCACGCCGAGAGAACACTTGCCAAAGTGAATTCATCCGCTCTCAGGGATGATTCCTTCATCATCCTCGAGAAAAGCGCCAACGCCTCCAAGTCCTCCCCATGCTGATTGTGGCCCGCGATGATCGTATTCCAAGAAACATTTTCTCTCCCTCTCATCTCTTCGAACCGTGCTCGAGCGAGATCAAGCCGTCCAGACCTCACATGCACACTAATCATACAATTCTGACTCGACACGTCCTTCACTCTCATCCTATCAAAAACAACTTCCGCCGTCTTGAAATCCCCGGACTTCCCATACATATTGAGAAGCGAATTCACGACAACAACACATCCGCTCAACCCGAGCTTGATCACGAATGCATGCAACCTTTTCCCCACATCCAAAGCTTCCATGGCACCACAGTAGGAGAGCACATTTGTCAGCGTGAATTGGGTCGGCAGAATTCTCTTCCAAATCATCGATTTAAGCATCAAAATCGAACTTTCAAACATACCCAACTTGTTATAACCCACGATCATCGAAGTCCATGACACGGAGTCCCGGTCGGGCATTCTATCGAACAGTTCACGTGCCAAGTCCATCCGCCTGGCTTTCACATGCATGGAGAGGATTGAATTCCAAGAAGATGTGTTCTTGGACTTCATCCCAGTGAAAACCTTCCATGCATTGGAAAATGATCCGGTCTTGGTGTAGTAGTTGATAAGGTTGTTCATCAAGTATAGTGAGGATTGAAGTCCCCTGGATTTGATTATGTGGGCATGAAGTGATCTGCCTGTGATGGGGTCACTATTGTGGATACATTTCTGGAGGAGAGAAGCATAGATATCTGAGGAAGGAAGTTGGGGTGCTGCATGGGTTGAAAGACTTGTTAGTTTTATATGACAAATAGTGACCATAAAATATATATAGCATAACATATACATATGCAACAGTTGAATAATTCAAAAAGGTTAAATATTTCTTTGGACCGTTTCACCGAGCACCTGATATGCGCGGACTCGGTTTGTTCATTCTCCAGATATGTTGGAAATTTTTGCAACCCTTATCACCTGTTATAAATAATGGCTGAGAAGGTGATATGTGATCAATTAAAAACAACATAAAAGAGCAACATAAAATCGGCTTCGGCGTTCTTTCCTTCTCTGCGGCTCATCTTCATCATCGTCACATCGGCATTGGCTCATCGGCATCGACGCATTGGCGTTCTCCTATTTGGTCTTTCACTGATATCAGAGCAGGTCCGTCCCGAACCGCAACGATCCGAGGTCGGTGCGCCTCTCTCAACTCCGCACGGTTGCCGATCCGCAGTCGGTGTGCGCGCTTGTCGATCAGATCCCCATCAGCTCAACCGCGTCGCCCGCTTAAGATCTTCCGACAACCACTGTCTTTTTTTTTTCTCTTTCGCTTCCGGTTCTCAAACCATTCGAAAGGAGGAGGTCCTAATGGTCAGTATGGAAAAGTATACACGTAACCTCATCATTGCAGCGTTTTTCATTTTTTATTTGTATACTATTATATGAAATGATGTATATATTGAGATACATCAATGTATTTTTTTATAAGACAAAAAAAAATTAGATCGATACTATATTAGAATCATATACGCTATGATAAAACAGAGGCTGCAAAACAGACTGCAATGACAGACTGCGTGTATCAGCGCTCGGTCTTTATATCTGGAGGTCCATATTAATAGTGGTCCACTAGATCCATTGGGTCCATCATCAACAAGTCTACAGAGGCCCACAGTCCACAATCCAGTCCACCAGAACTCCAAAGAAGCCTATTACAAGGAGATCATGGGATATATTTTTTTTCTTCTTTAGAACACCTAGTCATTTTGGTAATTCTAAACTTTATCTATTTTAATATCAATGAGTAGTAGGGCCCTTAGTTCTGAATTAAGTACAATTGAAAAACTAAATAGTGTGAATTTTTTAACTTAGAAACGTAGAATAAGACATGTTTTATTTCAAGATAAAATTGAATACATATTAGACATGCCTACAACTGTAGATCCTGGTCAAAATGCTACTGCTGCTAATAGAAGAGAGTATCAATTTTTTTTAGAAGATGACCATTTGGCTAGAGATGGCATGTTTACTTTTTATGGAACCTGATATTGAAATTTTATTTGAAGAATACCAAACGGCTAAATAAATGTTTGATGCAGTCACTTCAACATATTTTAGCTCTTCTGAAATCTATATTGACATGTTAGTTGAAAAATATAAATCTAGTATAAATATTGACATGTTTCCATACCGGGTAATAACAACCTCCTCACATATGTCCTTTATGCCCATTCCATGAAAAAGAATTTAATTTATGTGCCACTTTTAGATCAAGAAGGTTTTGAAGTTCGTTTTTGTTTTGGAAAAGTTTTTGTAGAGAAGCACGATCGTATTTTATTTTGGGGTAGCTTGATAGATGGGTTGTACAAGCTGAACTTAGAAAATAAAAATGCTTATTGTTCTTATATTGATTCTCCTATATATGTTGATGCTTGTTTATTTGTTGACGATCTTTATATTTGGTATTTAAGATTATGACACATAAATAAGGATAAAATAAAAAGAATGTCAAATAAAGGCTTAATACCAAATATAAATATAGATTTTTCTACATGTGAACCATGCATATCCGGAAAAATGACTTGACTTCCATTTCCTAAAGGACAAAGATCAAATGAATTGTTGTTTGTTGTTCATTCTGATGTCTACGAACCTTTAAATGTAAAAACACATAGGGGAATAGAATATTTTATCACATTAATTGATAATTATTCTAGGTATGGCAGCATTTATCTCATAAAAAGAAAATATGAAGTTTTAGAGAAATTTAAGGACTATAAAAACTTGGTTGAAAAACAATTAGATAGGAATATAAAAATTTTAAGGAGTGATAGAGGTGGTGAATATACATCTGAACTCTTTAATAATTTTTGTAAAGAATATGTCATGTTTTTATTGTTGGAGGTGCATGCATTCCTTGGTCAAGTAAAAAACAAAGTTGTGTTGCTCGTCACACAAAAAAGCTGAATATATTGTATGTAGCACTGCATCTACTTTTGCTATTTGGATAAAATGTTTCATAAATGATTTGAAGCTTGATATTGCTGATAAATCTATTCATATTTTCTGTGATAATCAAGCTGCTATTAGACTTATACATAGTGGAGCAAATAGCTCTTTTGACAAACATATTGATATGCAATATCATTACATACAAGATTTGGTTGAAAGAGGTGAAATAACCCTTAGTTATATGTCTACTTCTGACATGAGTGCTGATCCATTAACTAAAAATATTTTTGTGAATAATTTTTTGAAACATATTGAAATGATGAGACTCAAAGATAAATAAATAAAATCATGTGTAATATATTAGCGAGAAAAATCACATGGAATGTTTGTAATGGATAAAACCACAATATAGCGGTATAAGCCTTACAACGATATAAATGATGGTTAAATCCCAAAATAGTGGGAGTATAAACCTAACGAAATATGAAATATTGTTTTATGGTAAAGTGGGAGATGTTAGTTTTATATGATTAATAGTGACCATAAAATATATATAACATAACATATACATATGCAACAGTTGAATAATTCAAAAATGTTGAATATTTCTTTGGACCGTTTCATCGAGCACTTGATATGTGTGCACTCGATTGTTCATTCTCCGGATATTTTGGAAGTTGTTGCAACCCTTATCACATGTTATAAATAATGGCTGAGAAGACGATATGTGGTCAATAAAAAACATAAAATAGGCTTCCTATCCCGCGATGTCCAGCCACGCGGCGTTCTTTCCTTCTCTGCGGCTCATCTTCATCGTCACATCGGCATTGGCTCATCGGCATCGACGCATTGGCATTCTCCTATTTGGTCTTTCAAGACTTTGGGGTGACATCGTTTTTAGAGAACACAATCAGATAAGATTTAAATAGATTTGGGCAATCAATGTTGATTTGTCTGGTTTCCATTCGTTTTTATCAATTTGCACTGAGACATATCAGTTTATATTTTTGTAATGTGTGTCTTCGAAAATCTTGGATATAAAATATAAATAGATTCCTTGTAGGAATGATGCTCATACATAGGATTGGGCTAAACTCATCTCATATATCTATGAAAAAAAGTGAAACGAAAAATGTTTGTTTTTTCTCAAGAAAACGATAGGTGTACACCATTAATTTTATTGAAAAGAAATGGGTTGCCCAAACCATAAACACTTACAAGAACACTCACCAAGAAGATAGTGGTAGAAGAGATATTTACTCGATCTTCTGGTAATACAAAAGAAGTAAAAACTACTCCTTCACAAATAATTTATCCCTTACAAAGCTCACCCTCTCGACGCCAACACGAGAAATGAAAAATGTTAACATGTTTTGAATTTTTTTATACATATTCTTATATAATAAAATACATTTTATTTTGAATCAATTGTAACTATGATGTTAGTTATAAAATGTTTAACTTCTCTCCTTTTTCTCAAAAATAAAATAAAATATGTTCTATAAAAATTAAATATATATACTCTGTCCAAGTTGAATACATTTTTTTAATGTTTTTTGTAAGCCATTATAGATTAGTATATGTTGGATGAGAAAAAGGTTGTAAGTTTTATCAAGTTTTATGTTTAACTTAATTTGTTGAATATAGTTGATCAAGTAATTTGGTTTTTTATTCATATTTTTGTTAAAAATGGTGGTATTTGTGTTATCATATTAAATGTCTTTCTGTGGCATTATTATTTTAAACATTATTAAATGATATTTATGTGATTATTTTATGTGATCTCATGTGGATTATTTTAATTTAATAGGATGGATTAAAGTGATTTTGATAAAGAATTTGATGACCTTGTAACTATCACGACTAGTCATATAGTGTATCAAAGCCTTTATCTTTGTAAGGAGCCAATGCACACCTCTCCACATAGAGGGTTTCAGAGAGTACAAGAACTATTAGGAGGCCATTGGGAGCGTTCACATGTCATGTTACCTATGGAGCCGCCCATATTTGCACATTTTTGTGAATAATTTAAGAGGAAAAATCTTTTAAAGGATACTTAATATGTATTTGTTGAGGAAGCAATGGCATTGTTCCTCATCACCCTTGGCCAAAATGAACTAATGAGACCAATGCATGAGTGATTTCAACGATCAAGTGAAACTTGCAGTCGACATTTTAATATTGTGTTGAATGCTACGCATGAATATGCAAAAGAAAATATTGTGCCCCCATCTTTAGATGAAACCCCAGAATATATTTGAACCAAGGAAAAATTTATGTTATATTTCAAATAATGTATTGGTGCATTAGATGGAGCACATATTGAGACATTTGTTCCATCGGCAAAATAAATGGCGTATTTAAATGGAAGAAAGAATAAGCCAACTCAAAACGTTATAGCAATGTGTGATTTTAACATGCGGTTTACATTCGTTTCAACAAGACAAGAGAGAACAGTGAATGACTAATATTCCCAGGGGTTGTATTTCCAATCCTACTTCAGGGTTTCCCATGCCTCCAAATGGTTAGTTTTGATATGAGTATATTTATTTTTTATATAAAATATAATTTATTTTTATAGTAATATAATTTATTTTATTGTGTAGGCAAATATTATTTGACAGATACCAGTTTTGCCAATATGTCAGAATTTTTGTCGCCTTACCGAGGTCATCGTTACCACCTACAAGATTGTTGAGGTCATACTGCTCAAAATAAAGAAGAAGCATTCAATTGTTTTGGTGTGTTTAAAAAGAGATGGTCAATATTAAATAATATACCTTCTTAGTCTATAATTAAACAAGCCAAGATTGTAGTTGTGGCAATGGTGAATCACAACTTCAATAGAAAAGTTGACTTGGGTGATGTGCTATGGGCGAATTTAATAATGAAGATATCGATTTTTCATGGATACCACAATCAAACTGTTAGTTTCCACGTGAGCAAGATAGAGCGACAATGAATGTTTTTTGAGAAAGAATAGCAAATAATATTTAATTGAGAGTTATTTGAGCTATTGCATTATATTTTAGGAGTGAATCTTAAGAACGATGACTTTATATAATAAGATTAAAATTTGAATAATAGACATTTTTATATCATTTTATTCTTAATGTGTTGTGGTAAATATTGTTGTAGTAATATGTGCATTTTGGTCATTTGACAATATAGTTGATTATATTTATTTATATTGAGGTATTACAATAATTGTACAATATAAGGGTATGGGTGTTTTAGACAATTCATGTGATTTCTATTATAAAAATATTTTAAAAAAATATTTATTAATGTATGTTCCCAAACAGTTTCTACTTTAGATACAAAAAGCTCATTCTTTAAAGTAACTTCACGCAGAAAGAATTTCTTATAAAAGTACTTTTAAATAAGTTGTCAAACAAACCATGGACCTACATAGGGTGTGACATAGACTTATTCGCCCCTGATAGTTATACTAGGATAGATAACAATCTATGTTGAATAAACAAATTTTTATTTGGTTGCCTTTTTTGTTATTTTTATTGGAAAACGTAAAAGGTTGGGAAATTTTCATAAATAACCCCATGAAAAATTTTAATTTCACTTTTAACTCTCCCCCAATTTTAATTGCAAAAACTAACCCTCGACCCGGTCAGCACTGCCACGTCAGCGCTGACTGGGTTTTTTTATTTTTGAATTTTTTAGGGAGGCCTCCTTTGTAAACATGGAGGCGTGTTATCTGTAGAGCTTGTCGATATGAATGCGTGGACATGTTATAATAGCAATTCTAATATACGGTTTGAAGTTATGACCATTTGAAGTTACGACCATTTGAATGTTAAAAAAATTTAGGGCTAAGGAAAAAAGTAAATAAATAATACAAATAATTTCAATAAACATATACACAATGTATGAAAATGACATGAATGTGTACAATTTAGGTTTGAACTCAAACCATTTTAGTGCAAAAAAGACAACAAGCAATTTTAAGAAAAAGAAATGACAAAAAATGAAAATGGTTATAACTTCAAATGGTTTGAGAGCGTCGTAACTTAAAATGATTATAACTTTTAAACCGTAGATCAGAATCGCTATTATAATATGTCCACGCGTTCGTATCGACGAGCTCTACAGAGAGGTGTATTATATATAACATGTCTCCATGTTTACAAAGGAGGCGTGTTATATCTAAAAAACCCAAAAATAAAAAAACCCAGTCAGCGCTGACGTGGCAGCACTGACCAGTTCGAGGGTTAGTTTTTGCAATTAAAATTGGAGGATGGTTAAAAGTGAAATTAAAATTTTTCAGAGGGTTATTTATCAAAATTTCCCAAAGAGACTTTTTTGTTGTTTGATTACTTTGAATAAAGTAATGACAAGTGGTGGATAAGGGATGGATAAGAGTTTATGACTTTTTAAATAACAATTATACCTTTGAATAAATGCGAAAGATGTGTGACTGATTTGAAAGATGTGTCAGTTTTTTTAATGTATGTGTGAGATTGTTATGTGAGATAAATTTTTAAATGACTGAGAATGCTATTTTTATCATTGGCATAAAGAAGCCCTGAAAGCTATTCTAACATTTCCTTATAATAGTTATGAGGCAATATCCTAGTTTATTAAAACATAGCTATCAAGGTTTTTCTGGAAAACAAACAACGAATAAGATTATTCTCCAGTATTCACCCATATTCCCTGTTCATTCTACATCACAAACGGGGTAAATAGTTATACTTTTGTTATATTCTAAAAACAAATCTCACTATTATACCTAAAACTTTTTTTTCCAAAAAACCGAAACTCATTTAGAGCATTTAAAACACTTTTGGATGAAGTTTAATTTCAATTTCCAAAATTTACATTACAAAGTCTCTTAGGTCATTGATACGTAGAGGGCCACATATTTTTGCCGTCCACATAACTGATAAGAAAAATTTGTACGGTTTTTTTGGGTTGGTAAGTGATGCTCAATCTTTCTATAATTAGTATTAATTTGATACAGGATTCAGGCCTCCGTGGCCCAATAGAACATTATAATTTTTTTGAGTTCCGCTACCCAAGTCCCAGTTTTGAAGCCTTATTTACAAACTTTATTAGGTGGTGTTTTTTTTTTTTTCAAAAAGTTAAAAAGACAAAATATAATATTACAATTCACTTGATACCATCCATTTTCCTCCTCCCGAAACACATCCCACATTTTTTCAAAAAAAAACTTCAACCGTTTCTTTTATATACATCCGCCACTTTAAAAAATCATTCAGGCTGACATGCTCATCTCCAACAACTGGCATCACCACCCCTTGATATCTCTCACAACCCTCTATTATATGAGATGTTGTTTTGCTATCTTTCCAACCCTTCTTTTTACAACAAACCTAGTTGTGCATTCTACTAACTTGAGCATCGAAGGGTTTTTTACAAGTCGCCCCCAACCCTGTGCCCAACGAATTTTGAGGAAGAGACCAATATCCCATAACACAAATCAAGTGATGAAATTCAGGAGAGTATAAAAAAAATAAGAAATAATTATTTAAAAACAAGAATGCACAAGATCTATTGAATATTTTAAATCGGTCCAACTATAATTTTTTATTATCTAAATATTATGGACATCACTAGGGTCCACACAGATATGATTTTCTATTTTTAATTTAATCCAACTCTTGAATTATATTTTAATTTAATGACCTACTTTTTGTATTTAACGAGGTTCAATCTCGTAGCTCCCTCACGGATCACACGAGCTATTTTTAAATAGATAATTATTTCAACATAGATAAATAATAGATCATTTTTTATTTGAGTGTGTTTTTAATTATTCTCGTTATAAAATATAATAATAAATAAATTTATTATTTGATTGATAATGAATAAGTTGTTAATAAAAAGTAAATAAAATATGAATAAAGATTTGTAAGAGTTAAAAAATATGTCTGACATATGAGTTCTCTAATTCAATAGAGGTGATGACATACGATTTGACATATGGATCCCTTTATACCAGTGGAATAGATTCAGTGAAATAACACACTTTTAAGGGGGAACAGAAATATCAATACAAGTTTATTTTCACTTATTCTTACAGAGCTATACCCCCTTATTTCTTACAAACAAACGATTTTTTTGTCATATTCAGTTATATTCCTTTCTATTCCTCCCCTATTCACCCATCCAAATAGAGCCATGAAAAAAGGTTAGCACAAGATGGTGCATATTTCTTTATATTTTCCTTTTCTAATTATTTAGAATAATGATTATGATGGAATTATTTCCTTTTCTTCATTTGTTTAGAATAATAACATTCTATGAACGTTAAATTTGAAACTCTTATTCTTATTTGTGAGGTATCTAACGAAGGAATTAATGTACCTTAATACAAATTATTTGATTATTGATATACTGAGTCATACTCATCAAAATATCTCAAGGATGGATATAAATAATAAAGGTTTACAGTAATGTAAAATTGAACAAGCTTCCAAGAAAACTAATTTCAAAAACAATTTGAAATGAAAATCCTTTTTTAAGCCTACGTAGTATTTGACAACAGGATTGATGATCTGCTTTTGCATGAAACGTAACAAAATGTGTTTCCATATAATCCTTGAGTAGTTAGTTTTTAATAAAGAAAGAAAAAACTAGTTATAAAATATAATAAAAGTAGGCTTTTATGTTAATCTAATCTCAAAAGCAGGCTTAAGGAAAATAATTCTTTTCAAGCCCATTTCTAAACTCTAACCTCCCGTTTGGGGTGGTGGATAAATAATAGATAGGAGAGAATACAGTAGAATAGCCCACAAACAGCTGTTTGCTTGACAAGAATAAACCTTGATAGCTATGTCTGGATAAGTTATGATAGAGCCTGATAACTATTCTTAGAAAATGCTAGAATTGTTTAGAGCTTATCTATACCAATGGATAAAAATATCATTCTCTATCATTTAAAAAAATTTATATAACCTAATACTCTCTACACACATTCCAAAAACTATCACATCTATCATATCACACACACATCTCTCATACTTATTCTCAAACATAAATAATTTATGTAGGGGTACAGTTGTCATTTAAAAAGTTATAAATTCTTATCTATCTCTTATCTACCACTTATCCTTACTTTATACAAGGTGAACCAAACAACAAAGGATCAATTTTACGTTTCCCAATGAGAATAACTAAAAATGACAACCAAACAAAAATTTACCTATTCAACATGGATTATTATCTATCCTAATATAGTTATTAAGGGCAAATAACCTTATATCACACCCCAAACGGGGGTAAAAGGACCTGTTTGGCTATAGGAATAGAGGGGGGATAAGAAGGAATAAACATGTAATAGGCAAAAAAGAGCATTTAGATGAGGGGAATAAGGGGGAATCTATATGCCGGAATAACAAAAAATTAAGAGGTATAGTAATCCCTCCTTTCAAATGGAACTAGCCTATTCCAACAACAATCATAAGTGGGTCCCATAGTTTTTTTTATTATTTCAAATCACATGCCATCACCTTTTATATATCAATGGGACCCACATGTCAAATTAACTTTTTACACCTTATTCACATTTATTCTTCATCAATCAAACACTCCAACTTTTATTATTACGTTTTCCAATAAGAATAATTGAAAACACAAGCAAACACAAAATCTCTTATTCCATTTATAAAGTCAACAATTCTGTAATGTGTATAAATCTCAGAATAACTTATGTCTCTATTTAAACGGGCCCTAAGAATTATACTTTATTATTTTCTTAAATAAAAATCTCACAACAATTATAACTAAAACCTTTTTTTCCAAAAAAAAAGGGTAACATATTTAGAGCATTTAAAAACACTTTTAGATGAAGTTTAAAATGTCAGTTTCCAAAATATACTTTATAATCTCTTGACAGGTAGGCATGTCAACGGTTGGGTCCGGGTCGAGTCGGGTCGGGGTGGACCTGGACCCGACCCGTTTGATTGTCAAGTCCTTTGGTCGGGCCCACATCGGGTCTCAGGTCGGGTCGGGTCGACCCATTAACAAACACATGTCATAAAAAAAGAGATTGATGAACTTCTTAAAGGCCTACAATGACTTCATTTTTTTCTTCTTAATAGATTCTAGTATATTATATATAGTCATTCACTATTTTGATTTTTTAATGTTTGGAATATGGTTTGAATTATTATATTTTTATGTGAAGTCAAAATGTCGTGAAAGTATTTTACATGTTTAAAATTTTAAATGATTATTCAATATTTAGTTATACATGTTTGGTTGAATCATGAATGTTAAATTGAATCATAAATAAAAAATCACATAAATCTGGGTTGGGTCATTCGGGTTCAACGGGTCCATAGGATCATGTCGTGGTGGACTCAGACCTGACCTGATTTGATTGTCGGGTCCTTCGAGTCGGGTATTTACGCTTTTTATCGGGTCGGGTTTGGATCGGATCCGGGTCGATCCGCGACCCGTTGACAGGCCTATTGACAGATCATCGTTCTAGTGGAATGGGACAATTTTCCTCTGTAGGGCCCCATATTTGAGTTTTGCCTGCCACCTACATTAACAGATAAAATGTTCCACACAGTTTCTATTCCAGCCCCACTTCCAGTCATATATGCATCGATAGAAAATTATCGAAACATATATTCATTTTAACAAGACATATGCTTTAATAATTTTTTTTTATATTTTATATAAATGCATGCTTACAATTCATTGGAGTATATCCTTTATTTTTTTTTAAACTTGTATCTCATTAGATGAGTATACAATTTTTAAAAAATTCAAAACACTTGTAAACTAGAAAATGGACTAAATGCAAAAACACCAGATTATATATACTCACATTAACAAAGTATATGCGTTATAAATTTTTTCACATTTTCAATAAATGCATTCATGTAATTCATTGGAGCATGTGCTTCATCTTATATTAAAACATATACCTCATTAAATGTGACATGCTATTTTTAAAAAATTCAAAACAAGTGTATATTAGAATTGAGGTTGCAAATGATTACACGTAACATTATCCTAAAAAAAAAACGTGTACAACTTTTTAGGTTGTTTTCGTGATAGCTCAATCTTTCTATAATTGACCCTATGGCCCAATAGAACTCTTTATCAAGAAAATGTTGTTTTTTTTTTATTGAAAAAAGGATATATTCAATCATATGTGCAGCCTGGTCTGTAAACTTTACTGGTTTTTTTTATATACACTAGTGCATTGAAATACATATTATTATAGTGAAATATATACTCAGATCTATTAATGTATTTAAAAAAAAAATTTCATATATTACGTATTGCTAAACGAACTTTATAGTTCTCTTTTTAATTCATATCTAACCACTACATAATAGAAATAGAGAATCTTTGTTAGGTGACCAATCCAAATGTTTCTTCTTTTTTTCCCTAAAAAAAAATTGTGGCCGTCAGCTTTGTCTCATCACCTGTACAACTTTTTTCAACGATAGTTGTCATCTTTGAATGTAAAAATATCCGGATGTGGACAACTATTATATTATACTTATTTGAGTGATAATTTCAAAGGGAGCATCTATGACTATATACTATGGGACCTTCCAAATGACCTCACACAACAGGTATCGCAAAAAATATATATATTTAAAATTTCGAATATCCGGATTTGGACAACTATTATTATAATTTTTTTAGTGATAATTTCAAAGGGAGCATCTATGACTGTATTTATTTTAGACCTTTCAAATGACATCACACAACAGGTATTGCAAAATAGTCGAGTGATTCAGTGCGGGAATGCGGGAAGCGACGTCGGCCGTTCGATCGTGGGTGCATCGCATCCAACGGTCGATGTAAATCGCACCCGACCGTCCGATGCGATGGCCCGTGATCGCTTCTCGCACCATCGTTTTCCCACACCGAATCACTTCCCTTACAAAACATATATATATTTTTAAGTTCAACACTTCAACGTGTCCTTTAATGTTACGTAGCCGTTTGAAGACCATGACTGGCCGCCCTATTAAAAACGTGTGTGTTCCACCAACAAATCATTGTGGGTTTTTGCAAATATACCCCTAAAGAATAAAGATTGTCTAAAAAAGTCATATTTAATTAAAAACATATTAGGACCTCAAATAAAGAATAAAGATACTTTAATTTCAACCTATTTTTTAGCTTTCCAATATATGTCTTAATTTGAAAGGGTATATGTTAATGGAAAAATCCATATATAAATGGATAATGTCAAATAAAGGAGCACAACTAAAGACATAATGGGTGCATAATTAAATATATCTAATTATGATAAGTATCAATTATATTACATCGAAATTTAATTATTTTTATATTTTTATTAATTATGAATCAATAAATAATATACTTATTATAACATAATGATGTCATAGTTCAATTCTAGTTAATCTGACATCATAATGAACTATTCAATTTTACATTCAAACCATAACGGAGGCATTCACCTATACTCAGTATTCTAGGAGGGGTTTTAGACATATAAGATTCTTTAGGGGGTTATATGAAAAATGACCTGTAAATCCGTGATTGTTGTAGGATGTTTCCTTGTGGGTCTCTTCCAACGCGTTCACGTCTACTTAGCCGACCCCACCAAAACCCATCATATGAAGTAACCAACTTGTATATATATATTCATCCCTATCTATATCATCTCTCATTCCATTCAACCTTATCTCTTTTAACTTCTCCACCAACATTGTCTTTCTCTATTTATCTATCAATTCATTTTCCTTCTCAACTTTCAAAGTTCCAAAGGAAGACGAGCCAACATGAGTCAGTATGAACAACAAGCTGCTCCAGCCTCAGGTGATATGCCTTTTCATGCTTTTTTCGATGAATTGTCTCTAATCATTTGTGTTAATATGTTGTTAGAACTACCTTAATTAGTCTAATTGGTTTTATTTATCAATAAATTTTGTTATTAGCAATCATGAGATTATGGATTCAAATCCCACCACTTACCTGTAAATAAAAAATTTAGTTTCCATCAATAAAAGGAAAATAGTTCAACTAATTGGCCTCTCTTAGAAATGGTTTTCCTTCTTTCTTCCTTTATTCATTTCTTTTAGAAAATCATTCTGTGGAATGCAATTATGCTTTCATTGGGAAGGTTTCAAAGCTAAAACTTCTTGTCCATTAAAATTTAAAATAGTTGGGGCTTGGAATTCGTAATTCAGTGGTTCACAAGAAAATTGTAATAAAAAAGTTATGAGTTGTTTCAGTATTTACCTGACAAAAAAAAAATTAAAATTATATGTCGTTTGCTTGAGTTATATATAATTCATGATTACCTTGATCAACATCATGATCCGCCTTTGAATTTTTAAAAGTTTAATCCGTCTGAATGTATCTTTTTGTCATGTTGGCCTACTATCTAGATTCTTATATTGTCCTCTTCTTTTTTTTAATAAGTAGACCTTTGAAAATATTTGCTTAATTGGAATGACTAGACCCTTGTGCAACCTATACTAATACATATTGCAAAAACATAGTAATTAGGTGCCTCCCAATGTTAAATTAAAATAAATCAAACCACTTCTTGACATTCTCCACCGAGGATCATGTGTTTGAATCTTTCTCGTGTTGATAAGATAAGATTTAACTTTTTTTTTTAAAAAAAAAACTTATTTAAAGAAATATCACACTGAAATTGAAACTAATGATCTGATGCTTGTTATGTTGGTTTTGATTATCATAAGCAGCCTACCCACCCCCTGGACAGGGCCACCCAGCAGAGGGGTACCCTCAGCAGGCTTACGTCGCACCGCCTCCAGCAGGCTACCCAACAAAGGATGGCGAGGCGTATCCACAACAAGCTGCTCCAGTTGAGACCAAGAGCAGAGGTGATGGCTTTTGGAAAGGATGGTAAGTTCTACAAACTCTCTAAATATTTAGATTCAATCAGGTCTGGATCCCATCAATGTCGTCAATTTCAAATAAAAGACTGTTACAATCTTATATGTTAATTAACATATGAGTTTGTGACAGATTTACTTCGAGTGACGCTAAATTCTTCTTCTTTTTTATGCCTTCAGCTGTGCCGCGCTGTGTTGCTGTTGCGTCCTGGAGGAGTGCTGCTAAGGGAGATTATATTCTTTTTTTATGATTTACACTTCTGTTTGGTTCTTCCCCATTGTCATGTTGTTGTTCTTTCGTTTTGTGTTGCTATTGTTATGAGTTGGTGATGTATTTGTATCTTTCACAAGCAATAATACATTCGCAGTATACATGGTTTTTATGAGGTGTGAGATTTTTGTCTCTGGTGGCATTACTACTGCCTGCAAACTGGTTTGCTGTGTATTTTGGTTAAGATGAATTTAATTTTGGTTCACTTGATCAAGCAAAACAAACAAGATTCTAGGTATACTGTCACTTTCATGTGTTCAATATTGACCATCCAGAGATTAAAACACCCCAACTTTCTTTATTTATCATGACTTGGAGGCCGCGTGTTTGAAACGACAGTCATAAGGTCTGATTTTCACAGGAAACAATTGTTAAAGTAGCTTTCGGAGATTTGACTTCTGTATCATTGTTTGATTTCATTTCTGATTCAATGATACAAAAAACGGAATCAAAACATTATATGTAAAGGGTTTGTTTTAAAACACATTTGGAAAATAAGATTTTGAATAAAGTACGTTAAATAAACTTTGATTTTTTAAAAAGAGCATTTTTGCACTAAAAACTGTAAGTAACGTTTTAATTAAGTTGGTTTTCTAAAACCCGTTTGGTAAGACGTTTGAGCTTTCTGCTTAATTAAAAGCAAAATCACTCCTCAATCGTATTACCAAACGGGTTTTAAGGGTGTGTTGGAAAACACAGCTTGAAAGACAGTTTTAAGCTTTATACATGATTTTTTAGGATGTAATTATGAGGGCTATTTTTTAATTAATCAAGGAATCACGTTTGTTGTTGATAACAGAAGCTCCTTTTATTGGAATAAACACAATTTTTGAGACATTTTTTTATTGTAATTATGAGGATAATTTTTCAATTACATGAGCTTGTTCAATAACCTGTTTAAAGCTTGTTTAGTAACATGTTTAGAGCTTTTAGCTTTTAAACAAATTAAAAGCAACACAAAATGGGTTCAAACGAGGCATAAGAGTATCCCTGTAATAGCCGGGACCCTCTTATACCGGTTTATGCTAATATTTGCAGGAGAGGATAATTTTATGCTATTGTGCTTTTGATTTTTTATTCTCCCTGAAGTCATACATTTAGTTTAATTTTTGAAAAGTACCTTTGAGGTATATTCGGGATTCACGCTCAACATATGAAGTCTTCATTTTTTAGATACCTTTCATATAAAATTGGTTTGGCGTTATTTGGAATTATATTAGAAAAGTTATGTCTGTTTTACCATTTATGCCCCTAGAAGAATAAATCGCGAGGTCTTCTGTTCGTCGTTATTTTAAATATAGTTGAAGGCTTCTTCTGATCTTGGCTCAAACATAGAAGTTGTAGATATTTTCGTTATCTTTCCAACAGAAGTTGTTTCATATGAAGTGGATTTCCCTACGAGAAGATATGGCTGTTTGAGTCAAGGCTGCGCAGATTTTAATGGAAGGGCATGTTGGTAATTTGGCGAAACCTATAGTTTTTAATAAGGTGAGTCGGTGGTGTTGTGGGATTTATTACGAGAGAGAAAGAGAGTCGTCCGAGACTGTTAGGGAAAGAAAAAAAAAGAAAAAAAAGGGAAAAATCAGGAAAAAAATCAGGAAAAAAAATAGAAAAATTGGGAAAAGCTTCGTGGAGCATTTTTCACGATACATTGGGTAAAGATTTTTGTTCTTTTCATTGTTATTCTTCGTCTAGGGTTGTTTTATTTCAGTTTTAAATCAAATTTGTGATTTGGGGCTAGAATATGATTATGTTTTTGGGACTGGATAAATAGGTATTTGATGGTTGATTTTATAGTATCATTTTAGGGTTTGTAGTGGGGATGTCATTTTTATCTTGGTAGATTTGGGAATTGTTTGATTAATAGGGTTATATTTTTAGTATCTGATTGAGGTTATAATTTTATCAGTGGATTCCTGTCTGCGTGGTTTAGGAGCTGGGTTAGGGTGAGTCCAGCTTGGATTGTGAATTGTGAGGTAAGTAACCCGATTGACTTTGCTTGTTCTGTTCCATTCCACGTTGTATTATTGTAAGTAACCCGTTTGACTTTTGCCTGTTCCATTTCATTCCACGTTGTATTGTTGTAAGTAACCTGATCGATATTTGCTTGTTTCGTTCCATTCCATTATTTGTTCAATTCCGTTCCGCGTGGTATTGTTGATTCGACATTACTTATTCCATTCCACCCCACATTTTATTGTTGTTGAGGCTCTTAAATTTTATTTTGATAATCCATATGATTTTGATTGTGAGTACCACATTTAAATGGCCTATTACATATTCCTTCATTGTTGTTAGACTGTGGTTATTCAAGATTCTAAAATATTCTTATAATTGTTCTATTTATATCTTGGAGTTATTCTCTATAATTGGTCTATTTGTATCTTGGAGTTATTCTTTATTGGATTCCAGTTTACTTTCCTTATTTATATCTCATGAGCTTATAATTGATTTGTTAGTATCGTGAGCCTGTCTTTGATCATGATATGTATCTATCTTAGTGTCTTTCTATGAACCTATGATCTGTATGCTCGTGTTGTTTGATCATGAAGCCTTGTAGTGTGATTGAAATCGTTGCTTCTATATTCTTCTTGTGTACTTGGAGTTGGATGACCATAGACCTTACAGTAAGGGTTGAGGTTTGCATCCCTAGTGCGCATAAGTACGTACGGTCCAGCGAGGGGGACTTGAGAATACCCTGCCGTGCCTGGACGTTCCGAGGGCCAGGTAGTGAATCCGCGGTGGACGTTCCGAGGGCCACACGCGAGGTATGTGGATATCTTGGACATAGGGGCCAAGATGGTGGGGTCGTGCAGATGGTCAATCCTACGCTTTGGACATTTAGGGACCAGAATTGTGATTTCCTTATCATTCTTGTAGCATTGTGACATTTACAGGGCCATCAGTGATTTAATTAACATCCTTTTGATTGATGGGTAATTTCAGAGTACTTGCTTTCAGTCCAATTGTGATACATCTTGATGATATTCATTGGCTTTATCAGTTGTAAGGTGTTAGTTTGAGCTATTCATTCCTATGTTTATATATCAGCGATGTTATTGTTCTCCGCTGATGCTTATACAGTAATTCCATTTATCATTATACTTTGACCTGGTGTTTATTGAGATTACTGAGCTTGACTTTTGATGTCATTCTTGTTTTCCTTGTGCGTGGAATGTCTGGGTTACTTACTGAGCATCTTTCGCTCATTCCATTCTATTTTCTCTTATTTTGCAGAGTAGAGGCGGGGTTGGTGGACGTTGGCTTAGTTTTCTTTTGGTGCCACGTCCAGCTGGTGATAGGTATATATAGATGTGTATAGTTTGATGTTTTGGATTTGATTATTTTGGTAGAGGCTGGTCTAGCGAACCATGCCTATGTTAAATGCTCTGTACATATGGATGACTGTATATGAGGTGTGTTAGATGCTCTGTTGACTGCTTAAACTTTCCTGGGTGTGTTGTGATATAGGTGATTATACATATCTTGTTGATTATCTGTTATCCCAGGGTTATTATCATATGTGATTATATAGAGTGGACATTTCGATGTTTTGTTTTAGAAAGAAAAAAAAAAGATTATGGTGGGTTTTTAGGCACGTGACGCGCTCGTGTCGGCGTTTTGGGACACGGGCCGCCATAATCCCCAATGGGGGGTCTTCATTTTAAAGGCTCCTATTGGAGATTTTTCACTTTTGAAGACCTTTGAAATCGAATGGGGTCTTCAATTTAAAGATTTTACTGTTTTGAAGATTTAATAACTCCAATGGTGCATCTTCAATTTTTTGGTGTGGTTTTCAAATCACTATTTTGATTTGTTGAAATTCTCATTCTACCATTTGTCATTTTCATCTTTATTGTTTTATTAACATTTATGTCTTAATTTTAATGTAAATAATCAAATTATATTAACTCTATATTTACATATAAATAAATAGTTATGTTCTAAACATTGTTTTTGAATTTTAATGATTCATTTTGTTATTATGCTATGATAATGTTATAGTTTAAATCCAGTTAACTCGATAGTTAAACCAGTGACTAAACTTTTCAATCTCACTTCATCGGTAGCTTCCACACTACATGAAACCTTTTTTTTTTTTTGAAACAAAGGTAGATATTCTACCACGGATTCATTAATGAAAGCGTCCCACTATAAGTCCGAATGAAGATTAAAAACAATGTACACAGGGTAAAAGCAAAACAAAAGAGCAACATAGGGGGAGGGGAGGGGTAGGAATAGAGGTAACAGGGAAGAGCAGAAGAGCTATCTACCCTTCGACTTACACCAAACAGTATATCTACGTCCCTATATGTATGTGACCCCCCCCCCCCCCCCCCCCCCCCCCGAAAGCTGACTTGCACAGCTCCTACAAGGCCACAGCCCCACTCCCTTGCATAAGCATCCAATCTCCTGCCAAGAATTTTCCATGTAAGCCAATTTGCCTCGAAAGATCTCTGCATTCCGAGTCCGCCATATTACTCATGCTGTCGCCGGCACCACATGAGCTGCAGCCACCACCCCTTGCACTCCCCCTGCTGACCCCTGACTCAAAGAAGTCCCGCCTCCCACATGTCTTCCACCTTGGAGAATGAATACTCCAATCCCGTATTGCTCGCGAGTAGCTCCCATAGGTTTCGAGCAAACCCGCAAGCGCACATGAGATGGATCGCGGTTTCCTGTTCTAAGTTGCAAAGTACACATGTTTCTGGCTCCTCCGGTCACCATCGGTCACGATAAGCTTTGGTGAACAGGCGTTCCAAGAGGGCAAGCCACATAAAAACCTTCACCTTCAATGGGACCCTGAGTTTCCATAGCACCTTTGCTTTCCCTTGAATTGTTGTAACCGGGAGAGTATTGTGGGACCACCCCACCAATCATACGCCCCTGTATACGAGAAGCCCCGGACCGAGTCAGGGGCCCAAACCCTCTGGTCCCTCATCCCTGCTTGCAAAGTGAAAGAATGTAGCCTAGATTGCATGTCCAATAGTTCACCCATCCCTTATGCCGAGGCGAGACTTGCACTATGCACCACCCACAATCCCGTACCTGACCAGAAACTGGATGCAAATCCCTCCTTGCGGTTTGCTGCCCGAAAGGCCAGGGGGGAAGCTCCTTGAAGCGAGGACGTCCTGCACTAGACATCCTCTTAGAACGCACTAATGAGCCATCTCCCACATTCCATGCCACTGAGTCCCTGAATGACGCTGCCATGTCAAACAGACCTCTTGCAATTTTGGTCATACATCATGACGGGTGCTCTCGCCATGTAGATTGTGACCCCATACCTTTCTGCAAGAAGCTGTCGCCAAGCCCCATTGCCACCACTATCTTCCCATCTCCACAACCATTAATTTGAACAGGAGGGACTTATTTAATGTTTCTAGGTCAAGAATGTCCAGCCCTCCAAGACTTCTTCGTTGGCACACTGAAGACCAATTCACCAAATGTGACGAATTGATGTATTAGTTCCGTTCCATAAAAACCTCTGTTGAATGACATCAATCATATGCCCAATGCCCTTCGGAAGCTCGAATATGGAAATGAAAAATACCGGTAAACTTGTCATAACCGCATGTATAAGAGTTACATGACCCCTGTAGTTCAGATGCTTCCTCTTCCATCCATGCAGTCTTTTGTTCAGATGTATTAGAATCATCCAGTCCTCCTTTCAAGCGGTCTAACAAGGGGGAGGCCAAGATGTTTGCATGGAAGAACTCCGACTGAGCATCCAATTAATGATGCTAGCCAACTGGCTAACCGCCTGTTCCTCCACGTTGACGAGAAGGATGACACTCTTGGAGAAGTTTATCTAGAGTCCCGACATTTCTTAAAACATTTGAGAATAAATCGAAAACCCCGGAAGGTCACGACCTCCGCCTCCCCGAATAAAATTGTGTCATCTGCATATTGGAGGATAGTGAAACGGGATCCTCCGTGCACGCCCGCTATACCTTGGACCCATCCGTCCCTAGAGGTTGCTTGGCACATCTTGCACAGGATGTTCGCGACCACGACACAACCCGCGGTTGATAGGGAAGTACCCCTGCATACTTCCATTTACCACCACCGAAGCATGCGCAGAGAATATGCGGACCCAGCTATTGTGTAAGGGCCCGTTTTGAAACATGTTTGAAAAATAAGATTTTGAATAAAGTGGTTTAAATAAACTTTGATTTTTTTAAAAATCACATTTTTACACTAAAAGTTGTAAGTAATGTTTTAATTAAGCTGACTTTTTAAAACCCATTTGATAGTACATTTGAGCTTTCTGCTTAATTAAAAGCAGAATCACCATTCAATCGTGTTACTAAACGGGTCCTAAAAATATGTTTAGAAACATAGTTTGAAAGACAGTTTTAAGTTTTATACACGATTTTTTAGAATATAATCATGATGATAATTTTTTAATTAAGCAAGGAATTATATTCCTTGTTGATAACAGAAGCTACTGTTGTCTCATCGCGTATACAACTTTTTTTCAAATATCCGGATTTGGACAACTATTATCATAATTTTTTGAGTGATAATTTCAAAGGGAGCATCATGACTATATACTACTGGACCTTCCAAATGACCTCACACAACAGGTATTGCAAAAAATATATATATTTTAAGTTCAACACTTCAACGTGTCCTTTAATGTTATGTAGCCGTTTGAAGACCCTGACTGGCCGCCCTATTAAAAACGTGTGTGTCCCACCAACAAAGTTCATTCGATGTGATTGTAGTGTTTTGCAAATATGCCCCTAAAGAATGGAGATTGTCCAAAAGCAGTCGTATTTAATTAAAAACATATTAGGACCTCAAAACCATAATTTCAACTTATTTTTTAGCTTTCAAGTATATGTCTTAATTTGAAAGGTATATGATATTGAAACATCCATATATAAATGGATAATATCAAATGAAGGAGCAAAGCTAAAAGACATATTGGGTGCATAATTAAATATAACTAATTAAATTTGGTGTGATTTTTAGAAATGAACTATGAAAAGAATCCGATTATTTCACATCAAATTTTAATTATTTTTATATTTTTATTAATTATGAATCAATAAAAAAATATACTTATTACAACATAATGATGTCATAATTCAATTCTAGTTAATCTACATCATAATTAACTATTTAATTTTACATTCAAACCATAACGGGGGGCACTCACCTATACTTAATATTCTAGGAGGGGTTTTTAAAAATATAAGATTCTTTAGGGGGTTATATGAAACGATACCTGTGAATCGATTGTTGTAGGATGTTTCCTTGGGGGACTCTTGCAACGCGTTCACGTCTGCTTAGCCGACCACCCCAAAACCCATCACATGAAGCAACCAATGTGTATATATATATTCCAAGATATTTATCCCTATTTATATATCATTTCTCATTCCATTCAACCTTATCTCTTTCAACTTCTCCACTAACATTGTCTTCCATTACCTCTCTCTCTCTATATATATATCTATCAATCCATTTTTCCTTCTCAACTTTCAAAGTACCAAAGGAAGACATTTTTTGTTAGAGCCAACATGAGTCGGTATGATCAACAAGCTGCTCCAGCCTCAGGTGATAAGCCTTTTCATGCTTTTTTCCTTTGATGAATTAATCATTTGTGTTAATACGCTGTTAGAACTACCTTAATTAGTTTAATTGGTTTTATTTTTCAATAAATTTTGTTATTGGCAATCATGAGATTATGGATTCAAATCCCCCACTTACCTGTAAATAAAAAATTTAGTTTCCATCAAGAAAAGCAAAATATTTCAACTAATTGGCCTCTCTTAGAAATGGTTCTTTCTTTCTTTCTTTCTTCATTTCTTTCTTCATTTCTTTTAGAAAATCATTATGTGGAATGCAACTATGCTTTCATTGGGAAGGTTTCAAAGCTAAAAAATTCTTCTTGTCCATTAAAATCTAAAATAGTTGGGGCTTGGAATTCGTAATTCAGTGGTTGACAAGAAAATTGTAATCAAAAGGTTATGAGTTGTTTTAGTATTTACCTGGAAAAAAAAATTAATTAAAATTGTATGTTGTTTGCTTGAGTTATATATAATTCATGATTACCTTGATCAATATCATGATCCACCTTTGAATTTTTAACAGTTTAATCTGTTTGAATGTGTCTTTTTGTCTTGTTGGCCTACTATCCAGATTCTTCTATTGTCTTCTTTTCTTAAATTGACCTTTGAAAATATTTGCTTAATTGGAATGATGACTAGACCCCTTGTTCAACCTATCCTAATACATATTGCAAAAACATAGTAATTAGGTGCCTTCCAATGTCAAAATTGAAAAAATCAAATCACTTCGACATTCTTCACTTGGTGTTTGAATCTTTTCTCTTGTTGATAAGATAAAAATTAACTGGAAAAAATAAAACAAAATACTTAAAAAAATATCACATTGAAATTGAAACCAACGGTCTGATACTTATTTTGTTGGCTTTGATTATCATAAGCAGCCTACCCACCCCCTGGACAGGGCTACCCAGCAGGGGGGTACCCTCAACAGGCTTACGTCGCACCGCCTCCAGCAGGCTACCCAATGAAGGACGGCGAGGCGTATCCACAACAAGCTGCTCCAGTTGAGACCAAGAGCAGGGGTGATGGCTTTTGGAAAGGATGGTAAGTTCTAGACTCTTTAAATCTTTAGATTCAATCAGGTCTAGATCCCATCAATGTCGTCAATTTCAAATAAAAGACTGTTACAATCTTACATGTTAATTAGCATATGAGTTTGCGACAGATTTACTTCGAGTGACGCTAAATTCTTCTTCTTTTTTATGCCTTCAGCTGTGCCGCGCTGTGTTGCTGTTGCGCCCTGGATGTATGCTTCTAAGGGATTTGAGAGGAGATTATATTCTTTTTTTCTGCTTTACACTTCTGTTTGGTTCTTCCCCATTGTCGTGTTGTTCTTTTGTTTTGTGTTGCGATTGTTATGAGTTGATAATGTATTTGTATCTTTCACAGTAATAATACATTCGTGGTATACATGGTTTTTATGAGATGTGAGATTTTTGTGTGTGTCTGGCATCACTACTGCCTGCAAATTGGTTTGCTATGTATTTTGGTTAAGATGAGTTTAATTTTGGTTCACTTGACCAAGCAAAACAAACAAGATTCTAGATATATTGTCACTTTAAAGTTTCATGTGTTCAATATTCGACCATGCAGTGATTCAACCATCCCAACTAAACTTTATTCATCAAGACTTGGAGGCCGTGTTTGGAACGACATTCATAGGTTCTGATTTTCACAGGACAGCTGTTGAAGGAACTTTTAGTTTTGACTTATGTATATGTGTTTGATTTCTTTTCTGATTCCAATGATACAATGTTTAGAAACATAGTTTGAAAAGTAGTTTTAAATTTTATACTCGGTTTTTCAGATAAAATGGGTTATCAAACGGGGTCTAATGGTTGTTTCAATCAGCGTCTGGGTCGATTCTACGTTTCAGAATTCCAAAACAGCCAATTGCTAATCTAAAATGCATGCTGTGTTTTCTTTTTGATAAACCAATTTCAGTTTATGTACAAAAGAACAAGATTTAAAAAACGAAAACCATGAAAACATAAGTTTTCTAAAAGAGTAGAGTTTCAAAAACTTGGCGTGAATCTTTACTTTTCAATCTTATTTCAGTGGTAGCTTTTACACTACACTACGTGAAACTTTAGAAAACCTACAGTCCAACAAGGATCTTTTTTTTTTATATCCATATACTGATCTACAGAATAACACAATTTCACCCCCAAAAAAAAAAAAAATACAAGCTGAAATGAATTAAATGTACCTCTTTTTGTGGACAGAATATAAACTCACCTAATAGAGTACTTATCTTATTCCATATTTTATATGGTGTGTTAAGTGCATCAATGCCCAAATCTCCAATAATCAAATTATTGGCATTGGTTAAGCATGTATTGTCAGATAAAAAAAAAAAGAAAAAAAGAAGCATCAACCAAAATACAATCCTTAGTCCCCGTTTGAAATATGATTTATTCTTGAGTATACATTTATTCTGGAATAACTGAGCATAAATAAGGATAAAGTGATTTTGTGTTTGGTTGTGTTTTGAATTATTCTCGTTGGTAAACGTAATAATAAATGTTTTGTTGTTTAAGTAAAATGTGAATAAAATATGGATAAAAATTTATAAAATGTAAAAATAATGATAGTTGATTTGACAAGTAATTTATAAGAGGTGATGACAATTGATTTGACAGTGGACCGACATATTTTTTTTGATGGAATAACCTAGGATAACTTTAATTCCAGGGGTTGGTTGTAATCCATATAACACTTTATAACAATTTATTCTGTATAAGATATTCTAGGTTATACCAAACAAACAAACGGGTTAAACTTAAAACCCCTATTCCAATGAATACCAGATTATCCGGGGGCTTATTCCTGTTTCAAACGGAGCTTAAAAAAATTTATCGATCGGATTTAATTATATTTTAACTTCACTTTTAGATTTAAAATATGATGAGAATCGACTATTTTCGAATCGGAATTTGATTATTTTTTTATATTTTTGTTAATTATTAATCAATAAATAATATTTATTACAACATGCTGACATCATATTTCAATTCTGATTAATGTAACATCATGTTCAATTGATGGCTCAATTTTTACATTAATCATGACTAGGGACGGTCAATTCACCTAAACCTAGAGCACCGTATAAACTCGAATAACAAAAATTGTGTGTTTGTTTATCCCAAATAACCCTGGATAAAGTACGTCAGAATAAACCTTGATAAAGTGGTATATGGATTTCAATCAACCTATAGAATTAAAGTTATTCAAGGTTATTCCATTCAAAGAATATGTGTGTCCACTGTCAAATCAACGGTCATCACCTCTTATAAAACACATGTCAAATCAATTATCATTATTTTTTTACTTTTTATAAATATTTATCTATACTTTATTCACATTTTACTCAAACAACAAAACATTTATTTTTACGTTTACCAACGACAGGGGCGGAGCCAGGAATTAAAACAAGGGGGACAGAAAGTTAAGAGAATGTGTAAGATTAAAAAAATAATTATAAATATATGATACATTAATACGAAATAAAGACAATTGAAAATGTTTTTTTTTTTACTTATTTTTCTGGATTTAAATATCCGTAATAATCTATAGAAGATCTAGAAAAAATTCGTAAAAACTCACTATTCCCATCACAAAAAAAAAGAAAAAAATGAAGCTTAAAAAATTAACAAAAATAAATATGAAAAAATAATTTATCACAAAAATATACAAGGATATCCTTCACGCTTCTATTTTAGAAAGAGATTTTAAAACCTTACTTTTAAATATTTTAAGAGACTCAATATAGTAATGATAAAAAATCAAAATAAACAAAAAATAACAAAACATCCAAATCAGTAACTTTTCAACCCCTCAAAATCAGATATCAATATTCACGTGAAAATAAAGCTTTTCAAAGTTTTTTTTAAAGAAGACCCATGATTCCAAATCTCAATGGGCGCTAATATACTCAGTTAGTCCTATTTTCATTTGTCACGTCTAATACAGTATTTTACTTGGTTGACACATTATAAATTCTACTATCTAGTACACTATTATAGGAAATGTAAATAAAATATATACATTTATTTCATATGAACATGTATTTCACTTCTATAAAAAAATATATAAATTAGTATACAAACAAGTCTGCATGTAACATCTTCCAACTTCAAATTCACTCATTTCAATTAGGATTTTTGCAAATACCCTTTAAAAAACTCATTTTATCAAAATTATCCTAGTAAATTATTATTTTCAACAATGCCTCTTAAAAGAGTTTGAATTATTCATGAATGTTCTTCTAGAAGATATTTCTATAAAAATTTAAAAATTTATATTGTGCAAAAATAACTTTTAAAAGGGAATTGATGCAAAATTTAAATCTTTTGAGACATTGTTGGGAATAGAATTTAAAAGGGAGTGTTCGATAATATAAGAATTTTTTAGGGGGTATATGCAAAAACCCTTTCTATTGTACCCATTGGCCACATATATCAAACTCCATGGCGTGGGCCTTGGGGGGGCCCGGGTCTCAGCCCGCCTCCTTTGGCTCCGCCCCTGACCAACGAGAACAATTTAAAACACAATCAAACACAAAATCATTTTATTTCTATTTATACTCACTTATGCTTGGATAAATCTATACCCTATAATAAAATCTCTTATGATTGGATAAATCTATACCCTATAATAAAATCTATCCCCGTTTCAAACAGGGGCATACTATGTTATCTCAGCGGGGTTTTGAGAC
Source organism: Acorus calamus (assembly GCA_030737845.1). Lineage (NCBI taxonomy): Eukaryota > Viridiplantae > Streptophyta > Magnoliopsida > Acorales > Acoraceae > Acorus > Acorus calamus. The sequence goes on along the minus strand of CM060868.1, from coordinate 26,428,716 downwards.
ATATAAGATTCCTTAGGGGGTTATATGTAAAAAGACCCATGATTATCGTAGGATCTTTCCTTGTGGGACTCTTCCAGCGCGTTCACGTTTGCTCAGCCCATGCCACCTCCCAAAACTCATCATATGAAGTAACCAATGTGTATACGTGTGTGTATATATATATTCTCCAAGATATTATATCATCTCTCATCCATTCAACCTTATCAATTTCTCCACTAACAATGTCTTCCTTTACCCCTCTCTCTCTCTCTCTATATATATATCTATCAATTCATTTTTTCTTCTCAACTTTCAAAGTTCCAAAGTAAGACATTTTTTGTTAGAACAAACATGAGTCAGTATGATCAACAAGCTGCTCCAGCCTCAGGTGATATGCCTTTTCATGCTTTTTTACCTTTGATGAATTGTCTCTAATCATTTGTGTTAATATGTTGTTAGAACTACCTTAATTAGTTTAATTGATTTTATTTATCAATCAATTTTGTTATTAGCAATCATGAGATTATGGATTCAAATCCCACCACTTACCTGTAAATAAAAAATTTAGTTTCCATCAATAAAAGGAAAATAGTTCAACTAATTGGCCTCTCTTAGAAATGGTTTTCTTTCTTTCTTCCTTTATTCATTTCTTTTAGAAAATCGTTCTGTGGAATGCAATTATGCTTTCGTTGGGAAGGTTTCAAAGCTAAAACTTCTTGTCCATTAAAATTTAAAATAGTTGGGGCTTGGAATTCGTAATTCAGTGGTTCACAAGAAAATTGTAATCAAAAGGTCATGAGTTGTTTCAGTATTTACCTAACAAAAAATAAAATAAAATAGTATGTCGTTTGCTTGAGTTATATATAATTCATGATTACCTTGATCAACATCATGATCCGCCTTTGAATTTTTAAAAGTTTAATCTGTTTGAATGTATCTTTTTGTCTTGTTGGCCTACTAACTAGATTCTTCTACTGTCTTCTTCTTCTTTTTGTAATAAGTAGACCTTTGAAAATATTTGCTTAATTGGAATGACTAGACCCTTGTACAACCTATCCTAATACATATTGCAAAAACATAGTAATTAGGTGCCTCCCAATGTTAAATTAAAATAAATCAAACCACTTCTTGACATTCTCCACCGAGGATCCTGTGTTTGAATCTCTCATATTGATAGGATAAGATTTAACTGGAAAAAAAAATATTTATTAGAAGAAATATCACACTGAAATTGAAACTAATGATCTGATGCTTGTTATGTTGGTTTTGATTATCATAAGCAGCCTACCCACCCCCTGGACAGGGCTACCCTGCAGAGGGGCAGGCTTACATCGCACCGCCTCCAGCAGGCTACCCAATGAAGGACGGCGAGGCGTATCCGCAGCAAGCTGCTCCAGTTGAGACCAAGAGCAGGGGTGATGGCTTTTGGAAAGGATGGTAAGTTCTATAAACTCTTTAAAATCTTTAGATTCAATCAGGTCTTAATTTCAAATAAGAGTGTTACAATCTTATATGTTAAGCATGTGAGTTTGCGACAGATTTTACTTCGAGTGGATACGTGCTAAATTCATCTTCTTTTTATGCCTTCAGCTGTGCCGCGCTGTGTTGCTGTTGCGCTGTGGATACGTGCTTCTAAGGGATTTGAGAGGAGATTATATTCTTTTTTTTCCTGTTTTTTTACACTTCTGTTTGGTTCTTCCTTCCCCGTTGTCGTGTTGTTCTTTCGTTTTGTGTTTCTATTGTTATGAGTTGATGATGTATTTGTATCTTTCACAGTAATAATACATTCGTGGTATGCATGGTTTTTATGAGATGTGAGATATTTTGTGTGTGACTGGCATCACTACTGCTTGCAAATGGGTTTGATATGTATTTTGGCTAAGATGAGTTTAATTTTGGTTCACTTGACCAAGCAAAACAAATAAGATTCTAGATATATTGTCACTTTCAAGTTTCATGTTTTCAATATTTGACCATAGTGATTAAACCATCCCAGCTAAACTTTATTCATCATGACTTGGTGGCCGTGTTTGGAACGACATTCAATAGGTTCTGATTTTCACAGGAAACAACTGTTGAAGCAGCTTCACTTTTCTAAAAATCCCTTCTAGACCCTGATTAATCCCCGCCTAGGCCTAAGCGGTCCTTATCCGCAACGCTTAGCGCCTAGCCGATATTCTGATTAATCCTTAGTTGATTAATAAGATATTAAGTTATTTTACATATTATATACCTACTAATTATTTTTTTATGCTATCCCTATTACGTTTATATTATTGATATTGTTTTGATATTACTTTATTATTATTTTGTAGTTTAAAATTATTATTCATGTAATATGTATATGCATATGAATTATATTTATATTCTAAAAAGTGATTCATTAATCCCTGATTAATCCTCTGTCTAGCCGATTAATCCATAGTCCCTGCTGAACCGCCCGACTAGTGCATAGCACTTTTTAGAACATTGAGCAGCTTTCGTATATTTGACTTTTGTATCTGTGTTTGATTTCATCTATGATTCCAATGATACAAGAGATGAAATCAAATATTATCAAGGATGTGTTTGGAAACATAGTTTGAAAAACGGCTTTTAATTTTTAAATGTTTTATGCACATTTTTTTAGGGTGTAATGATGATAGCTGCTTTATGAAACACAGATTTCGAGACACCGTGTCAGAGAAAATCAAGTAACGATGACGCATTTAAATTGATCTATTTGATAACAATTTTTAGCTTTAATTTATAAAAAAACTAAAAGCTTAAATATATTTTTTTGTGTCTTTGGAAGCACAGTTTGAAAAAATAGTTTTAAGTTTTATACATGATTTTTTATAATGTAATCATGAGGGCTATTTTTTAATTAATCAAGAAATTACGTTTGTTGCTAATAACCGATGCTGTTTTTGTTGGAATAAAAACAATTTTTTAGGTACATTTTTTATTGTAATCATGATGATAGTTTTTTAATTAAGTGGACATGTTTGATAACTTGTTTGAGGCTTTTAACTTTTAAATAAGCTAAGACTTTTAACTTTTAAAGAAGCTAAAAACAACCCAAATTAGTTTGTCAAACGGGCCTAAGGGTTTGTTTTAATCAACATTTCGGTCAATTCAGCGTTTCAAAATTCCAAAACAGTCAATTGCTAATCTAAACATGCATGCCGTGTTTTCTTTTTGGAAAACCAATTTCAGTTTTTTATGTACAAAAGAACAAGATTTAAAAAAAAGAAAACCATGAAAACATAAGTTTTCTAAGAGTAGAATTTTAAAAACAATAACAATTTTTGGGCCTCAACTACTAGACCCCATCCCAAGCCCCATGATGTGACAAGTTTGAATTACCCACTTTACCCCCTATCTATTTTCAACAATTTTTTCATAACTGATCCCATTAATATCGAAGGTGGTTATGACTTGGGAGATTCTTTCACTTTTTGAAGATATAAATTTAATTGGACGACAAAAAATCACGTTTTGCAATTTTTTGATACAGATTCATCGGTGGAAACAAAAATAAATATCAAATTTTTTTTTATTCAGATTGATCGGTGTAGAAGAGAAGAATTACACGATTGGTCGTGTTGTTCTTTCGTTTTGTGTTGCTATTGTTATGAGTTGATGATGTATTTGTATCTTTCACAGTAATAATACATTCGTGGTATACATGGTTTTTATGAGATGTGAGATTTTTGTGTGTGTCTGGCATCACTATTGCCTGCAAATCGGTTTGCTGTGTATTTTGGTTAAGATAAGTATATATTTGGTTCACTTGATCAAGCAAAACAAACAAGAATCTAGATATATTGTCACTTTCAAGTTTCATGTGTTCAATATTTGACCATGGAGTGATTCAACCATCCCAACTAAACTTTATTCATCATGATTTGGAGGCCGTGTTTGGAACGACAGTCATAGGTTCTGATTTTCACAGGAAACAACTTTTGAAGAAACTTTTGTAGATTTTGACTTTTGTGTATCTGTGTTTGATTTCATTTCTGATTCCAATGATACAGTAAAATAGAATCACATGTGCATTTGAAAAACAGTTTTAAGCTTTATACACGATTTTTTAAGATATAATCATTAAGGTTGTTAATCAAGGAATCATGTTTGTTGCTTATATTAGAAGCTGATTTTGTTGGAATAAATGTAGTTTTCAAAGCACATTTTTTGTTGTAATTATGATGATAACTTTTCAATTAAATAGACTTGTTTGGTAACATGTTTAGGGTTTAAAAGCTAAAAACAACCCATAATGAGTTGTCAAACAGGGCATAAGGATCTCTTTCAATCAGCGTTTGGGTCGATTCTACGTTTCAGAATTCCAAAATAGTCAATTGCTAATCTAACATGCATGCCGTGTTTTCTTTTAGGAAAACCAATTCAGTTTTTTATGTACAAAAGAACAAGATTTAAAAAAAGAAAACCATGAAAACATAAGTTTTCTAAGGGCCCGTTTGGTTGCACACGATTTTAGCTTTTTGAAAAGCTGAAAAGCTAAAATCGTGCATTCAAATGGGTCAGTTTTTTGCATAATCGGAAGCTGGATTCTTTTTTATTTTTCCCTCAAAATCTATGTTTTGAAAAGCTCAAAAACGATTTTTTTAATTGAAAAACGCCAAACATTAAATTTTTTTCAAATTTTTTTTATCGTCTAAAATCATCTTAAAAAACAGCTATATTCCAAAATCTACTTTTCAATCGATTTTTTGAATTGAAAATCAGCTTTATCTGCGTAAGAATAAATGTTTTGTTGTTTGGGTAAAATGTGAATAAAGTATGGATAAGAATTTATAAAAGGTAAAAAGTAATAATAGTTGATTTGACAAATATTAAACTTTTTTCAAATATTGATTCATAAATTTAAAAAAAACATTCCTACAGACTTTTCAATCTTACTTCCTAACTACGTGAAACTAGGAAAATGTTTCACTCAAACATTCCTACAGTCCAACAAGGATTTTTTTTTTTTTTTTTTTTTTTTTTACATCTATATATACTGAGTCGACAGAATAACACACTTTCACCAAAAAAAAGAAAGAAAAAGAAATACATGCTGACATGATTTGAAATGTACATCTTTTTGCAGACAATATAAACTCACCTATAATAGAGTATTTATCTTATTCCATATTTTATATGCTGTGTTAGGACCACAAGAATGACTTATTGCATCAATGCCCAAATCTCCAACACTCAAATTATTGACATTGGTAAAGCATGTATTTTCAGATTAAAAAAAAACATCCACCAAAATACAATCCTTAGAAAACATGGATTCAGATTCCACATGTCCATGCTGATCAACCAAATGAATCAACGTATGATGAGCACAGAAATGTTGCCCTTTCTTCCACATAATTTGCATTTCATTATTCAAAATTAATACTATTAACAATCATGCTTTCACATAATTATTATGTTGATTCAGACAACATAGTAGTTCCATTTTATGTACAAATATGCATAATCAGCTTCCCCACAACACAGAAATATTCACATTTTCCTTTTAGGTATTAGATACGCAACAGCACCAACTAATATGTTAATATCTTCCAGAAGCTATACTGGGATTGCTTACTCAGCCACCAACAGACACACTAACTGCCCTAACTTCCACCTGTTGCTTCGACTCACTCTCCAGGCACCCGGTTGCATGTGCCTCTGCATGAGATTCATCCTTCCCTGTGTGTGAAACGAAGAGAGAACCCACCAAATGTGGTGTTTTGTGGTTGTCATAATCATCATCTTCTGAAACCATCTCCCACTCCTCTTTCATTGTAATTTCTGGAACGCCTTCCTCGCGGTGCTTCTCTATCTCGAAAGCGGTGGGTAAAATGACATAATCAATTATGGGGTTGTAGAAGGGGTCCGGCTCTCCTGCCTTCAGCCAATGCTTGAGGATTCGGAACACGTGACGGTCACAGACGATCCCTCGGTGATCAGCCTGGACTCCAACTCTTGCTACCGCATCAAGTCCATCAGCCTGCAAATTTTTTTTTTGTTTAAAAAAAAATATTAGCAAGTTCCTAGCAGGTTAGGGCAGGCCAAAATTATTTCAGGGATGATGAAGGTTTGATTCTCAGATGAAACCATTGTCTTTGAATTATGTTGTGTGTGACTAATATTTGAATTTCCAATGAAAACCATCAGCATGTCTTGAGTGCCACTACATACAAGTATATATGGAATGGCATGGAGTGTGTACACTGCTGGATGATGTTTGACGCGAAGCAATTTCAAAGATAAATTGATTGTCTAACATAAAGCTAGAAGGGTGCTCCACAAATTGATGTGTACATGTTTCTATAAAAAAAGGATAATGTTACATCTAGTCCATTTTCCGGCCCTAAAGTCAGTCTACTAGTGTTTTAAATTTTTTAAAAATTGTATACCTCATCTAATGAGATATGTGTTTTTATATAAAAAAAAATGAAACATATATTCTAATGAATTGCATATATGCATTCATAGAAAATATGAAATTTTTTGTCAAAGCATATATTGTGCCAAGGTAGAAATTGTGAAATTTTTTGTCTAAGGGTCCGTTTGGTTCCGCGTTGGGCGGATTCCGCTTTTTGGTTGGATTCCGGCGGAATCAAAAGCTGGATTCCTTTTAATTTCTCTCTCGAAATCCGTGTTTTTAAAATCTCAAAAAGAACGATTTTTGGTCGGAATCGATTTTTTGAATTGAAAAGCAACTTTTTCTACCAAACATTAAATTCCTTCCAAATATTGATTCCTAAATTAAAAAAAAACAACCCAAAAAGTCAAAGGTCTAAAATCATCTTAAAAAGCAGCTTTATTCTAAAATCTACTTTTCAATCTGTGTTTCCAAACGGAGCCTAAGTATATATTGTGCTAAGGTGAGTGTATGTTCTGATACTTTTCTATCAAAGCATATGGGACTGAAATTGGGGCTGGAATAAAAACTGTGTAACAACACTTATAAAAAATATATATCATGCAATTCTGAGGAAAAGAATTAATAGAGAGAACATATATATACCTTGGCTGATTCTGTTGGAACTGTGCCATCACCATCCACAGAGATGTACTTTGCCTGAAAAGGGTGAAAAACATCAAGTTGTGAAATCTAGGCATTATGAACACTAAGCGACAAATAGCATTCAATGACCTGTAAACAAATATACCATCTGAACACTGACAATTGTTAGAGGAGCAAACTATCTGAAGACTGGTAACAAATAGGACCCAGAGAAATCCAAAATCTAAAAAAGCATGAGTCTGAAAAGATTGCCCAACTGCATTGGAGTCCATTATAATATAATTGACTGATGATGCAATCATGATAACCACTCTTATCCCATTAAAATGGTATTAGCTTCATTGATCGAGCAAGTATGAACATGATTTCAAAGAAAAATAACAGTTCTTCATAAAAACATCAACCTACTATGGATTGGTTCAAATTCTTAGATTATCAGTTGTCAAGCAAGAGATGGCCGGTCATGCATTGGCAAAGACCTAATTGATCATCAATTTAAGCTGACACAACTAAAAATCAACTCTCCAACTCTTGAAAGAATCTACAGATAGAGGGTAACTACAGGTGCATTTAATATGAAACAAAAGGATAACACATCAAAGCACAGGTCTAGAAAGTTGACACCAATAAGTTTATGGTTCAGAAAATTAATAAGATCACATGAAATTGAAATCACCTGCACATCTGACAATTTATTTTACAGAATCATGTATATGCTTAAGGTAAAAAAGATACAATCAGTGATTACACCTAAATGGGTGCATCATGACACATTTGATCAGGTTTGAATCTTGTTTATCCTTTTCAAACACAAAGAGTTGAAGACCATATGCTTGACAAATTTAATCATAGGAGTGTAGTAGATATTAGCTAATGTTTGAAAGTGTACATTTATCTATTGGAGACCTTATAAATGTGAAATAATTGTGATATATCCTAATGATATATCTTAACCAGAGAATAACATTAATGATAAACATAGGCTTATAACTTGTATGTTTTATAAAAAAACGTACAGGGCAGCTGCCAGGGAGTGATGAAGATGATGAATCACATGGAAGTTGCTTCATCTAGACATAGTACAACTCTATACTATCGTTGCTCACAACTTCGGGAATACTGTCATTGTTCAGAACTCCAAAAAGGCATGAAAAACAGCCAAAAAAAAAAAAAAAACCAGAGCACAAGGAGATCCAGCAGAACTACGTTGGATGGTAAACCATATTAATATTGTAGTGACAATGTTATCCAGCCAGAGAAAAACTAACCCCGAGCAACAAAATTTGTTTAAGATCTGAGATAGGTGCATCTTCACTCCCATAGCTGCAGACAAGAAGAGTGATAACAGTGCTAATCAGAACCTTTCTTTGTAATATAAATCAATAAATGGAAACAAGAATGTCCTACAATATTGGCTTTCTTAACTCAATTAAATGATCCCATGATTAGTTCCAAAAAAGAGATCCTTGTACATTTTAAATTAGCAATCACTGATGATGTAATTGAGATATGAACTCTTCATCTTGAAAATGTTTATGAACACCAGAGCTTATAGCAGGTACTGAAACAACATAGAGATCAAGATGTTATGTAAATTCACTATTGTTTGAATTTCGTAAAAACACAACACGATTGGTTGTTTGAGGAGAAAAATAAAATAATAATAATAATTTTTTAATTTAGATGTGTTGTATGAATATTTTATATATTTTACAGCAACCTTCACATTGGAAGCTCACAATCAAGAAGATTTTCACTCCCACACTTTCCACAGAGTATTATTGATAAACAATTATAAACAAGGGACAAGGAAGCAATTCACTATCTAGTAAAACTAGGTCTAAACAAAAGATACTCAAAATAAATAATAATTCCATAATGGCAGATGGGTGGTCTTTTAATTAGTATAGAGACATTTCAAAATTTTAAAATCATTTAACATTTGCCTGATGATGATTTGTAGCTATGTTACGAGGAAGTTAGAACATTTTTTTTTTTGTAGTAAACAAAGACTTGAACCCATAACTTCTTGGTTGTATAACATAGATGTTTGACACACAATAATATTAATATTCTCTGTTGTATTATTCAAAAGAAGAAAAGTTCAAAACAAATTAAGAAATTTTTTATGAATATAAAATCAAGCGCCTATATTTGCTAGATTTCACAGCATAATGTTATTTACTAAACTATTCAAGACAAGGTGATAATAACGAATAAGGTTTCATTCCTTCAAACACTGATCACTTCCAGTGACCAATAACAGTCAGTTACTCTCTCCCCTCCAAATGGTGATAGGCGAAAAGATTTCAATATAAAGTCAACCCAATCAAATTGAAGATTTGATGTTTCAAAGACAAAAGGAGTCAACTAACAAACACATTGGAAAGTTGCATAAGATTCTGTCTACTTGCACTGGTTTCTATAACATTATTCACTATGAACCAACACTGAACCAATAAAAAAAATAAACACAGATTGCACAAATACACTGGAAATCAGAAACATGGCAAACGAATTATGATTTCTGGGTGTAAGAACCATAGTTCAAAACCATGTGCGAACCGCATGTACGATGGGGTCCACACATGGCATATGCGGTCGTATGTACCGAACATACAGTCGCACAAAGAGTAAGGCAACCGTTCGAACTAAACTTCGAACGTCCTCTAGACGTTCAATTTGCGTTAGAACGGCTTTTGACCGGCATGTTGCATTCGAATTACCATTCGAACAGCAATCCAAACCCAGAGGTAGGTTACCGTTCAAAGTCACTTCAAATAGTAAAACCTACCTTTGGGTTCGGTAAAGTAGAGACCGTTCGAATTCAGTTTGAACTTGGACACACATGCGCCGCATATTTTCGGGGGGGGGGGGGGGGGGGTGGATGTGCACGTGCGGCCGCACGTAAACTATGCAGAGAATGTATGTAAGTTACATGTCTATATGATTTACATTAATTTATGCAATCTTAAATAATATTTCTATGGAATACAAGAATGTATAGACGACAGGAGTAAATAAATATGACCTTAAATGCAACACATGACTATTTAATAGTTATATGATGTTGATACTATATCAAAATCTTCTTGTATTAATTGTTAATTATTAGTTAATCTTGGGAGGTTTCATTTAGCTTTTTAGCCATCAGATTCTACATTTTCCCTAAATCATTTAACATATAGAACCAACATTTTTTTTTACGCATAGTTTGGTCAAGATATTATTTCCATTTTCAATTATTTGCTAACTTTAGGTTGATCAATGAGTTCGAATCAATTCACAAACATAACAATGTCAATTGAAAAACTTAGAAACATATCAATGGTGAAAGGGAATACCAAACACTATGAGGAGTGTCATTATTGGTCCCATATATGTTATAAAATTTGACGGTTGACGGAAGCTTAGCACACGATAGGATTTCATGAGTCTTGCTAGCCCATTTCAATATATCTAAGTTTAATGGTAAAGGAAGTTCCTCGCCTTCATAAGTAACCTGGTAGCAGAGACAGTAAGCTCAGGTTAGTAACTAATCAAGGATTCCTACATAAAGGGGACAATTGGAAAAAGTGTTCCAGAATGAAATAGTTGGCTTACAAACAAGATAAAAATGAGTACGCTTTTGCAAAAGTAACATTTCTTTGGCATGCATGGTAGCTTACTGTGTTACATGAAAGAGCCTCTTCCATAATGGATATAGATTCCTCTGGTCCATATGACTCGAGAATAGTACAAGTGTTGCCACACTCAATCTTTTCTCTCCATACTTGTAGCAATGGACTGGTATTCCAGTCAAAATTAGGGCAGGCCATCAACTCATATATTGATGGACATTCAATCAGCTGGAATAAAAAGTAATGCATCATATTCATTACCAACAAAATTCATATATAGAAAGAAAAAAAATAAGCACAACTCTCAATATGATGCATCTTCAATAATTTTGAGGAATTGATCAACATGTCATGAGCACTTTGAAGATAATGAATATACTCCGTAGTCCATAGCACACCACCCAATTAAATGTCAGGTGGAATTTCGAGCAAGAAACAAGAGTATTACATGATGTGGATTGCAATTAAACTGGAACATTGTCCTTAAGAACACAAAATTCTTCTTATAATTCAAAAGCACATTAAAGAAACAAAAACCTCAAAATATTATGCAGGAGAAATGACAATATACAGAGATATTATCTACAGTGATTAATGCTCTAAGAATAAGTGCTTTATGGTTTTTAGAGAGAATTACAATATGCAATTACTGAACAAAGATAGTGCCTATTACATGATGTGGATTGCAAATTAGGATACAGCACAATTTCCTTATGAACACACATTTCTTCTTATAATGCAATGCATCATTAAAAAAAGAAGAAAAACTCAAAATATTATGCGGGAGAAATGACAGATACAACAATATTATCTACAGTAACTAGTCCTCTAACGACAAAGCACTTTATGGTTTTTAGAGAGTATTTTAATAAGTAACCACTGACTTAATGATAGTGCCTTGTAGTCTTCAAATTGAAACAAAAAAAATGAAGGGTCCTGCTCTTGGGAATAAGGAACCAAGTCACAAAACTGATCCATTTTCAGTAATTAGCCTTATTCCAGTAAAATCAAATACCTAGGGTATGTATTGAAAAAAAGATGGTATATTCCAACAGAATAACCACATTCTGTTTATTTCTGAAATGCAATTACAGTAAAGAAAAGCAAATGAAAATTTCCCTAATAATGGCATCCTAAAAGTAATTAACCCAGATATACTATGCTGAAAGACATGCAAAATGCATTCAAGATCAATCAAGGGTTCAAAAATTCTCATATGCCCAATGCCAACCCATTGCAGCCATCCACGCTTTGTATTGACTACCATGTCATGAACATGACCTTATGAGACAAAAGCTGAGTTATTGTAAAAATATTGAACAATATGGTATTTGATACAAAAATCTGTATTTCCAATAAGAAATAAAATTAAAAACATACCAGTTGATGCATGCTCCACTTGGAAATGAAAAAGTTCTGCTCCCACCCTTCAACAAAAGACATTCCATTCAATAGGCTGGTTGTAATATATCCAGGTGCACCTGTGCACACAGCATACGTTTCTATCAATCATTTTATTTAGATGCATCCATGAAAATATGACCAAATAAAAATTAGAATATGTGCATATAAGAATAAAACAACAACAAATGTTACATGGAGACTAGAGAACATAAACCGAGCAACATAGCATTTTCAATCATTAATGGGCAATGAATACATCGATTCACAAATGCACCATGTTCTCCAAGAGCACAATAAGATATTGAGGTGGTCATGTATTTGCTAGATCTAGCAGTAAGCCAGTAGCTAATTAACTTTCATGCGCAATTTATGAAAAGAACATTCATGTCAAGTGCTAAGACTTAACTCTTGACATGAATGTTAACGACATCAAAGCAGAGGAGTTGTCCTCTTTTGCGGCCTAGAGAAGGTGAAATTGAACTTGGAAGAGGACTCAGTGGCTTGGAAATTATCCCCTTGCAAAGGTTTTTCAGTTAAGACCCTTTATAGGAAGCTCAGCAAGAATCCCTCCCATAACATTCTTACTACTTGGTTCAAATGCCTCATTTGAGGAGCCCTCGCGCCTTTGAAGTTTCAGTGCTTCATGTGGTTACTCATGCTTGATAAGGTCCTAACTAAAGTCAATTGATCGAAATTGTCACATGATGGCAAAGTTTCAGGCACCCTTTGTGGTCTTGAGGAGGAATCGAGGGACCATCTCTTCTTTGGTTGTCTCCAACTAACTTGAAGATTTGAAAAAAGGTAGGAGTGGCATTTTAGTCCCAATGTTCTTTTAATGTGGCATTAGTTCCCGAAGATGCACAGGCAAAGATACAGAAGAAACCTTGCTTAATTCCCATGGTTAATTCCCCATGCAAATTGTTGGAGAATTTGGATCACAAAAAAATGCATTCCAACATAGAGATTCTACATGGAAAACACTTGAACAACTATTTCTTCGAACCTCCACGATTGGGTTACGATGATATTAGGAGTGGATACTCCCTCAACCATTATGGCCACTCTTTGGTTTAGGAGATAACGGGCCAGTGTTATTTGTGGATGAGGCCCCTTCTCATCTATCTCTATCCGAGGTCTTTCTTTCCTTTTTTTTTTGTAATCAGAGATCCCTCGTCTCCTTTGATCGAGAAAATCTTACTTATTAATAGATTGATCCTATATTTTTCTCATAAAAAAAAGTCCAGTGTTAAGGGAACATATTCTCAACCCATGTTGAAATCATGCACATGTGCCAACAAACTACTTAGCATACCAAAGCTGGCATGACATTTGTACTCAACAGTACCTTTACTCAATGAATGGGTTGCACCTTATCACAAATTCACAATATCAACATGTCTGAACTCTCATCTCATAGTCAACAGGATTGTTCTGATTAGTTACCTTAAGTTTATTAAGGTTCTCATTTCATAAACTTCATAGACTTTGATTCATCCTAGCTCCCAAGTTTCACTTAAACTAAAATCAAGTTTGGAAGCCCCCATCATTGAAAAAATGCAAATGGAAATGGGGAAATAAAAACATACTTGAAAATGGAAATAGACTCTATGTTAGTAGGAAATGTCAAGTGGAAATGGAAGAAGACATTTTCCCCATCACAACTAATGAGAAGCCTAATTCATACCCACCCCAATCTGGTTTCCTTCAAAATTGATCACTCAGCTCAACCCGGCTTGAAATCACCTCAATCATCCTTAACTAAAGACCTAAATTAAGCAAATTCATTCTTACTATCCAAATCTGACTTAAACTGGCAGCCCAACTTGATTAGCCTGGTGCAGACCACCTTCACTCAATGTCTGAATTTGCCTGACTCCGATCTGAAAATGTGTAGAAAGAAAATGGTTTTCAGAGATAGCCCTATGAGATCCATTTCCTTTAATTCACAAACATCAAGCGGACTTGGAATAACATAAACAACCAAGGGAAATAAGAAAACAATTTTCCAGTGTGTCCAAACACAAAGCATATCTCAAGTGTTACCTTGCCCCCCGCAATAATAGAGAGAATTGACACAAATAACATTAATAATATCATGCTGGACATATTTTTATCATAAGCACTTTAAATAATAAACAATTAGACAGTGATGACACTTCTATTAACTTTATTAACAAAAATTCAAGTTACCCCGAAATGGTGCAGCAATTGCAATCCAGCTCTTCACATATTTCTCAAAAACCTACATAACAAGTGGGTTAGATCAGACATACGCTGATATGCGTTCATATAAAATTGCATCAAACCTGAAGAGTTTGCAATTGCAACAGAAATAAAATGCATGGAAATAATTGATGCTACAAGCACTCTTACATCAGAGCGGAGACACATGAAGCATTTCACTAGAAGACCCCCCATAGAGTGGGTAATTATGGTTAGTTTCTTCCCTCCTGCGGCAGTGTAAGCTGACTGTAATTTATCAGAAAATTCATCCAGTGTTTCTTGAAGCCTGAAAAAGCATTTAACATCTGACACGTTAAAAAATTCCAAATTTATATTTTCAAAGAAGAAATTGTTTCAACTCTTCCTGTAATCAGTATGTGAAAAGAACACCCCGGACAAGAATCAATGAAATTCAACATTCAAAATTAAGATTATTATTTTAAGTTTCCGATTATAACAGTGGAACAGACCCTTAATAAAAGGAAGTTGTACTTAACCAAATTATGCAAAAGACAACACCGTAAGACCATAAGGACATATTTTTATGTATCACAATCTTACATAATAGCATATGACAGAAGTTGTTGCAGGGCACGATAGAAGACTCTTGAATAAAACCATAAATTTCCAAAAAGGAGCAATCCCCAAAGGCTCAGATATAAGGAATAATAATAAGCATGTGTTCTTACTTAATCATGCATTTTAAAATCCATCTACTTCGCACATCCAAAACCAAACAATAAAGGTCCATTTGGATCCGCATTTGCGTGGATTCTGCGGTGGAAAAGCCAAACGATCCAAACAGTTTTCCGCAAACATCACATATTCGGCATTTCACGTGTTTTCCTTGATAAATTTATGGTGTTTCAAAAGTTTTCAAAACAATGCTTTTCAAAAGCGGATTGGATTTTCAAAAATCCAGCGGTGCAACCGCACATCCAAACGAGCCCTAAGTCATTAATAGACAAATGCAGTGCAAAAAATACTCATCAATGCTTGAAACAATATGAGGTGCTACAAACAACAAACATATCAAAGACCTCAAAACAATAAGGGTCGTTTCCTTAGCTTGGATGGCCGTGCTTCTCAAATGGTGCTCACGAGTCACCCTTTCTATTTATCTTCTATCTTCAAGGTCCCTTGTGGGATCCTAAAGAAGATGGTCTCTACTCGGTCTTTATATCGGCGGGCTCAATAAAGGTCCACTTCCTCACCTCCTCTCGACCCGATTCGGATGTTTGATTTGGGGTTTGCTCTCTCCGTTGAAGATTAGGGGGTTTATGTGGCTCGTCTATAAACAAAATCCTAACCAAAATGAATCGGGTGAAATGGTCTAACGACAGAGGATACATTATGCGGTTTGTGTGGAGTTGAGGAAGAATCGTGAGACCATCTATTCTTTACTTGCACTTTTTGCACCCAAATTTGGAAGAAGGTCGGGGAGGCTCTTGGGTCCTCTTATCCATTTCCACATATGGACAATTTCTGGGATCGTCGGATGAAAGGAGATCAAAATTCTCGGGCTAAGTTCCAATGATTGGTTCCTCATGCTAATAGTTGGTCCATTTGGCTATCGTGCAACGAGGGAGTTCTTTTGTGGAAAATACTTGGTTTGCACTTTCCTCGATGCTTTTGGATTGGGTCAAATTCATTTTAGAGAAGCCTTCACCGAATTCCTTAATGGTGTTGCTTGAGGGGGGGGGGTGTGGATAATTCTCATTCAAGCTTGCTTAATTCTTGAATTTCCTTTCTCTTTTAAAAAATGTAAGGAGATCCATCGTCTTCTACCTTTCAACGGTTTCTTGCAATAAGATTCTCCTATATTTCCTATAAAAAAAAGTCTACAATATCTATAAATGAATGACATAAACATCCTCACTTATATTTCTTTCTATCATATTTAGGAAAGTCCAATATGAATGTCTAACATCAAAAGCAAAGTTTCTCATCCAAGCTTTGGGGTTTGTTACATATATTCTGTAAGAATATAATCTCCTTTATGCACATATGAAACATGTAGATATATCATAAAAAAAAGTGTACCGGCCAAATTAAAATCCATGAACTTTTCAAAACCAATTTTTATGCATAGATTAGTTACCTTGGTGATCTATTATTTATTGTCGTTTTTGAAATTTAAATTTCCATGTTGTGTTTAAATATTATTAAAACCTGTTCATCAGATATTCGATTGGAGACCCGGCTAACACCCGGCATTGATTGTTAGAAGTTCTGGGAGGGCCACAATAATAGATATTAATTATCATTTTGATTTATTAGATTCTAGAAAATCACCTGACTACCATAGCCAAACCACCACTCCATTCAACACCATTCTTTTGGAAACATCTTTATTAAAGTTCAACGATCCTATCTACTAAGGTAGAATTCCAACAAGATCTTATATCCCACGTGAGTTGTTGGAGTTTTGGCTTGTGTGCAACGAGAAGATATTCCAAAGGAAAATATAATATTAGAAGAATATTGAGCGGTGATCATGGCATCCCTCCAAGCTTCTTTTTTTTTCATGAGGAAGATTGGAGCGAACTTACTAAAGAAAAGGCACCCCCCAAACAAAGAGGAAACAATAAAATAGCGATTTTTGTGATATATCTGAAAGTGCCCAAAATGATATATCGAAATATCGAACGCTATATCAATTATGCTAATTTTGAGAGAAAAAGTTGAGATCAATAGTGCTGTGTAGCATAAACTCACATGTTCCTTTAAGTAACATGTGTTTTTTCTTCAATCACACAATTTTGAGGTCAAATATGAATATATGATATACCCATATTGATAAATGTCTATCTATTTGACTTAACCCTAACCAAACCCTAAAATGGAGAGAAGAAGAGGCAACGCAAGAGAAGCCGCAGAGAGGGGGGAAAAGCCAAGAGAAAAGGAGACAATACGAGCGCCGGAGAAAATTAGGCGGATCGATGGTGAGGCCAAATTCTCATCTTATCTTCTTCTTGGTTTTTTTTAAGGGAAAAATTGATATAACTCCCTGGAAACTTGGAAAAATCGATTTAGGTCCCTGTAAATTCTGAAAATCGCTGTAGGTCCCTACCTTTTTAGAAAATTATCGTTTTAATCCCTGCCGTTACCCTACTGTTACCATGACTAACCACACATATAGTTAACCTAACTATACAAGACATTTTACATAAATACCCATCACAAAATAAACACACATATGATCCCTCTTTTGCTCTCTCTCCCTCTCTGCTCGAAAAGACCCAACGAAGAAGAAGACCCAACGAATCCCTCCATCGTTGTGAAACCCATCGAAGCCTCCACAAAGCCCTTCAAATCGCCTCACGAAACCATTTCCACCCTCTACACGAAGTCCTCTATATCCTCGAAGAACATTCAACACCTTTCTTCGACACCGTTCGAAGTCTTGTGGAAACCATTATGTAAGTGTTCCATTTGAAAGCCTTCGAAGCCTTAGCGTTTGTTTATATGATTCAGATTCATCAGGTTTTGTAATATTGGGTATGATTTCATTTGATTTGGAGTCTAGCTTGCTATTGTTATGATTAGGGTTTCTAGGGTTCCATTTGAAATGATATTTTTCATTAGAGCAGGCATTGCTTCTCATTGTGATGCATCATGGGTTCATTGTCTAATTTGATTATGTTTTTTTTATGTTGATGATGATTTTGGTGGGATTTAGTAACTCAGATAAGGTGTTTGAAATTTTTTTTCTTGCACTTTTTTTTTAATGATTTTGATTATGTCATGTGTGGATGATTGTTTTAGATTTTGATTATATTTGCTCTGAATTTTAAGTTCTGATTGTTGATTCTTTGAGTATAATTTCAGTAAGTGTTATGGTTGTTTGGGTATGATTATTCAAATGATCAATTTAAGTTGTTCCACTGTATTGAGCACATGGAGGATAGTACAATGATTGATGTACCGATATTGTTATGCCTTTGACATTCAGGTTTGCTGCTGCTGCTGATCAAGATGTTGCCATTGTTGGAGGGTGATCAAGCTGCTTGTTGCGATTGAAGACTTGTGGTTTCAAAGAGTCTTGTTGTTGCTGATGTTGAGGTATGTTCTCTTATGTTAAAAAATAATGTGTGGTGTGTTAGTTTGATTTTTTTGAATTATGTATTAATGGGTGTTAGTTGTGGTATCATGTATGCTGCTGCTGATGTTTGGTGTGTGGGGTTGAACAAAAAACTTTATGTATTAATGGGTGTTAGTTGTTATTACACAACTTTATGTAAGTGACAATGTATGGTTATGTTGTTAACTAATCAAGCTGTTGTTCTTGTTGAATGTCTGTTGTTTAGAAGGTTCAAAATTCTTGTTAATGTATACAGGCTGCATGTATAAAAGCTGACAAGGAGGTGTTTAATAGGTGCAAAATGTCTAAATGTAAGCTAAATTTTTCTTTCTGTTAATGAATTGATAGTTAATGTAAACAGGTTGACAAAGAGTTATCTAGTAATCAAGGTGAATATATACATGTTGAATGAATACAAGCTCACTACAGAGCTGTCTAGTATGTGTTGAATTAGAAACACAATGAACCTGAAACAAAAACATTCATTCATAGTTGAGTAGTGCATCATTTAGTTTACATCGCATCCTTATATATAACAAATAAAATAGTTGAGCTGTCTGAGCAAATTTGCTCACTGGTGGTCAGTGGAAGAGGTGATGGCCATCAATGATAGGGAAGGAAGCTTGGAGAGATGGAAGTTTAGAGAAGAGGAGATGGGGATATTTTCATAATTTTAGTGTATCAAGGGCATTTGGGTCATTAAAATGACCTATTTCAATTTTTTTTACTCTGTTAGGGAGTTATTTGAATGTAAGTTTTGAAGATTCCGTCGGTGGGACGGAATATACCTTGTATATGCTTTCTGTTTTGACAGACTGTTAACCTGGGGACCTAAATCGTTAACTCCGGTAGAATGTAGGGACCTACAATGATTTTCAGAGTTTATAGGGACCTAAATCGATTTTCTCAAGTTTCCAGGGAGTTATATCAATTTTTCCCTTTTTTTAAATATCAAACTTTCGATATATTAAAAAATTGTTCTTTGTACCATCGGTGGGCTTTCATTTAAAAAAATAATAATTATGACAGCTTTTGGTCTTTGTACCCCACCTGACCTGTCACATTGCCAATGTTCAATCTGATTTGGACACTTCAATCAACCCTCCTGCTAGTTTTTCTTTTTTTGTTTTTAAATAATAAACTTATAAACCCATTTGATGTAAAGCTCACTATACAAACAATTACATAATGTTTTTTTTATCATTCCATTCCATTCTCTTCTCAGAGAAGCCACTGAAAGTTGAAGCAAGATGAAGAGATCAGCAGTCACCAACAACAAACAAGAAGAAGAGATCGGCCAATAATTTCAAGATGAAGATCCCATAAGCCATTGCATGCATCCAACCTATCTGCCATCCCTACAAGGACCTCTAACCGCTGGAAGAGCAGTCCCTAACTTATCCAGTCCTCCTCCTCCTCTCCCTCTTTTTTATGTTCTGTTAATTTCCAAGCGGGCGCATAAGCCATTGCATGCATCCAACCTATCTGCCATCCCTACAAGGACCTCTAACTGCTGGAAGAGGAGTCCCTAACTTATCCAGTCCTCCTCCTCCTCTCCCTCTTTTTTATGTTCTGTTAATTTCCAAGTGGGCGCATAAGCGGATCCAGACCAAACTGCCATATCAGGCCATCTATGCAAATGTGGTTCGGTCCAAAAAGCGAACCGCATAAGCAGCTGCATATTCGAACACTGATCAATCGTGATATAAAACACTGGTTAGAATCCTCCTTGGTGAAGATTTGGCATTACAAATCATAGGCTCCAAGTGGAAAGGGTGACAAATTTTAATCCTTTTGGATTAAGGGCTGTGTTCATTTATGCTTTCTTTTGGGACTCAATATTCTTAATTTCTCTGTTTTTCTACTTTGGAGATCCCTCATCTCCCTTTATATGAAGAGCACCAATTTATAATATACATGCTCCAACCTTTCTCTAAAAAAACATAAAAAATATCTAGGTGAAGTTATTGTTCATCTTATATGGAAAATAAAGTACCATTTTTGGAGAAAAGTAACATTCTTCTTGATGTGACATCACAGCATTCATGAAAAGTAATTTCCAAAGATCAGATGACAAACTTTAGTTGACTTGCCAGTGGGAACAGAATTCAGTCAAATGTTTAATCAATTTGGTTTTCCATACTTCTGCACTAACAGAATGCTGCTCACACAGAATTAATCTTTTCAGATTTTGTGGGTCTGACATCAGTTTTTCCTAATTTAACAAAAGGAATATCTTCAAGTTTTATCTTTAAAAAAAACCCTCACCCAAAACAATCATTCGGATACAACAAGGTGTTGGGGGGGCAAAAACTACAAAAAATCCTAACCTTGGCATAATTTTTACACAGAGTGGCAACCCTCAGGAATCAAACCCAGAATTTTGTCTATGCATCCCAAATACATTACCACTACTCCAAAAAAAAGTTCAGAATACTTGGTTACTTGTACACAATATTTAATCATCACCAAGACATAATATCAGATGTGTTCAAACAAGTCCTAATGAAAAATTAACCATACCTATTGCTCTGACGGAAGTCGTATCCAAATCCAAATAATGTTTTACCCTCTTGGTAACCCGACATGAGCATTTCCTCTATCATGTCATGGAAATAAATGGCACCATCACGTCCAATAATCTGGAGAAGGAAAACAATGAGGTATCATGAACAATCTAAATGAGATGTTTATTTTTGAGTTTAACATCCCAAAGAATATGTAGGCATAACTTACAAAAAAATGATTTTGACTAGCAAACAAAACTCTTAATAAGGAAGATAACAGGAAAGATCTGTCTTTATCCATAACCATATCAACCTGACAAGATGCACAATTTATGGACCACACATTATGGCATAAATTTGTTACATGAGGGTTCATATGATGGGGCTAACAAGGACATGGACCCATGGACATTTAATATTGAAAAGCACCATGCTATGGGGAACAGACATTTATATAAACACATCTTCTCAGCAAAGTTCATATAACAACATAACAATACCATCACATTGACATTGATACAGATAATCATAATACATTTCTCATTAAAGAGTCAACTGGTTGAGTCTAAGAAATGACAAGGCAATGCAGATCTTATTCAAAAAAAATTTCCTTATTTTTCTCAGGCTTCCCCTCAAACAAAACTACCCTCAGCAGACATACACTATCAACTCAAATAAAGCTTCAGTCTCCCCTCTTTTCTTTTTTAGGTAATTGATGGGACTTGAACCCAAGACCTTGTGGTTCCAAATTCTATTATCAACCATTGTGATATGGGTCCAAGTCCAACTCTCCACTCTTAATATTCATTACAAAGTGCACTTCTAAATTTTCACCCTTCAATTGCCCAATCTAAATATGATTGAAGTAAATCATCATCCAAATGCCTTTACATCTTAAAATTTTAAAGAAAGGAACTGTAAAGCTAACATTATAATCCAGATTAATGGCTCTGACAAGAAAAAGCAATTCAGATTAGACACAGATGGAAGAACAGCACATACCATATCAGGGTCCAGCACATCAATTGCATACAATCCAAATCTGTCTTCGGGAACAAGAATTTTCGTTTTTTGATCCATTGACACAGTTTGACCTGTTCCATAGAATTAAACAACTTAGGCAATTTTTAAACTTGGTTGAGTGGCAATTATCATGAAAAAGACATTTTACTAGGTTGAGTTAAAATTAAAAAAAAAGATATCATGCCTAGATGGCACTGAATGTCTTATGCCATACAATTAATTGATAAATGGCATTCTCATTTTCTTTCTCAGACATTCCATCAAAGTAAATCAAAGAATTGCTTCAATCATTCTCTAAAAAACAATTTAGAGTTTTCCTTAGTCTCTAATCTCATGTGCATGAAATATCATAATGATCGACAATGATCCATTATTATAATAGAGTTCTCTCATAAATGAAAGCAAATATTAAAAAAAAAATTACAAAAGATACCATACCACCCAGATTTAGAATGAAATCTGCCCCAACCCCCCCCCCCCCCCCCTCCCCCCATTCAAATTTCAAAGAATCCACAACGACCATCAGCAGATTAATGGACACAGATTCATAGAATATAAATGATATATATATTCCCTGCTAAGAAGACTCGCACCCCTTTCACCTAAAAATTAACATCGACCTACATGGTAATTCAACCAACTACTGCAAATTTGGCAATCCATCCATATTTTTCCATAAACAAATACAATAACAAAGCAAAACATTAAAATGTGGAATAACCAACAAAGATCAACACTTTAATTTTTTTTTTTAAATGTTAACACAAACGCCCTCAAAACACATCAGTTCCGTCTTATCCACATTCTCATCAATTGCTTTGCGTGGTCCCATGAAAGTTCATCAAAAAAATATCTCAAAATGTACTAAGCATTCATAAAGTTAGATTATCCAAAGGAACACATATATCCTACTTTACCATATAGAAAACCTAATTTCATATATTTCCACAGGATTACCCATTTCATTCATATTTCACATACTTCTTCCAAAACTTCTACATCCACAGATCATCTTTCAATTCACTAACAAACATCACCTACATAAACAAAAATAAAACCTCATCTTTCATTCACAGAAAAATCTCACGTACCAGTGGAAGGATCGAACCTAGACCAGAGCTTGGTGCGGAACTCATGATCGGCGCCGAGGATCCGGACCCAGACCCTTTCCTCCTTGCCGTTGGCGTCGACGGCGTTCAAGATGGAGCCGGCGATACCGGGGACGAGGAGGACCGGGTCCAAGTCCGGGTCGACGTAAGGGATGCGATTCTTGACGAGCCTCAGCCACACCTCGATCGACTTGATCAGCTCCTCCAACGACACCGCCACCATCTCCCTCTCTCTCTGAAGACTTCGAAAAAAAACAGTGAAACCCTAATTTTTCTTTATATAGGAATATTTAATTGAGTCGGATAGAGAGATGGAGAGGGGAAAGGATGATCTGATGACGAAGACGACGACCTTTTTTACCGTCGGATTTAATTATTCGGTGTGGAGTTTTTGTGTTGCGGCGAAATGTTTTATTCTTAACCGGATCATTGGTATGGTTTTTTTTTTTTTTATGTATACAGGGATAATATTCCATGCATTTTAGGATTTTTTATTTTTAAGTCTTTATAAATCATAAGATTTAGTTATGGATCTCTTACTTCTTTTAATTCTTAGATTTTAAGGATATATATTTTTTTAGTTCTTAATCCCTAAAAGGGACTAAAAAAATACATATCATTTAAATCTAGATATTATAATTAAAATATGAATAAATGAGAGATTTATCACTAAATCTTATGATTTATGGAGATTTAAAAATAAAAAATCTTACATTTTAAGAACATTATTTTGTCAAATACTTAGTCTTTTAAAAAAAATTGAGCATATATATATCTATCTATCTATCTATAAAAGCACGGATCTTGAAAAAACATTCAGTTGACCAAATTAAACTTTTCAATTCTGCAAATTACATCTCTGTCCCAAAAGATTGTTATTTTTCATATCTAACACATGATATTTCACATCTAACCTATGATATTTCGAACATCCCTCCCTCATCCTTCATTGTCGAAACTGAACCTCATCGAAACGCTGCGACCCTTCGCCTTCCCCTCTCAGCGACGACTTCCTCATCTTTGCCAAAATTTCACATCTAACCATGTTTGTTGTATACAAGGTATATATATTCCATACTTATTTTAATTTTTTTATATCGGATGGATCCCCCGTGACAGACCTTACAGTCGAGCTGGGAATTTTTTTTTTTTGTTCTTATATTGCCATATACTTTGTATATCTGTTTTGAATGTTGTGCTTGTGTAATCATATTTTAATTTCTTCCAATGTGATAATCTTGATTTTAAATGAGATACTTTTATAAAGATTACATGCTAAGTAAGTTAATTTAAGAAGCACTTTGATGTAAAACGTGATCAACTCTGACATGTGTGATGTAATGTAATTGCATATTTTCCCATAGGAATTTTTTTGCAGGTCATCATTTGGAAGATAAATTCTGAATTTTAAGCTTCCGTATATTAGGAGTTTGTCTACAAATTGTCCTCAAATGCCATACTTATTTTAAAAATGCCTTTACATAAATTTAATGTTATGTCTCCATGAAACAAACCCTAAACGATGTTTGGATGATTGGATCCTTGATGGATAATAATTCAATTGGGAGGGAGGAAACTGAATAGATTTATCAAGGCTTATACCATTAATTTGATGACTATGTTCTTTTTTTTACCGGTGCTTATAGTTCATTTTATTCTATATAAATGTCTCTTCATCTAATGTCATGTATTTGGAATGCATGAAACATTCCACATATTTGTTTATCAAAGCAAACAATTCTATATTGTTTTGTTATAGCAGAGGGTTGTACCTTTGTTAATTGTAAGTTCATATTCACATATGCTACTTTTGATTTTGGAAGTTGCAGTTTATTTTTCTACTTCTCATTTTTATAGTTGTTGATTATGTATTGATGGTTATTGATTTTTCTGTCATTGATTTTTTGGGTTTAAGGTTGATGATTTAGAGGAGGATATGATTCATCTTGAGACATGAGGGTAAGATCTCTCCATTGTTTTCTATTTTTTAAAGCTTTGAACCATATTTCTTGTATATATTTACATTCATCCTAATTTTTAATATTTGTTCATTAATATATGTCATGCTCATTTTTATTTTTTAAAATTTCATTGGTTCAGTGTGGATGATTCATTCGATCCTAAGATCTTAATCGATCTCAACACAAGAATTAACTTTTGATATGAATTGATCACCATTATTTGAAAGACTCGATCATTATTTAATTGTCTTAATTTTGTTTTAATTTATTATATATCTATAAAAAAAAATTTATCTTACCCGTTCTCTTGATCCTCTGGCCCCCCTTGCTTTAATTCCTGGTTCCGCCCCTGTGTATAATTAGACTATACATGAATGTAGTCTTTTATAAGTTTTATATTTACAATATTCATATTATAAAATAAAATATACTTGTGTTAAAAAAAATTCTCACTAACAATCTAATATTTATGAATCAATTATCTCAATTAATACTCATCCATTATATTTCAATAAAAACAATTCATGTGCAACGCACATGTGTTTCAACTAGTATATATACACACTCACTAAATATAAAAAAAAAATGATCTGATGTCAACATATAGAAATGATAGTTAAAGATACGAAAGTTTGTGATCTAGGAAAATAAAATAAATCTTGAACATAAAAGAGATTTTAATATTCTTATATAAATGAAAAGATTTTGAAACGGCAACAAAAAGTGGGACGTAAACACGTAACAAATGTGGTTTTGCGTAAGTGAGTGTCCTACTGCATGACACGTGTTTAGAGAACGTAAAATCGTGACGCAGTGGACCAATTAAACGGTGACGTGATCAAAAAAATGGAAGTCCCTTTTATATTGCTTTTACGCTTTCTTTTAACATTTTTTTTTCTTTCATGGTCGCTTTCTTTGACACTGTTAAATGTGATTTCCAAAGCTGTGAAACATGGTTATTATTTTTTTTTGTAGAGATAAGTTACAGGTTGAATAAATAAATTTTTATTTGATTATATTTTTTGTTATTTTAATCGATAAACATAATGTGATATTTTTGTTATTTAATTCATTATGAATTTAAATAAGATATGGATATATACAGGCCTGCCCTGGGTGGGCCCAGTAGGCCTGTGGCTCCACCCAAGGAAGGGCCCCCAGAAAGTGATATTTCTGTGGTATTGTTTTATGGGCCTCCCCTGGCCCACTACAAAATATAGTTATTTGAACTCATTCAAAGCCTCGTTTAGCCCCCGTTTGGAACGGAGATATGATTTATTCTTGGGTATACATTTATCCGAGCATAAGTGAGTATAAATAAAGATAAAATGATTTTGCGTTTGAGTGCGTTTTAAATTATTTTCGTTGGTAAACGTAAGAATAAATGTTTTGTTATTTGGGATAAATGTTTTGTTAGTTGTCTATGAATGTAATTCTCTTCCATGTCAAAAATATTTGATTTGCTACGCAATCCAAATAGCCTTAAACAGGACGTGGTGGGACGAATGTGGCTTTTAAGATGTAACATCCAAGATGTGACAGAGGTATAGATTTCTAGTTGTAGAACCTGATGTGGGGAAGACAGATTTGGAGCCGGGTTGGAATTGAATTATGTGAACCCGACTCCAAATTAAATTAGTAACCCAGTGCCATTCCTAGGTCACATGTTGGGCCATCTGGACGGTGTTACTCACCTATCTTGAATAAGTGTATTAACAGTGGCCTCATGCATAGGATCAAACAAAGAAATATTCCCTTATGAGCCTAAATAACACATGTCCTCAATCTAGGGATCATACCACAGTCCGTAGGTTAATATACTGACCATTGTGTGTAATATGGCTGGTTTTGCTGATCATGATTTTCTGACTTTCAAAATTTTTTAATATATAAGAGTTGCTGTTGTTCTCAACTTCCAAGATTACAAGTGAATGGAGATATTGCTCTATTGATTCCCTCAAAGATTTTCGACCCAATTCTATCTCAATATATAGATTGCTGGAGGATTGTTTCTGGACAGCAGACGGCATTGTAAAACACACTGTTTATCAAAGCTCAAAATAAAAATCTCAAACACAAAAAATGACGGACACTGATCCACTTAATTCATTTTGCAGCCACCATGTCATTAACATGGTATATAAAATTCACCGACGTAATATGTAATCCACTATAGAAGTACTTATATTATTATAAAAAATATAAAAATATACATATTCAATTCATAGGGTCAAAGCAGACCCTAGTTAATAATAAAACATTTATTTTATTTTTTTTGTAGAAAGGCTTCGAAGTGCTACAAGTACTTGATACACATTAAACTTGGATCTATTGGCTCATGGCACAAGCCCAACTGGGCTGTTACCAGTTTGGACCAATAATAGAACATTGAGTGATACTATATTATACGCTAAAGAAAACCTACATCAAAAACCTATTTATATATATCAATCTTTAACACTCTTAGCTGGATGGATAACTGCACCTTTGATGACCAACCCACGCTTCCACGCGCCGGATTCAAACATTGAAAATTTTATATCACCCTCCATACCCTTACCAGTCGAAAAGGTCCCCACGAGAAGTTCAGAAAACTCGTTTTTAAATTTATCTTTCAAGATCTCCGTGCGTTCTTTTTTGTCTACTCCCGGACACTCGAGTTTCAGAGTCACAGGGGCATTCCAACCATATGACGAGTCCTTCATCATCACAAGAAAGGCAACCTCATAAGTCACCCTCGGCGACAGATGCGACGCGTCAAGCTTCCCTTGCACCTCGAGCCAGCACACATTTTGCAAGCTTGCAACTGCGATATCCGCCTCACTACACGAGGGAATGAAAACAATCAACCTTCATAGATTCATACGCATGGATAAGAAGACTAAGCTAGTGTTTGAAAATGAGTTTGAACAGTTTTTAGAGATTTTGCATGAATCATATTTCAAACGCCCTCAATGGTTCCAGTTTTTGAAGAAAGCAAAAAACAACTTTTAGTTCTAAAAAACTGTTTTTAAAAAAAACTAACAGAACACGCTTCCTAAAAAGTTATTTTTTAAAACTGCTTCAAATGAAAACAACTTTCTAGGAAGCATAACATAGTTTTATTAGATTCATGAATTTTTTTTTTAATTAACAGTTTTTTTTTTCAAAAGTTGGGACTGCTGGGGCATTTGAAAACAAGTTTCCATTAAATATGATTCCGGAAAAATCACAATCTCTAAAAGCTGTCCAAACCCGTTTTCCAAATGCTACCTAGACTCACTTTGAAGAATCATTTAGAGGAAGCCAATGCCAGTAGCGTTGTTCGCTGCTCCAAGTGATACTAAGGTCCCTCGCATACACCGTAAAACAGTTGTAGCCTGATTCATCTACCCAATATTTCTGCATAAAAATGAATATCAAACATGATGAGTATTTATGTGTAAGAAATGCATCAAAGAAGAGAGGGTGTTGCCTTCTTTTTGTGATTCAAGAAGATGCCAGAGCGGAGGATCCGCAGAAGGTCTCCCTGGTCATCATCGGCCTCTTTCACGATGACTTCAAAGTTGTGAGGAAGCCTTTGTGGCTTCCCATCTTCTGGGGCATTCTTGGGCAAAGCTCGTGTAAGAGTAGGCCCCATTTTCTTCTAATTTTGCTTCTTCCATGTGCATGCTAAGAATTTATAACATGAACTGTGACAAATTTCATAAAGTTGATGCTACTCCCAAGTATGCTGAAATTATTCTCCACATTTGAGATATTTGTGGGAAGAGAATATAATCTGATCCCCAATAAAAGAGAAAATTGTTCCATGCGTCTGAATCTTGATAAATAAAGATGTGGACTTGCCATTATCATGGAAGGCATTAGAATCAATACCACAGCCTAGTGAAAAAAAAAACAAATATTAATAGCACTAAGATTCTATAATATGGATGAAAGATGCTCTATGCATCCAACAAACAAAAACGAAAACTCGCCATTCATAAAGAAGGCATTCAAAACAATTAAAATAAACCACTATTAGGGGTAAGAAAATATCAGTGAAGATGTAAGAACAGTTAACTGCTGAAGATACCCGTCATGCCAAAAGTAAAAAAGTCCCTTTGAATCAAATTTGGGTTGATAAAAAAGCCTTCCTCTCTTACTAGTCAACATTTTCTGTAAAGATACCATTCAAAAGATAGTTTTTTTTTTAAGATAACTAGGGGTGCCTTTTTGGGGGTGCCCATTTGGATCATAACAATGATGTCCACCAGCTTAGATTGAAGAAATCCGCTTTTCATTCATTTAATTCATCTGTTGTTCCTGAGCAATCGAAGTGGAAGCCAAGTCTTCTGCTATCACAGGCCTATGCAACTACATACATGCATAAAGATCTGTGTCAGATGATGTGAAAATTGTTTCAACAGAGCATGAATTGAAGAAATTGCAAGAAAACATTCTTCACTGAACAAATAAACCGATTAAGTTCCCTGATACAAGAAACATAATTAGGGCTTATATTGTAGCTTATAGTATTTAGTAACTTGATGTGTAATTGAGTTAAACTGAGAAAATTCATGTGGGTATATATACAAACAGGTCCGGCCTTAACCCTAAGCGGGCTAGGGTCCCCACACAGGCACACAGGGAGTGCCCCAAAATCCTAGAAGCATTTGAGGATCAGGATGCTTGTACCTTGACATAATCTGATGGTTGGTATTTAGAGAAATAGGGTGCTCGTATTTTGATGTATTCCAAAATTTGGCTGTTTGGAGGAGCATGGCATGCTCATGCCCTAACATGATTCGAAATTTCGCTATTTCAAGGAGTATGGCACTCATTCCTTGGCGTGACCCACAATTTTTTTTCCCTTGAAGCATTCATTTTAAAATTGCATCCCCAAACGGGGGATCACCAAAAAATAAACAAGACCCAAACAATGTACAACAGCTCCCAGCCCCCATTTACTCTTTGAATCTGTCCTGTTCCATTTGAACCCCGTAATGTTGGAAGGCGAATCCTCCCCAAGAGGCATGATGATTCAAGGAATATTTTAAGAGCATAGTGGTTGCTCAAACCTTGAGAAACTTATGGTTTGGTCTAGTGGGTCTAATGTGGACCACAAGCAAAATTTGTAGTTCATTTACTTGCTTATTTGAATTTTGTTGCCTCACAAATCTAGAAAACCATGTTTGGTTATCACTCATGTCCTATGAGTGCATTATATCTAGTATAATACCTGACTGTGAGGTCCCGAGTTAGGATGTCATGACGACAAACCTTGTCATGGCATAATGATTTAAAGTTTGCATTATTATTTTGATTTTTGAATTACATATATGTCGTTCGGCCTTTGAATGGCTTTGAGCTACATTTATGGCTTCCATTGTTATATCTTTTGACACTTATTTTAGAATTATATCAACTTTGTTATTCATTGTCATGCACAAATTCTTCTTCTTCTTCTTCTTCATTTTCTTTTGAAGATAGGAATATCCTATTAAAAGGTGTCCCCGAACAAAGAGGAGATGACAAATCTCCTTACAAAGTAAAAGGATAAGAGAATAAAAAAGAAGGAAATAATGGGTCATCGGTCATCCATAGCAGAAAACCCGTAATATACATGTTTTTATTATTGGCCTCTTAATTATTCTATATAATGGTTATTGTGACATATTGGTGATGATCGCTCCTGGGCACAACACATTCCATCTCTAATTTTGCATGTTTAGGAGCACATGGTGCTAGCATTCCCTTCCCTAGATGAAACATATGAATGCCATGCATATATCATTAACTTGCATCCATTACTTCGGTTTTATAGGTGGCATATATGCCTACAACATTAGAAGTATGAAACTGATAATATTTTATCACACGGTTCAAGGAGTACTTATAGGCTAGGAATTAGGATCATATCCAGTCTCACCCTGTGGGACAGATCTAGTTGGAATTACCTAAAAACTATAGTTAGCAAGAGACAACATAATGTCAATAAATACTATAACACAAGAAAGTTATGAAAGTTATAGGACTAAATTGGTAGCTTCCCTACAAACAAGATGTCGGATGATTAAAAGTCTACTCACAGGTGTGCAAGCCCAAACTTTCCTTGTTTAACTTACAGTTCACTTATTTTCAACATATCTAATCTAGACCTCCAACCAACAGTCAGATGCTTCAAGTTTGTTCAATGACCCACATTTTAGTCCCCAGTGGTCATACCACAATGGTTCAGGGCTTAGCGGTGTTACCGATAGGTCCTGGGTTCGAGACTTGGCGCTGATTTACCCACCTGTTTGTTGGCGATTATTTGAAAGAATTTTCCGTGAGACCGGGACAAGCAGGCGGAGATAACCTTCCCAGCTCGACCATAAATTCAGACACGAGGGGTCCCTCCGATATCAAAAAAAAAAAAACCCCCCACAATTTACCTATAGTTGAAAATTTTGAAAATCAAATATAAATTTCATGTTCAAGAAACAACCAATGGCAAACATCGCTGATAGTGACTCTAGCAATGAAAAACTAAATCCTACTTTGAACCAAAAAGAACCTTTAATTGCATAAGGTAGAAAAAAAGAAAGAGTATTTAACATGACAGTGTGTTATGTGGAGAACAACTGGGCCTCTATAATATGCTTCCACAAGTAGATCCAGGTTGGGATTTTTTTTTAGTTCTGTCACAATATTGTTAAAAGGAGAGATTGTTAGTGTCAAATCTGTGTGTGCCGGCAATAACCGAGTAAAAAAAAAATAAAGGACCTTGGACTAACTATACCTATATTCAAGGAAGTAGGTAGACGGCTCCGTGGGCAGAAGGTAGATGGCTCCGTGGGCAGAAGGTAGATGGCTCCGTGGGCAGGGGGATCGTAGTCCCTATGGCAAGGTGACTCAGCTCTTCGCCCCGGCGGTGGTATGGGCAATCTGGTTGACAAGGAACCAAGCCATCTTTCGTGACAGTCGACCTTATGTTGAGAATATTAGGGACTCGGTGGTTCGCTTTATACTGGATTGGGGAAGGGGTTGCATGGGGGCGGCCTCCTTGGGCTTTTTAGGTGGTAATTTTGTAATGAATTCTACCTAGAAATGGTAGGGATGACATCTTAGCTTGAGACCTCCTCTGCTTAAGATGTATATGTGTGACGCCCTACGTGGGGCCTTGTTTGTAATTAATTGGGTTTTCTCCCTCCTATTAATATGAGCGCGGAAACCTACCATCATTAAAAAAAAAACTATACCTATATTCAAAAGGCGGTCAACATATCCATTTCTGGGGAGGGATCATCTCTAGTTGAGTGAGGCTATTGTGAGAGGAGGAACCGTGTATAATATAACCCTCATGTCCTACTCCATCATAGACTTTTGTGAGGCTTTTGCATTTTCCTTATTCATGTTTTGTTTTTTGTTAGGCTAGCAAAGAAACTTGAACTTCAACCATCAATTTGCAAATTCTGTTGTCAACCATTGAGCTACTGGACCAAGCCCCTTAATTCAATCATGCAACATATGTAGATTAAGGTTTCTAATAAAAAACAGTTATACATTCCTTTATGCGACACACAAAATACTGTAACAAAAAAAAATTCTGTGTTACCTAGAAGAAACAATAGCACTTAAAATTTAAAAACATGAAAACTCACAGCATCAACAATGGCAAACCAGTGAAAACATCGCGGCAAAGCATCTTCATTTGATGGGACATCATCATGATTATAATATGTCAGATTCCCAAACCTCGCCCTGGCCTCCCAATCATTCGAGTCCAACGAATCACCACTTTTCGGACCCTTCAGCTTCTTCCCCAACACAAATCCTATTCAGAATCACATTCCCTTGTCAAAAAATAATTATACCCCCCAAACCAAAAGAAAGCAACACCGAATTTGATCCGATGGACAGACCGCAATAACCATCAGGAATCGAAACTGTGGTCCCTTGGAGCTTCCGTCCTCTGAAAAACGCTTCCTTTACAACCATCTCGTCCACGAGTTCACATGTTTCAGTCTTTCAAAGGCTAAATCAGATCCAATTTCGACCGTTCGATCGAGATCGGATGAATGAGAGAGGGGAGGAAGAAGTGGACCTGTGTTTCTGGGTTTGAAGTAGTCGGAGACCGGTTGGGGTCCGTCGTGCTTGACGGAGCAGGGGAGGAGGTGGACGTGGTCCGTCAAATCGGTGGATCCGCCGCTGCCGTGGAAATCGATGGTGCCGATGATTCCGTTGTTCCCCGTCGGAGGAGGTTGGGTAAAGTCTTCTCCTTCCATCGTTTGAGAAATAAAAAAAGTTGAAGACGAGAACCCTAACCCTAAATTTATGGTTTCCCCATTTTGGGTTCTCCGGTCCGTTGTCGATCGTTATTTTCCCGCGCTTTTGGAAATGGAACCCTAAGTCGGTGGCCATACAGTGCGTAAAGATATCCAAACACCCGAACGGTGACCTGTTTGGATGTGCCTTGGTTAGCTTGGCCATTAATGATAAGGGAAACATGCATATAACCCCCTGAAGGTTTCCTTATATCCAGATGCGCCCCTCATTAGCATAAAAAAAATTAATTAATGTATAATATATAATGTAACTTAGTAGTTTAGTAGTCAACTAGTGATTAATTGAAAAAAATGGCTAGGCGCTTAAAGTTGCGGGATGTGCCCGCCTAGACCTAGGCCTATATGAGGAATTAATCGAAGCCTAAAAGAGATTTTTAGAACATTGCTCAAAACTAATAGAGAAATCCCTCATATAATGTCTACAATACAAAATGAACCTCTCTACCGGTCCTAAATCTCATCAAAATATTTAATCACAGCGAAAATAACTTAGATTTCTTATGAGCCAAATTGAATTTGAGAGATATTTGCTCTCGAGAGTTAAAATTGTGATTAAAACCCTAGGGCTCACCAGACCAACAAAATTGCTCATTGTCAGCACCCCAAAGCCCAGTCTGTGGGCTTCTCCGAGGTTCACCGGGCCCTGTAAAGCTCATGAACTCACTCTGTTTTACAATTCTGTTTGTAGCCCATGTAGTATAAACTACACTATCATTGTGTATGAGATTCTATCATGGTGTATAACACAATTTTTTTTTATTTTTTCAAAACAACATGTATTTTATAAAACAACATGTATTTTAATGGAAAAAATATATGATTTAAAAAAAGAACCAATATGGACTATAATTGAGATTGAATGTATCATTTTCCTATAAACTTTAGTGAGAATTCTATCTTATGAGAGAAGCCACATGAAAAGTTAGGACATTGAGATGACCTTTTTATCAGATGAGGTGCCCACATGACAACGTCCATGGCACCCTCCACGATACTTGTAGTAAATCCAACAAGGGCTACGGTCACGTTTGGATCTGTGCTTGAATAGATTCCGCATTTGAAAAGTTAAAAATTTTCAAACGCGGATCTAAATATATTTTTAATGTTTAACTTTTCAAACTACTATTTTTATTTTTTAGATAAAAAATATTGTGTTGAGAAACTAAAAAAACAAAGTTTTTTAAAAACTGAGTTTGAAACATAAGATTTAAATAATCTTAACATTTCAATCACTCATCCAAAAACAACATTTCAATACTACTCGATTTCTTCCTCCCAAGGTTTAGATTAAATAGGATTTCTATAAAATACAATTTTCAGAAGTTGTATGACCCCGTTTTCAAACGTCATGCATACTGAATCCATAATAGTCTGCACAAAGAAGAGGCAACACTTGTGCTTCAAAACTGAAAAATCTCTTATTTCTCCATTCAATAGTACAAAAAGCCTAATCTACAGCTCTACAACTATAACTCTTAAACACAAAATATAGTTGGGGAATGAAAAAAAAAACTTGGGAGTCGCACAACTAAAAACTCAAATTGGAAGGCACTGGATTGGAGCTGCTTATGTTGCTAAGCTTCAATGACGTGACCAGTCAAAGAAATCACTGCCGGCCCGTGACTTCAACTCATTCCCTGCATCCTCTCCCATTACGATCATCTCATCGTAGGAGTATAAACCTTGCCTCGTTGTCTCAAGCACTGAAATAACCAAAGATAAAAAAACATCATCTCTTTTCATTGGAAGAATATGAATCATGCAATCCTCATATATATACAGCTCCGCATGCAGTTCCATTTCACCACCAAGGGATATAATTCATTGGATGAAGAATGTGAATATATTTTTTTCAGAGTAAGGGGTATAGAGTATAAAGTTCATAACATGTGTCAATTACATGGAGTATATATTTTCAGAGACCGGATCCGGTCAGTGTCGAACTCGGTCAGTACCGAACTGCACCACGTTCAAATCGAACTGCATCACTTATAAATCGAACTGCACAATCAATTGTTGGGTATATTTTTCACTCTCTTATTGGATACTGAAGATACTTAGTAATTCATATTTTCCCCAATAGTTGATTGAATCCAATAAGAGAGTAAAAAATATACCCAACAATTAGTTGTGCAGTTCGATTTATAAGTTGTGCAGTTCGATTTGTACGTGGTGCAATTCGGTACTGACCGAACTGACCAAGGTCGAGCACTGACCGGATCCGGTCCCATATTTTCAATCAAAATCAAAGCATGTGAGAACGTCACATGGGACTGCACACGAGACTATCCTCAACATTATTCCAAATGAAAAGATGTACCTCGAGTTCCATCAGGGGAGGCTACTAAGCCTCTAAATACACAATATCCATCCTTGTCTTGGTGAGCATAGCCTGCAATTGGAGTTCTACAAGAGCCTTCCAAAGTGGTAAGGAAAGCTCTCTCACATGCAACGGCCAGTCTTGTTTCCTCGTGGTTTAGTGAGGCTATGTAATTAGCCTACAATTTTTGAAGTCAGTAATCTATAAAAAAAAATATAAATTATATAAATTACAATGTTTGGAAATGGAATTGAATAGCTTTTAAAGATTCAACTTTTGCAGGAAAAATCCACTCATTTCCAAACACACCCAATGGTCCCAGTTTGACAAAAGTGAAAACAACTTTTAGTTATAAAAAACATCTTTTCAGGTGTCCAAGAAAAATGTGTTTCCTGAACCTGAAAACTGCTTTAAGCTGTTTTAAGTGAAAAGTTCTATTTGTGTTGGTCTCCTGGAATTCATCTATCTAGGTGTGTTACATACCATATTTTCATCATCGTTTCTGCATGCTATTCCGATAGCACCCTGTGCAATTGCTGGAAGCATTTCCTCAACAGATAGGATAGCGGTGACATTTTCAGTCATATTTAGTCGCTTCAGCCCTGCAAGAGCCAATAATGTCGCGTGGACCTCACCTTCACTGAGTTTCCTTAATCGTGTCTGAACATTACCTCTGAAGTTGATAACCTGAAATAACAAAGCTAAAAAAGCATAATTAATAAATGCTACATGATGAAGACAGAGAGGAAGCACAATTGACATCATCACCATGTCAAGACTGTAATCAATGCAATGAGAGATATATACATAGGAGGCAATCACATATCATATAATTGCAAACAAAATAATAAAAAAAACTTTATAGTAATAAACTTCATGTTAATACAACCATCATAAATTAATGTAACCTTTTCCCATTTTTCCATATCACCATTTTAATTGTGAAAAAGTTCTAATTTTTCAATATTTATAAGCAAATATGTCATTGAAACATTCAATGTTGTAGATGCTTTTGTTGGCCAAACAAATCAACATCCTACATCTGACTCTTCATATATTCCAGTCTAGTGATAATTCACATTTAGGAGAAGAGGAGAGAAGAGAAGAGAAGAAGATGCAAGAGATTCAGGCAAATTGCAGTACAAGTACACCAGATTTCATGTGTAACCAGAGGAATGTGCAGATTTTTAAAGCTCCGTGACACTAAATTTTTCTTTCTTATTCAAACCAGAATGTTAACCTTATAAAATACAAAAATAATTCTTTTCAAGGTTCATTGTCCAACACTGACCAGGCGACCATGTGTCCATGCCTTTTTTTATTTAGAGAAGATCAAACATCACCAACACTGAATTAATGGGACTCCACGATTACAAAAAGTGCATCAATACAGGTGTTCATGTCTTTATTTTATACACCACACTCGCCAAAAACCATTTTTGTTGCAATGTCTGTGATGGGGAGGATCATAATAGTGATGGTAGTAAGCTATCACCCACGGACATTTAGTTTAATGCTCTTTTACACACAGCAATTTACCAAGCTTTTCAATGTTTAAATGTTTGAGTACACTACCTGAGAAAATACAAATAAAACTAACAGTGAGAAAAAAGAGTGAAGCTCAATCTCAAGACTCAAAGCAAAACTTCTAAGTCAGCTTGTGCAGTTTATTGTCTGGATTATGTTCTCACAACCTCATTTGAGTAATCAGGACGAATGAAGTCCATGATGATGGGTACTGCAGCAAAGCCACACATATCTTCTCATGATTAGATTGACAATATTTGATCATTGAAGACATTAAGAAGAGGGGAGTAAACCAAGTCAATAAGAGAAACTACCCATCATCCATCTTCTCTCCTAACCTTTCCAAATATGAATATGTCAATTGCAGAATTAAGGATCGTAATTAAAGATATATCTAATGGCCATTTGGCCATCACTCCCTTCTACTCATTGGGCCCTCTCATAAAATGCCCCTTCAACTAGGCTACAAGACTCCTACAAGACTCGTGTGCTACACTTGTTGTCACTTTGTTCAAAAAAGGATCCACCAGAGTCTTTGGGCCAAATTTTCCAGATATTGGAAGTTTGCCTTGACAAAAATTGTGCCCCAAGCACATTGAAAAGGACCACCCGGCAAGAAAGCGATATATCCATTTGCATGAAGAAATGGTAGACTATCCATTTGCATGAAGAAATGGTAGACTTGACATATTAACTAGAAATAACATCATTCACTCTAGGCAATTTATTAAGGTAGAGATTCTCCGAAGGTAGTGATGCTAACAACTTTGGCTACTAAAGTGCACACCTTATTTTACTTTGGTAATATAAATCATGGAGTCCCACATTTATAATGAAGAAAATGGTTGTAATGCTGAGGAGATTGATATCATATATAATTTTATTTTTAAGGGAAGATTGAAGCTTCGTATTATTAAATGAAACCCCTCGAAAAAAGGAGATGAGGGATCTCCAAAAGAAAGAAAATAAAACAAAGGGAAAGATATGAAATTCCTCTTCAAACGATACCAACCCTTGCCAATAAACTCTTCACCACAGCAAAGCTAGGATATTCTCTGATTATAGTGGATGCCAAAAGTCCAAGGAGCCCCAAAATGGTAGTCCATATGTAACATGTTCCCAATGAAGACTTTTTTTATTGATGTCAATTAAACCTTTTTATCCATTCAGAACAGGAAGAAGCATAGTTCTATGCAATCAAATTTGTTTGAACTATTGCAAATTATTCTGAATCAGTATATGTAAGTTTTAATTTTTTTCTCACCCAAGAAAATACAAGGACATAACCATATTAACTCTCAGTCAGTTTGTCCGCGGAGCAGAATAATGGATCCTATATATGTAATGGGTCATTATATATTCCAACAGCAGATTGAATTCTTCAGTGATGCATTATGAAAGACATTTTCGTGATATCTTTGAATCAAATTAGCTCTGCAGAAGAAGACAAGAGAAGAAAGATTATAAAATAATTCAAATGTCACATACTCGAGGATCTCAAAGGTCTCATGTACACCCCCTGTTAGGAATAAAGAATTGACCGAGTTGTAACTGGATAAAATCAAAACTCAACTGAATGATTTGGTTAACAAACTCTATTGAGATTTGAGTCTATCCAAACTTAGGTTTTTGGAGTTTATAAATATGATCATTTCTTATTATCCAGAATAAAAGCAGAGATGTAGTCTTTGGTATATTTGTGTTTCTCTTCCCTCTTCTTTTCTTCTCTGCATTATCTTTTTTATTTATCTTATATTTAGATTTTCTATACCCCCTTCCCCCCCAAAGAGAGAGAGAGAGAGAGGAAAACCGAATTTGATGATATCCCTCATATGATACAGGATAACTTGCCATGTCTAGCAATAATTGATTTAAATTAAGCACTTACTTTGAGTGATGGGTACCTATAGAGTATTTGAGACTGTCTCCTTAGAGAAGCACTACCCACAATGCTTCCCGCAGGAAGCTCGGCTAGAGAGGCTGCACTCAAGCTGATGAATGCATCTCTTACATCTTCGCGAGGAAGATTGCATGGCAATATCATGTTATTCGGGAAGTATGTGGGCACATCCTTCATTGAGTGAACGGCAATATCTATTCTACCATCCAAGAGTGCCTCATCTATCTCTTTTGTGAACAGAGCTTTGCCACCAATATCTGCAAGAGGTTGATCAAGTACTTTATCTCCAGTTGTTTTGATGATTATAATCTCAATAGCCCCATCTTCAGCTAGTTCGGGATGTGCAGCAACAAGTTTGTCACGTGTCTCGTGAGCCTGGGCAAGTGCTAGTGGACTGTCCTACACGAATAACAGATTTAACAAATTCAAGAAATTAGAAGCATAATGAACCAGAGGCACTTTTCATGTTGGATTCTTTTTTTGGTGACTAAGAACATCACATTTTTCTAGTTTCCTGCATAAAGGCATTTGAAATTCAACTATCTTTTTTTTCCACTTGAGCAATTGTCAAAACTCTGATGGATATCTCACAAAATGATTCCAAAAGTTTTGAATCAATGAACATCAAACCAAGCAAAACATATACGGATTAAACAAATTAATTAGAATGAAATAATAAACTTAACAATGAACAATTCATAGAGAAAAATAAGCTGACACGAGATTCATGTGAAACAATGTAATTTCATTACAGAAACACCATGACAAAATATCACACAATAACATGAAGAAATGAAAGAAAAAAATTCAAATTAGTCACCTAAAATTAAAAGCAAAATTCCATCTAAATCTGGCACAGCCATGAACAAAATATTCACTCCACACAAACATCATCCACAACATATTTAACAATCCAATTCATGTGTACCCACAGTGCACAGAATAGAAGACAAAAATGACGTAAATCTCAAACAGAATGATAAAAAAAACTAAGCCCCCGTTTGTTTTGGGTATAAGGCCTTGGATAACTCCGGATGAGAATTTTGGTGTGTTTGTTTGCCCTAGATAACTCCTGATAAAGTATATTAGAATAAACTGGTATAAAGTGGTATATGGATTCCAATCAACCCCTGGAATTAAAGTTATCATAGGGTATTCTACTCAAAGAATATGTGGGTCCACTGTCAAATCAACTGTTATCACTTTTTATAAATCACTTGTCAAATCAATTATCATTATTTTTTTACCTTTTTAAATCTTTATCCATACTTTATTCACATTTTACTCAAACAACAAAACATTTATTCTTATGTTTACCGACGAGAATAATTCAAAACACAACCAAACCCAAAATTACTTTATCCTTATTTATACTCACTTATGCCTGGATAAATGTATACCCTGTCATAAATTCTATACCCGTTCCAAACGGGGGCTAAAAGAAAATGAATATAGATTCACCTACAAAAAAATATTTTGTGGGTAAAACTAAAATACTCTCTGGCACAGGACACATTGACCCCCCAATAAAAATAAATACTATAGGCTAGTAGAAGCCAAACAACAGTAAGCTGATAGGCGTATTTACATAGTAAAAAAAAACAAAAAACAAAAACACACAGCCTTACAATGGATAGATTGGTATAGGATAAGTTATCAGGCAGTTTTTGTTTGGTTACATTTTTCTTATTCCACAATTATTATTTTTGGTTTTAATTTTTTTCCCTATAGGAGTTTATAAGGAATAGACAGGCTATTCCAGCCTTATATTGAAATAACTATGCCCCTATAGGACCCTTATTTCGCATCCCAAACAGGGGTATAAGCATAACATTATCAAACAAATTCAATGGAAATCATATCCAAAGCAGCAATTTTTGTCATACATACACAGAACAGCCCAACAAAAAAGAAAAAAACACTGTAAAAACAGACACAGACATCAAAATTCAGCAGAAGCAACAATCACTTCAACGACAAAACAAATCCCAAAAAAAACATTGAAAATGAGAGAGCTGGAGAGATATACCTCCCTCTGGTGCCGATTTTGATGACGGAGACCCTCGTCTTCAGCTCCTCCTGTTCAACAGCCATGGCTGCACTGGTCACCAAGGCCTTTCGTGAATGGCTAAGATTGGGGATCTTCACTGAAATAGGAGGGAACCCAAGTGTCAAAATGGAGTCTTTAAGCATTTTGAGGGGAGAACTCAATAGATGGTGCCGGTTCATTGTGGGGCGGTTGATGGTGAGGTTCGCCATTGATGGTTAGAGAGAGAGAGGATGATATTGGATGCCCTTTTGGAGGTCGATAATAGATAGGGCAGCGATATTATCACCACCTAAGCAACTATTTAGGCACCACCTCCCGAGGCCCTTTTAGGGTATGATAATTAAGGGCACCATCTTTCGAGATATGGGTAAACACATAAAGTGTCTACAACATTATCAATCCTAAACATTTTTTTTTGTAAATGAAAACAGTATAAAATACCCGTAGGTTCTGGATAGGGTTAGACACATACGGGGTTTATGTCCCTAAGTTACCTAGACAACACTTCTATCAATAGGAACAGAAAAATCATTCCTTTGGTTCTAGAATGGATTAAACACACAAGATGTCTATATATTTATATAACCTAGACAAAGGGTTAAAAAATCAATCCATAGGTTATGGAATGTGTTAGACATATGCAGTATATAGGATTTTTAATATTCTAGACAATACTTATGTCTATGGAAATAAAAAATCAATCCATAAGTTCTAGAATGGGTTAGACTAGACATATGTGATATCTAAATTTTTAAATATTATAGACAATATTTCTATCTATGGAAACAGAAAAATCAATCTATAGGTTCTGGAATGGGTTATACACATGTAGTGTCTAAGTTTTTAAATTTTTTAAACAATACTCAAGTTGATGGAAACAGAAAAGTCATCCATCTGGTTCTGGAATATGTTAGATACATGATATGTCTATGTATTTATATATCATAGACCACCTTTCTGTCGATGAGAACAGAAGAAAAAAATAGAAAAAAATTTAGGCTTCTGTAACGAGTCTACTGTGTTTGACTTCATGAATCAAGTTTCCTCATGAAACATGATAGATAGGATTGGTCTAGATAGATTATATTAATCAATCGGCTCAAAATCTTATCGAAGAGAGTTGACAACGTCAAAAGTGGACTAGAGAGATGAGGAGCATCTTCACGACGACCAAACGTTTGTGTCCTAATGAGGGCAACGTATGGGATATCTCGAAGAGGTATTCGAGAGGCTAGATCGGAAAAAAAAAAAGAGGAAAGAGAGGGAAGAGAGAGGTCGATGTGATGAAATATGGTGAGGGGTGAGAAGGGTGTTTCTCATAGGGTGTTTATATAAGATGGTGCACTTGGTAAGTGAAAAGAATTAAAGGTGGTGAGCTTCAAAAGGTGGTGTCCTAAGCAAAAAAAGGTGGTGGGAGTATCGCTGCCCTAACAGATAATGTTAGAGAGTAGATCAATTTAAAACTTCTCAGTCACGTTGTTTGTCAACAGCTTCACTTTTTTTTTCTTCTTTCATTTCAGCTGAGTTTTATCAATTTTGTTTTTATTTGAATAACCTTGATTTAGGTCACG
Organism: Acorus calamus; assembly: GCA_030737845.1. NCBI lineage: Eukaryota > Viridiplantae > Streptophyta > Magnoliopsida > Acorales > Acoraceae > Acorus > Acorus calamus. Next base: position 26,386,132 of record CM060868.1, on the reverse strand, counting down.
TTTGAAATAATGGAGTGCTTTTGAGTTTACAAACAGTTGAATTCTTTAATTTTGTTTTTAATAAATCAAAGAAAATTATAGCTTAATTAACACATTTTAAAAATCCAAATAACCCCATGAATAAATTTTTTGTTGATAGATGATGAATATTAGGTGCATATTTCGTTTGATTAACCATAACTGAAAACATGATATACTAAAAAATTACTACAATGCGTCAAAACTTGCAAAAAAATTCTATGAAAATGACGATTTTACTCTATCTGAATATATTATAAAATTCTATTGAGAGGGGTAAAATCATCATTAATAGAAAAAATTTCACATTTTTAACATATTCTAGGTCCTTTTGATATGATGTGTTTTCCATCAGGGTTAACCAAACATAATATTCATAAATTATTTATTATCTGTAAACGCAAATTTTATTCAGGGGGTTATTTAGATTTACTAGTTGTTTTCAAGGGGGTAATATGAATTTGAAGAAAAGTCAGGGGGTTATATGGATTTTAGTAAGTTTATAAGGGGTTATATGGATTTTTCCCTAGATGGAAAATATGTGTAATTTCTAAATATTTTAATGGTATAAAAATAAATAAGTTATTTGATGGTATAAAATAAATAACATGTTTTTGGATTATATACATAAAAAAGCCCTAAGTTAGTTTTTCATCCAAACTTGATGAAATATTCTCAGAATATTCTATTATCATGTAATTGTGTAGACATTGTAGTCCACATAAATAATCATAATGACAAATTAGTCCATACAAATACCAAATTATCCTTGTAGGACTTTAATATTTTTTGCAAATACCAAAAATACCAATATTTTTTTCATCCAAACTTTTATATTCCCATTGGGCTGGGCCCGGGCCGAGCCTTTTTCGGGCGGGCCTCCACCAGGCCTAAGGGGCTGCGGGTTTGAACCGGGCCTAAAGTCCAAAATCAGGCTCACGCCCGCCCATAGGCCTGGCCATGAACGGGCCATGTCCGGTTCAGGCCAGGCTTTATAGCCCAAACTTTTTTTTCATATTTTTTTATAGTTAAACCAAAACATACAACAAAGTAAATAAAAAATTTAAATACTTGAATTGGAAAAACTTTGAACAATAAAACTATTTGAATTGAATATTGATATAACTTCACAATAATTGTACATTATAAGTTTACAACAAAAAATATTTGAACATTAATTGAATAGCTACTATATAAAAAAAATTAGTGGAGCATTACAATGATTGAATATTAGCTTATTGTTAATGACTACATCATAATAAAATGAGTATATCCCAACTCGGTCCAACAACACGCAAACAAAGCTAATCAATATTATATTGATGATATTGATCCTGAAACAGAATAATCTAATCACAAAAAGTGTATTAGTTGCATCAACTAGACAGAACATAACTCTTCTCCAGAACCAAAAGCCCATAGTTGACTGTCAATACGAAACCAGCGGCCCTCACAGGGCCATCCAAAAGACCAGTCAATGTCCCAATAAGGGCCGTCCAGTAAACAGGTGAGGGCCATCCAAAAGACCAGTCAATGGCCCCAATAAGGGCTGTCCAGTAAACAGGTCGACGGCCCAAGTCAGTGCCGTCCAAAAAGCAGCACAATTTTTTTGTTTACACAATATACTTTTGAAAATACTTGTAAAATGGATCTAATCATATTTAAGTAATAAAAATGAAAAGCTTATTCAATTGATAAAAATCCACAAGGAAAAACAATGCTTTCCGTGAAAACATTATTTTCATAAAAGACCCTTAAAACAATCAATATGAAAACCTAGATCCATTCATATTATAAAAAATCCATACATAAAATACGTAAAACAATACAAAACATCAACATATCGATAAAAGGATAAGCGAACTTGGTAGGCACAAAGATCTAAATATGCTCCATAAACTCCCTTGAAATAACAAAAAATAACATATTATTATATCTAACATGATATCCTTCTATACTTAAACCTAGGCCTACAATGCTTAATAAATAATGCATATGATACCATCCATTTTGTAAAATCCTTGAAAACCAAAGATCTATTATATGCAGAAATAACTAACATGGATTTATGTTAAAACTCTAAAATAATAATAAAAACATGTATAAATTCAGATCTATGCATATAAAGGTCAAAAGAAGACTTTACACAATTCATAACATGATTTCTCTGTGGGGGGCATTATTTCCACCCCATGAACTACTCTCCCCACCATATTAAAAATAAAAAAATTACTTTTTGGAAGGAGAGCAACCCACCCCTGACCTGCAACACTGTAGCAGCAACAGAGCTCGCACCATCAATGGTCCACCATCTCCTCCTGATGCCTCCATCTCCTCCCCACTCCACAGCCTATCCTCCCCGACACACCACCACAACCACCAGTCCTTCCGTGCCGTCCAGTTTCATTATCTGAAGTTCATATTCTAAAAGATGTCGCCTATGAAAAAAAAGTTGGAGTCCAGAGGTGGAATATTTGTATGATTGTGGTTGTTTAGTTTCACCAAGTTGAACAAAATTGAGAGTTTCATATCTTCTCTAGAATTAGAAATTCATTTTATGATACTTTTATAGACCACATCTAAATCTGTATTTTGAAGAGAACTTTCTCTATAATTAGATAAATGTCGTCAAATATGTTAAAAACGTTTTATAGTTTACGATGATTATAAATCATCACCGTAACTTACTTTTCTTGTAGTGTATAAACTCCACTATGTTAGTATATAGTCACGAAGAACATAAAAACATTTGCATTAAATTTATACGAGTTGGAACTTTATCTCTTTAAAGAGGAATATACTTCATTAACCAAATATTTGTTTCATAAAAAATGAAAAGTGTGGGCTACAAAAGAGACCATAAAAAAAAGACAAATTACATCTTGTAAAATGCCTTGTAAACTTTTATGTGCAATTAAAATCACAATATCCCCTTTTTTAAATTTCTGGTGTATTCTACAGAATATTACAGGGATGACATTCAATTAAATAAAAATAAAACGAATCACATTATTAAATAATTATGGCTTTACAACCAAATCCGGAGCTAGGTTTTTGAATTTTTTTCACAAATTTTCCAAAATCCTGTAAGAAATGAATCAAATTTTGAATAATGGCCTTTATTATTTTTATGTAGTAATTTGCTTTTAGAATAAATGAACGAAAATTTAAGAAATTCCGAAAGCAATTTTTTAATAAATTCTACCAGTAAATCCAAGCTTATGTTCTAGTACATTTGAAACTTTTTTTTTCAACGTTACATAAAAAATCATCTCCGATGTTGATTTTTTTTTTTTAAAGTTCAGAACAACTTTATAATAAAATTAGATTTAAAATTTTAGTTTTAAAAGTTAGATCCTAGAGCTGTCGAAGCTTATTATACATATTGGTTTTCAGTGGTTTGTAACCCATCTAGTATGTTATAAATATACATATTTGTAAATACAAAAATTTGAGAATCCATTGATATTCAAAATGGTAGTATAATTTAAAAAGAATTAACAAAGGTAAACCGACAAAAAATTGCTTGTTAAAAATATATTTCTTGAAATTAATATCTTCTATAAGCATATAGTTCAATTTTTTTCGCTCAAATAAATTTTTTTAAATGATAGAGAATGATATTTTTTATCCATTAACATAAATAAACATGTACAACTATTTTTTACAGTTTATCTATATTTTAATGGATAAAAATACATTTATGAGTCATTTAAAAAAAATTATCTATGTTTATAGATAAAAAGTACTCTTCTAAGTCATTTTAAAAATTATCAATGTAAATGGATAAAAATGCCCTAATAAGCAAATTATCTATGTTAATGGATAAAGATTACCCTAGATAAATTATTAGGGTATTATTTATCCATTAACATAGATAATTTATATATGTTAATAGATAATTTTAAAAGGGGTAAAATCCTTATAACCCTTGTAAACTGCATGGAATCCATATAACCTCATGACTTTTCCTAAAGTTCATATAACCTGCTGAAAACACCTATGAAAATCCAAATAGTCCCCTGAATTAATTTTTTATTGACAAATGATGAATATTATGCAAATATCTATTTTATTGACCTAAACTAAAAATCTTCTACAATTTGTTTAAAATGCGAAAAATCTTCTATGCATAACGATTTTACCCCTCCGAATCGATTATAAAACCCTATTCGGGGAGCTAAAATCATCATTTACAAATGATTTTTCACATTTTTAACACATTAAAAAAAAGTTTTTGATATACTATGTTTTCAACCAGGATTAATCAGACAAGTGATTTGCATAATAATTCTAATTTATTATGAAAATTTTAACTCAGGGGGCTATTTGGATTTACATGGATATTTTCAGAGAGTTATATGAAATTTAGAAAATGTCAGAGGGTTATATGAATTTCAGACAGTTTATAGGGGATTAATTGGATTTTTCTATTTTAAAAAATACCCTTACGCATCATTTAAAAAAATTATCTATGTTAATAGATAATAAAAAAAAACTAGCATAGGAGAAATAGGAGTTTGTGTTCATAGAAACAAGTTTGGACTCTTTAGAGGCAACAATTTCATTATTGTTGTTATTTCAAGTTTGGGGTCAGGTTGAACCCAAGAGGTAAAAACTCCAATCCGAACACGCCCACAAATTGGGTTGGGTCAGTTTGGTCGGGTTTACCCTATTCAAATTGCATCTCTCAACAGAGAAACATAATAATAAAGTTTTTCTTGTTTGATTAATCATTGATAAGTTGTGATTAAGATCTAAGTAAACAATTATAAATGGTGAAAAATTTATTTGATGTATGAATTCCTAATTTATAAGAAGTGATGACAGAAGATTTGACATATGGATCCCATGTACTAGTGGAATAAATTCGGTGGAATAAAACAATTATAGGGGGGTCCGAACTATCAATACTAGCTTATTTCACACATGACTATGTGTTAAAACTTATAAGCCGGAGACTAAAGCTTTTAACTTAAAATAAACAGTTGGATGTTTATTTAATATATAAATTGCATGGAATGCAAAACATTTAGGTAAATGTAATTGTAATGTTACATTTATGTAAATGTAACAGTTTTTATGAAAATGAATAAAACAGTTCATGTAATATTTGTTAAATGTGACTCATAACAAAAAAAAGTGTTTGACATATTTCATAAAATGTAACTGACTATTGAAGAGATGATCTGTTTAAAATTGTTTAAACATTGTATGAAATATAAAATAGTTATGTAAATGTAACAGTGTTTATGTAAATATAATAAATAATTGTAAAGGATGTAAACATTTAAGAAATGTATTTGCATTTTTAGAGATGGTTTATTTATTTAAATTAAAAAATTGTTTGTCAAATGGTATAATGTTAAGTTAATAACATTCTTCAAAAAAATGTATATAGTATGAATGTAATGTTTTTTTTTTTAAAAAGAGTAGCCGTTTGAAGGATTTTTACAAAAAAAATGTGTTTTTTATTTCTAAGTCCCCACAAACCATAATATTTAGTGATCGATATTTCACTTCTTCGTATTTTGATTTTAGTCCACAGATTTATATGATATGTTCCTTTTTAGTCCCTACTAGGGACTAAAAAAACAAATTTATGGGTCCCTCTCAAGAACTAAAAAAGAATAATCCTTTAAATCTGAGTACTAAAAACAGAATATGAAGAAGTGAGTAATCGATCACTAAATACTATAGTTTGTGGGGACTTAAAAATAAAAAACCCGAAAACAATTTAGGTAAGTTTTGGTATAATTTAGGTAAAATTTAAGTGTAACTGAAATGGAAAATTCAGTTAATAGGTAAATATTTCAATATTCAAATTTTAAAATCTATAATTTTAGTGTAACTGTTGAAAATTAGTAACTAATTAGAAAAAAAAGAGGATTTGGGTTAATGAGATAAAATGTTAATGGATGACAGATTTGTATTTTACCATTTTATCCTTTTTGAAAAGTTAACAGGCCAACTAATGAGATGATTACACCTCAAGGGATTTGTGAGTGCAACTTATATTTTGGGGTCTAAGTATCATGACTCATAAAAAAATACAAAATTTGGGCCGGGCTACAGCCTGGCCCAATCAACTAATACGTCCACCTTTGCTAGCAAACATCCACTGCTGCTAATAATATGTTTTTCAACAGCATCCACAAACATATTACTATTTATGAGAAAATTTAGAATTTATAATGTATAAGTTATATATAATTTATAAATACAAACTAAACATAGCCTATACCCAGTTATTCCTAGAAACAGATTTTTCAGATCAATTAACGTGTGAGATGCTAAAGTCCTGCTTGAAAACAGATATGAGCAATTTTTAGATTCGTAAAAAGCTGTTATTTTTCAAATTTATTTTCAAACAGAAAAAATGTACAACATAAATAAAAGCTACAAACACATTTATAGGTTTTTCAGAAACTATAAGAATATCTTTTTATCCATTTAATTTTAAATTCAGCTTTTGAATAAAAACTGCCCAAACAGGAGTCCATCTTACTTGGCTTATCAAAACATACAGCTATAAGTTCTCAAATATAAGAATTTTCAGATCCACTGAATAAATTATAATTTTCAAATGTATATCATTTTCTACGAGACAAGAATAAAGTCAAGGTCGTCCACACCAGAATCCGAAAAAGATTAAAAGAAAGTCGACTAATGGAGAGGTCGCCGCAGTTTTATTTGAAGATCGGATGTGTGTTCGTTCCAACTGAACTTGTCTGCACCGTGGTCATATGGATATGGATGATGTTGAACTTTTTGACCCCCCCGGTCAAGATAGAGTTTGAAAACGCATGCGTATGGATGATGTTAAACTTTGTGTTTGGTTGCGCGATTGCAAAACTGATTCTGCAGGAAGCTCACTTTATCAGTTTTTTAAAATCGCAGCTTTTGAACACTATTTGCTTGCAATTGTTGGATTTAAAACTGCGATTGTAAAACTGTTTGGTTATACAATTATAAACGCAGCTTCCTGCAATCGCAAACGCTGCGCAATCGCGCAACCAAACACATACCCCATTCCATATGGAGTTTGAAAAAGCGTATGGGATCACATGCATTACAAACAGTAAAAATAATATTTCATATATTATAGGAGAAATTAATTTAAAAATAATTTTAAGCAAAAAAAAATTTATAAACCTATTTTTAAATGTTACCTAGAACAAAAAAATAAGTTATCAATGACGAGACATGAAGACCTCAAAAGTCAGTATGTTTTTAGGCCCGACCCTGGGCAGAGGCCACCAAAGCCACTACACCCATCTAGTTGAAGTCCATCAATCCATGAAATTATTTTTTGACTCAATCAATCGATGAAAAAAAAGAGTTAATATGAGTGCTGGAAGGATAGACCCTTGCATACTATTACGCACTTTGAGGCCCACTGTCCAGACCCAATAGAATACACCGCAAGTATCCAAAATTAAAAACCTAACATATGGATTCTCATTCCAAGCCATTTTTTTTCCAACCATCCCTATTAAAATCCTTAAAAATCATCCCCTATCAAATCCCTAAAAACTAAAAACCCAACCTATGCGAGAAAAATAATTTTTAAATGATATTTATTTGATTAATTATTTTTGTTTTGGGCTATTGTACTTTTTTATATGATTGATCTTAGTACGAATACAATTTTATATGGTTATTTATAAATGTTTTCTGATATAGTTGTTACAAGAAATTTTTATATAATAGGTCTCAATTTTGATAATTGTATATATTGTATTTGTAGTTTTATAACATTTGTAACTTAAAATAAATAATAGTAAAGAACATTTTTTTATTGTATGTGGGGCCCCACTTTAAAAGTTCGCTTATGGCCTTGTAAAAAAACAATTTTCAGGGCCGGCCCTGTCTGTTTCGTATCCCCATATATTATGTATAATAGTATCCATAATAGTATCCATATACTGTGTAATGTATGGACTCTATCACAAATTCACAATGTATGGAATTGTAATTTTTTATTTTTTAAAAAATACACTAACATATCTTAGTTTATTCTTCAATTCGTATAATAATATGTAATTGGTAGACTAGTGTATATCTTTAAAAATATGATGTAGACTGATAGGATCGCACACAAAATTGAATATATATTTTTTTCGGATCAAAAGTCAATATAAATGGCACCTCGATGAATTGTTAACATTTGTGCAACTTTCTCATCCATGATCAGGCAAGTGACGAGAATATATGCAATGAAAATGAGCGGATACATTAACCCCCCGTTTGCCAACTAACATAATCAGTGAATAGAGGAGAATAACAGCAGAATAACCCTTATTCGCTATTTGTTTGACGTGGATAAACTCCGATAGCTATGACAGGATAAGCTAGAATAAGGCCTGATAACAAATCTAATAAAAGGTGAGAATAGCTTATCAGGGTTTATCTATTCCTGAGAATAAAAATACCCTCACCATCATTACAAAAAATTTCTCTCCCTTACTTTAACACATCCCAATAATACACCCATAGTGCTTTAGAACCGTCCGATCAATGAACTCTGATCACATGATTCAATCTCGACCACCCAAAATACACCCAAAACTATGATCGCATCCTAACCGTTGAAATTCCACTAATTTTAATCCATCTTCGTACACGTGTCCGCAGGCCATCCCATCACATTAACTCCCCACATTTAATCGACAACACATCCCGTCTCACCTCTCTCACTCGACTCCCTCTGTCAAACCATGGAAACCCTAGTTCTTCCTCCCTTCGATTCACCATGAATGCAGGCCGAAAGCTTCAATCTGTGTAGATCGGCTTTAGAGGCAACTCCGACTTGTTTTGTGTTGCTCCCCGTCAAGCAAAGGCGGCGTCAAGCGAAGGCGGCGAATCGCAGATTTCTTATCGCCTCATTCAGCTACACGATTTCGAGATAAATGATGGGTTTTCGATCGATCTTATGTTCAAGAACATTGCTTTTCATGTGCATTCCTTGTTTGATTTGGAAAAATGACGGTGATTAAGAACGGGGTGATCATGTTATGCGTTTTTGTTCATTTTTGTAGATCTCATGATTATGACAGTGTTTATTCATATTGGGTTGTTGTATGTTGCTTATAACAGGGATTTATTCTTCACATCATAAAACAGTTTAGGTGTATTTGGTGTGTATTGTTGGATTAAACCCAATATCAACCCCTATGCAGTTTTAAATTTCTTGTCATATGAGAAAATGTGAATTTCAGAACCCAGACAGATGAGTGGAAGAGTAATGCATTTCTTAGATAAATTATTTGTTACTTTAGAATTTGAAAAAAAGTGATGCCCTTTGTGACCTGATTTAATTACATCTATTTCTACTAGTTCACTGGTTCTCTGCTTATTCCTAACTACTCTGTAACTATTTCTATGTGAACTTTACTATCTCTATGTGAACTTTAAACACATTCTCAAAAAAAGAACTTACCTTAGGACATGAACAATTGTTATAGTCAGCTCCATTTGTTGTGCATCCATCACACATGTTCTTTGAAAGCATGAGAACCTCATAATCATATCTTGTACTAATAAGAGTTATTTCATAAATCCAATTAACACATATATGTTATGGCATGTATTTCCCTTTGTGAGAGACCAACATTTATAAGAAGATGAGAGACCCCTGTTTCGGTTTAGGTAGAAGTTTCTACGTCTGCTTAGAATGTTAGTTTCTATGGCTCAATCTTGACAATGTATGTGTTTATAATTTTAGCTCCCACACTGTTCAATGGACTGTTCTTGGGTATATAAGATGGGTCATGAAGAGATGAATCTCATCTTTTATTTATATAATATTATGTCTTTTCTATCAAATGTTGAAATGAACTTATGCATCTTTAACTTGTCAATGCTAACAGTCCCTATAGATGGACTAAACCAATTAAGTTAAATGTGTCATAAATATATTACTTTCACATATTGCATTAACATAATCCAATATTTACCTTTACTAAAGTGTGGGAGTGATATGTCATGCCATATAAATCTATGTATTTTATTGCAGGCAGTATTCTTATATGTGTGTTCCATATGTGTGAACATGGTCTAATTTAATTAACACATGTCTGAAGTATGAAGGTTCTCTTCTCTAGTAATCAATAACAGCCATATTTTGTTTCTAGAGCTGTTACCTGTCAATAGAGGATCTCATTGCAATAGTTATATTATTTGTCTCAGTAAACCTTGATGTTGACTTGCATTGTTTATTGTAGATTAGTAATATTAACAGGTCTTGAGGTTGAGTATTGTAAGTTGTGTACTCCAATGTTTTTAAAATTTATTGATTTGGATTCCAAGTTTTCATGACTTTAGTTGTGATGCTAGTTAGATGTTATTGGCTATGATGAAAACTGTAGATGAAACTATGATTGATGTACTTTTCTGTTGTATATCAATATATATCACAATCATTCATGCAAATCTTATAGAACACATACAATAATAACAATTAAGTAAGGCAATGTATAACTACGCTATGAGGGTATTGTCGTTCAGGATATGGATATTGCCAACATATATGGATTATATATAGATGAATGTGCATGCTGTTTTTGAAGTAAAATAAACATTGCACCCTACTACTAGGGGTAATTTTAGCACTGCATTTTCATAATAGGGGTGAGCAGGTGTTTTCAAGTTATCTGTACTTGTTTTTTGTGACCCATCTGTCACAAGATGATTTGAAATGCATGTCTAGAGTTGTTCTCATTATATTTACTGATTAATAACCCCATAATTAAGTTTCCTTTGATGAATGTAGTCTATCTGTTGTGAGTTTATTTATTATTGGTAATTATTTATTGACTATTCACATAGAACAATCCAGTCATTTGGACAGAATCATTGATAAATGGGTAGTACATCTGCTTGGTAATAATGATTATATGTTTTTAATGTAAGTTGTTATGGGAACAACTTGTTTGATTCACTCAATAAATCTCATGGTTATGTGTCCCAGTGTTTATGAATTAATAATGAAATTTTTAATTGACTGTAAGGAATGTTTCATTGTTTAAATATGAATAATTGTTATTATACCCAAGTTCTGTTGTGACATAATGTGGATGCATTTTTTTTTAAGTGTGGTTGTACAAAGGTTTAAGTCTGTTTTAATTTTGAAAATGGTGTTTAAGCATGAATTATTATGTGTTAAGTAATTTATTTGAGTAGGCATGGTATATGAATGACCAGTAAGTTACATATATGTTTTATATGGGACTACTTTGTATTTTTGTTTTTTACATGCTAGTTACTGATGTTATGAGCTACTGAATGATATAATGTATAAGATATGTTACATTACATGGATATATCAATGATATGTATTTGTTCCTTTAATTATATTCATAAGGGTGATACGCTTTAATATGTTGTTTATATGTTATTTTTTTATTATATGCTTTCATTATGTTATTATGTATGGTCTTCAATTCCATATTAATTTTGGTATGTTTGTAACTGTTCGACTCATTTGATTTTCTTCTTGGGGAATGTGAGTTAGTTACTGATATAATATATTTGCCATGTTTATATGTTTTAACATGTGAATGCTATGTGTATATATAGTATGAGGGGAGATAGGTAGGAATGTAATATTTGGTTATTTGAGGAGTTCATATTAAAAGTTACATTTGGGTTTATGACCTTCTGATATACATAATATATATGATATGCCTATATGATTTATATCAAAATTGATGTGTTTATATATTCTTGTCCAGAGAAGGAGTCCAAATTTCTATGGATTGTGTTATATTTTGTACTTGTGGTTAAAGTAATTGGTTATGTATGAACATTGGGTTAGGTGTGTTATATTTTATATTTGTGGTTAAAGTAATTGGTTTATGACCTTGTAGACCCATCGGTGCATCCCATGCTTGTGTATAACCAGTTCAGTTACATATAAAAGAGCACATAAATAATGTTTACACTGGCCAAAAATCATATTTGTGTCTTAGATGTGAATTAGTGTTATTCCTAGTCATATGGATGTGGATGACCAATTTTTATGTGTGTGTGTGTCCATGTGAGTTAGTCTTTTTTGCATTCATATAGGTGTGAATGACCGATGAATATATGTATATTGTTGGTATCTTAATCCATTCCATGGTGTCCAATGTGTCTAGATGTCAAAGATGAGCCAGCCTCCCCTACGCATGGCATCCAATAAGAATCGGATTGGAAACTGGACAAACCCGATGGATGCTTGTTTGGTGGGGTTGCTTGTAGATCAATTTCAACAGGGTAATTGCGTGAAGGGGGTCTTCCAAAACAGTTCTTGGAAGACTATCACCGCAACCTTGAACTATCAATTGGCTATGACTTTGGAAATGAGTCATTGAAAGATGGGAAATTATCCATTTTATGCGGTCGCGAAGGGAAGGAGGCCCGGGGTGTATGACAATTGGGCAGCCTGTCACGCGCAGGTGCATCGCTTCAGAGATGCGACGTTCATGGGTGTTAACGATATCGATGAGGGGTTCGCATTCATCAACTCCGTCAATGCAGGCCTAGAGGCAGATGCACCTATTGACGTGTCAGATTCCACACCCCCTCCATCAGATGAGACTCATGGCATGAACAGACCACTGCTACCAGACATTCCACCAGCTACTGCAGACCTTCCAGATCCTACACCAACTGAGATTTTACCAGACTCCTCACAGCCAGTGTACCACCACTTGTCGTATAGTGCAGAACAGTCACGTCGAAGTTCAACAGACGTTCGAGCCACTCTCTGCTTCACTGAGATGACTGTTTATGGGATTCCAGTTATGTCTCTCTTTTTGGGTTTGTTTGGCACACTTGTTCTTCTTGTGGCATGTATTTTCATTATGTTGTTTGTTTTGATCCTGCGTCAATGATAGTATGCAGGGGTTGGGATGGTTAGACGAACTTAAACTTTTATTTTCTGTTGCCCACTAGTTTATGGGTTAATTTTGTGGATGATTCAGTTTGTATGGATGTTTAAACACCATATTCTGTTTATCCAGAATACTAATTTTGACTTAACCTCGGCGGCACAAGAGGTTAATGTGAATATTAAAATGTGAATGTAAGTTTGTGATGATGCCTTATCTTGTTGTGTATTATATAATTTATCATTCTTATAACATGTCATATTTATGTCTTTGGATTTGTGTGTGATATATGAAATGTTAGATATATGTTAACCTCTGATAACAGGGCTATCCTAGTATCTCTTTTTATGTTGACCATGGTTTCCTAGATGAGAAGTGATTTTGTATAGATGCACAAGAGGTTGATGCATGTCAGTCATTTTGGATAAATGTGAAGTGGTTGTTTCATGTGAGAGAAATAGGATCAATATCAAATATGCAGTATATTTGTAATTATTACTCCATAGGTTATTTATGTATATATCATTATCCAGATATATTTACCTAGTTTTAAAAAAAAATTCCACAAAGTATGGGTGCATAAATAACTTAGTGGACCCTATTATAAATTTTCATAAAATTGACATATAACACGTATAAGTAAATTCAATCGAGGCACAATATATACTTTGACTAGGGTTATTTGATACTGTAAAAATATTAAGACTGGTAATAAAATTTATTAATAATTCTAAGTCATTTAATTAAATAAAAATAAAAAAAAGTTTAGTTTTATTATTGTTCATGACCAAGGGATTGAGTTAATTTAATTAACACATAACCCTTTAATTGCAATCATTACAAAACAATTGGAATCAACATGAGCATACATAGAGTTAATTGTTCAATATATATAAAGGTTCACCATCAAATATTACATAAGATGGACGGTCCAGATTTAATTACACTCATCATGGATTGATTTATATTCATCAATTACACCAAACACAGAATTATATTACAGGGGCAAAGTTGACATTTTAAAAATAATAACTCTCTATCCATCCCTTATTAACCATTTATCAACAGTTTATTCGAGGTCAACCAAACACCAAAAATCTGAATTTTACGTTTCCCAATAAGAATAAATAAGAATAACAGAAATTGCAACCAAACACGGATAGGCTTATTATGCCAAACACTGTTATCTATCCCCGTATAACTATCAGGGTTGAATAAGGCAATTCCACTTCCCAAACGGGGGGTAATTGTTTGTTGCCTATCATAAACAGTGCTGCTACCTGGGCCCCAGAAATTAAGCTTCATTTGTAAGTCCCAATAGGTGGCACATTCCTATTGGTTCCCTGTTTAACTTTTTCTAACCACCAAAATGACAATGACAAAACTACCCTTCTTATAATTTTAAAAATTGCTTACAACTAACTAATATCTCCATTAAATCTCATAACAGAATCCCATAAAAAGTGGCATAATTAAATCATCTCCCCTACTTAACATATTTTTTAAAAATTTGAATTAAAAAAAACATGAACCACATGTTTTCAATTAAGATACAGTAATGTATTTGAAAATTCAAATAAACAAATATGGTATACATGTTACTGAGAACTGCACAGAAAATTCATAAAAGGACTTCAAAATGTCAACAATAAGCAAATAAATATTAATAAGTTATATATTAATCAAATCCTTAAAAATAAAAATAACAACCTTCAAAAAATGGGTTTGAATTCAAATTCAGATACATGTGTATCTGAAATTTGAATTAACAAATACCGTGAAAAAAATGGGCTGAAATTCAAATTCAGATACAGGTGTATCTGGAATTTGAATTAACAAATACACATTTCATACAACTGAATGTGCATTGTATTTGAAATATTGAATATGAATGAGTCGAATAATGCTGATACAAAACTAAAAAATATGACAAATAAGACATTATGCATAATTATACACAAACACACAATCATAAACGATTGTACAAATCTTACATGGTACACAACAATGCATGTAAATCAAGATACAGGCCATGTATCTTAATTTACAATGAAATTCAGATTCAATACATTTATATGATGATTCAAATGAATGACGAAAAAATTAAAATAATATATTCAGATCGAAAAATGACAATCTTGAATAAATCACCATTGTTTGCATCACAAACTGGTCACAAAAAAATTAAATGAATTAAAATTCTTCTCTTCTCCACCGATTGAGTTGAAACAAAAATAAAATTCGATGTTTGTTTTCAAATCCACCGATTCATCTGAATTTGAAAATTAAAATATCGTAAAATCTAGTAATTTTTGGGATCCGAAAACAAGAAAGAAATCACATATCACAAATCCGCCTAGATCCAAAACAGAAAAATTGAAATACCTCTCAAGAAATGGAATCGGATAGTTGTTTATATTTATGGTTATTAAAAAAAATCAATGAGAAGTATAAAACGAGAAAAATTGAAATACCTCTCAAGAAATGAAATCGAACAGTTGTTTATGTTTACGATTATTAAAAAAAATCAATGAGAAGTATAAAATGAGCTGCCAATGTGTAATAAACAATTGATTTCGATTGTTTTTTTATTCTATCATTGAATTTGATTTTTTTATAAAAAAAAGAAAGAGAGAAGGAACAAGGAATCCCAACAAATCATAACCGCCTAAACATTTATGGATCGGTTACCCAAAATTCCTAACAAAACTCAGTGAAGGATAACTTTATTGTTTATGACAATGTTGTTAAGTGTTTAGAGTTTGTAATTCAAATTCAGTAATGAAATTAGATGACAAATATTTATTTATTTATTTATTTAAAAAGCCTCCGATCCGTGGACCCATGAAAACATGTTCCATTTCAAAGGAACACCCGAAGATGTCCTCCAAATAAAATATATTGATTAGATGGATGATAATGATAAAAAGTGGTAAAGTATACCAGTCAAATGTCAAATAGAAATTAAAGGTTAATTTTACAACTTGTAATTTATGCTTTAGATGACCTCTGCTTTTGCTTTTACTTTTAACACCAACGACGGGACAAATTCATCATTACTCGAATCATGTGGATGATCATTTTCAATGCCATATTGGTCGACTTGAAAAGATAATCTAGAACAACAAAGATTTCATGCCAAGTCAATCATTAAACTTAATAAAATAAGAGGTTAAGAATGAAAACACATTATTCGCTACTCGTTGAGATAGGTTCTAAATCTTTAGAACCACCAAGCAACTATGAACAAAAAATTTCTGTTCCACTGCTCTCCATAGAGAGATATGAAGTAGAAAAAGAGGTAATAGAACTTATTAATACATATTTTTTCAAGGATGACCACTCTGATACATGTTATCATTTCTATATCCCCGAAATGATAGGAAAAACCATGATTATTATAAAAATATCATTTTAGAAACAAATAGTGCTCGAATTGTGTACTACTATAAGAACAGGAACACCATGAAAATTTCATATTCTAAATTATGTATCTAGAAGATATTATCCTTAAAATATTGGGATAAGAACCCGAATATCTCTAGATGATTCCAAAAATCAGGAGTCGGGCCCAATTATTATAAATATTGGGATTATTAAAAAGCATGGACAAATGCACTATTAATTAGTCCAAAATTATGTCTTAAAACATTAATCATTTATCGACTAACCCAAGTCAAAATTCCAACTTGGTTCTTTCACTGTGGTAAGTATTTGGTGCCAATTGGTTAAATTTACCAGGTGACATCCAAGCTCATGCAAAAAAAAAGGTTAAACCCACAAAATGACATTGATTTATTAATATATCATAATCAAATTGGGATACCATGGATCCTTCAATGGGAATTTCAGGTGGAAAAAGATTTCCTCCTCATCTCAAAAGGGATGTGAACGCCAAGTGGTGGGCCAAATATGACCCACCGAAAGTATTATCTGGTGATAAATTACCAGTATATGAAAACCTGAGAGTAGATATTTATGAAAACATCAAAACACCCATTATTAGGGAATACACTATTAGATTTCCAAATTTAAGCCATGAAGCCATCGAATTAAAAGCACATGAACATACGTTTAAAATGTTCAAACGCGAAAAGGAATCTGTCCCCGGATAAATGGCGACAAGCTCTCAAGGCAAGGGAGGGACCAGCTCTCAAGGAACATAAAATGAAGACCTAGGGATTGATGATATATCCATAGATTTCCCGGAAGACGAGTTCGATCCAATTGATGGATCAAAATGGAAAATAAAATAAAATAAAGGGGGCTACATTATACAAGATGTCCATAGTCACTCATGGAGCACCACACAAAAGCAAAAAGAGGACATGACTAAAGCAAAAGAATATCTTGAAAAGAACTCACAGGAGAATTACAAAAGATAGAAAAAGACAACTAGTCAATCAAAGGAGAATGATGGTGGATCCCGAAGCCTTTGAAATCTGAAGGCAGAAAAAGCTACAAAAGGGAAGGAAGATGATTGAAAGAGGCATCAGCAAAAGAAATCTACCAAAAAAATTCCACCATAAATTTCCCAAGTGCCTTGTAATATATATGATAGGCATAAGAGGGAGAGATCCTAGTATTGTAAATTTTCTTTATGCTGTTAGCTTGTGTAAGCCACATTCTTGTAAATATATGTTAAGCACGTTTAATATTAAGTCTTATATGCTTATGTTTATCTAGCATCTATCTTAATTGTTAGTATTTATTCAATTCTCTGGTAGTTTAAATTCTCATAATCCTAAAAAGAAAAGAAAAAAAGATCTTGATCATTATGGTATTCGCTACTCGCTGAAAAAGGTTCTCAATCTTCAGAACCACTAAGAAATTATGAACTAAAAAACTTGTGTTCCACTGTTCTCCATAGAGAGATATGAAGTGGAAAACATGGTAATAGAACTTATTAAGACATATTTTTCCAAGAATGATCACTCTGGTACAGGTTATCATTTCTATATCCTCGAAATGAAAGGGAAAAGCCCTTATTATTATGAAAATATCATTTTAGAAACAAATGTACAATTATATATGTATGTATGTATGTATGTATGTATGAGAAATCCTCAGACTTTGATCGATTTTTATTGTCCTACATCAACCTCCACGGGAATGAGGAATTACTGGTGTCATGTTACATTGGAGGATTAGAAAATCATATGCAGGACACCTTAATTTACTTCATGAACCTATGAATGGTGTCACTTTCAATGAACGCCGAAAATGGAACATGTACAAGTCTCACGTAGTGATTGGTGAATTCGACTTTGATGGGAACCAGAAACACCACGAATCAAAGTGAACACTCACAACCTCCTGCTTCCAGAACAACCAAATGCAACGTGCTAGAAGTGTGGAGAAAAGGGTCATTGCTTCTCCAAATGTTGCAAAGGGGGCCAATCTGCTAAAAGCCTCTTACAACTTGAAGCAAAAGAGGATGCTCAAGAAGCTTCAATAAACTGGGAATCAACATCGTCCGGTCGCCAACTCTACTTGTATCCCAATAATGATGTGAAGTTTCACATAAAAAATAAATGTATTTCTCACACAAAAGATCTGAACCTGCATAGGACCGTGTTAAACGGGCAATGATGCAATCGATCTAACAATTAATGATGACTGAAAAATAAAATTTTAATGTTGGAAGTCTTTGACCCATAACTCAATGGTTAATAGATTTTGAGACCATGAGATCTTGAATTCAATTCTCAACTAATAACCCAACAAAAGTTCTGTTTTTAAATTTAATGTTTATAAAAGACAACAAAGCATAAAATTAAACAAAGTCATGATCTTTTGATAAAATTCTGGACAAATCAATTAACCAAACACGTACATTTTGAATCAATAAACATGCAATTCTATCATTTTTTAATTGAGTGTTTAAAGGGTTAAATATCCTTTTTCTTTTTTTATTTGGGTTAAAATTTTAATCAAAATCTTTAGCTACTAATCGATTTAGTAGCAAAGCATTTATCATGAGCAAATGTTCAACCTTTTATCACGGTATAGGTATAGAGAAAATATGTGATCTTTATTATCACGTTTTATCACTAACCGTGATCGTTGGGATCATGCACTAATCTAATTATTATAGTAGTGATCTTTTCCCTAAAAACACATTCAAAGTCTCAAACATTCTAGTGACCAAAAAAGAAAAAAGAAAAAAAGTAAAAAAGGTAGCAAAGATTCCTAGCCTAAACAGCCCCACCATAAAACTAAAAATATCATAATGGTGACACTATGAACCCATGGGCTCTCTCTTAGCCCTTTCCATAACATCACCCTTTATCACACACGTATCTCCGAACCTCTCTAACCAACTTTTACAAGTCGCCCATGACCATATAGTGTCGACATCATGTTTTGTGTTGACACACCCCAAGTTCTTTCCACCATTCATACACTATATAAGTGACTTTCTTAGGTAAGGTTGGATCATCAAAATAAGATGCCATGTGACATTGTTAGAGTAGTTTTATATATTGTCCTACTTGTCTTTTTTAGCCATGTTTTAAAAATCCCGTCTAGTCTCGATTAATCCTCCGCCTAGGTATAGCGGTCTCAACCCACAACGCTTAGTGTCTAACTGTTTTTTTATTAATCCCTAGCTGACTAATAAGCTATTAAGTTATATTATATGTTATATGTTTTTTTTTTTGTAGGTAAATTTTTTTTTCCTTGGTTAAATCTTCCCCTATCAAGCAGGCAACAAGACTTGAACCCAAAACCCCTCACTAAAGAGGGGGTACCTCTCCCATCCTACCAAGAGGAGGTTCGGTATATGTTATATGTTTATTTATTAATTTTTAGTTTTTCCTATTATGCTTATATTATTGATTTTGTTATGATGTTACTTGTTATTATTTTGTAGTATAAAATTATTATATATGTAATATGCATTTGTATTATATTTATTATTATAAAAAGTAATTGATTAATTACCAATTAATCCCCATCAGCATATTAAACCCTTCTCAACCGTTCGACAAGTCCATTTGGATATGAATTTAAGTAGATTGTGCATTTCAAAAGCTGAAAATTCTCAAACTCATATCCAAACACATTTTGAATATTTAGCTTTTCAGATCACAATCTTCATTTTTATGCCAAAATCTTGTAGTTGAAAATTTAATAAAACATAGCTTTTCAAAAGTTGAGTTTAAAATTTAAGATTTTAAGAATCTTAGTGTTTCTATCTCACATCCATTCCCAACTGATTACTAAACTTTATCTTAAAAGTTACGTGCAAAAAAAAAAAAAAAGAAGCTTAAGGGCCCGTTTGGGGTGAGACATAAGATTATTTGCCCTTGATAGTTAACTGGGATAGATAACAATCCATGCTGAATAAGTAAATTTTTGTTTGATTGTCTTTTTTGTTATTCTCATTGGGAAACGTAAAATTGATATTTTTGTTGTTTGGTTCACCTTGAATAAAATATGGATAAGTGGTAGATAAGAGATGGATAAGAGTTTATGACTTTTTAAATGACAATTATACCCCTGCATAAATTATTTGTGTTTGGGAATAAGTATAAGAGATATGAGTGTGATATGATAGATGTGACAGTTTTTGAATGTGTGCAGAGAGTGTTAGGTGAGATAAATATTTTAAAATGACAGAGAAGGGTATTTTTATCAATTGGCATAGATAAGCCCTGATAAACAATTCCACCATTTTCTTAGAATAGTTATCAGGTCTTATCCTAGCTTATCCAGACACAACTATCAAGGTTTATTCTTGTCAAACAAACAGTTGTTTGGGGCTTATTCTACTGTATTCTGCCCTATTCACCCTTTATTCTTCACCCCAGACGGGGGGTAAAAGCACAAAACCCACCCCTCCCCAAGTGCGCTAATCACCAATTATGCTGTATAATCTCGAAAAATATGGCATTCACATGTCACGTTATCAACCCATACACCTATATATACTAAACCCTCCCCCTTTCTCCCTTTCATATTCCTCACCATCTCCTCCTCTCCTCAGCAATGAAGAAACCTCTCACATTCCCAATCCTACTATTGCTGCTACTACTACCCCTATCAATCCATGCAGACTGTGACTGCTCGAACGACTCCGGCGACCGCGACCGATCAAAGGCTCTGCATCTAAAGATCGCGGCGATCGCTTCGATCCTCATCGCGGGCGCGATCGGGGTGTCTCTTCCAATCCTAGGCAAATCATTCTCGGCTCTCCGGCCCGACCGGGTCTTCTTCTTCCTAGTAAAAGCTTTCGCGGCGGGGGTGATACTCGCGACGGGGTTCATACACGTGCTCCCCGACGCGTTCGAGAACCTGACGTCGCCCTGCCTGGACCCGCACCCGTGGGGGGACTTCCCCTTCGCGGGGTTCGGGGCGATGGTCGCGGCGATCGGGACGCTCATGGTGGACTCCTTCGCGACGGGGTACTATAACAGGTCGCACTTCAATAAGGCGAGGACGGTGGTGATGAGCGAGGAGGGGGACGTGGAGGAGGCGGAGTTGAAGAGTGGGGGGCACGTGCACGTGCACACGCACACCTCGCACGGGCACGCGCACGGGTCCGCGGAGGAGGGGAGCGGAGGAGGGGGCGTCGCGGAGCTGATAAGGCATCGTGTCATATCGCAGGTGACGTTAGGTTTTTTTTTTTGGGTGGGATTAATTATTTGAATCTTTGCCTTTGATTTGATCTTATTATGTACAGATATTTGATGTTTAGTTTTTCTTTTTGGCCAATTTTACAAAAATAGCCCTCTGTTTGAATATTAACAAAACTAATCATATTATTAAAAAAATTAAAGCATTGGACGTAATCAACTCTGTCACCTCAGTGTTGATTTTTTTTAATAGCACCTCCTATATACTGCACAATTTGGAAGTTAGTTTTTACAAACAAAAAAAATGATTGTCAAATTATATATATAAATACACACACACACAGAGCCGGTGCTATTTTAAATTGTTACTATTATTCACACGATGGGATAGTTTTGCTAATATTCGATTTTAAGGGGTTATTTTTACAAATTGCACATTTTTTAAAACTCAGTCGGATTAATTTGAATCCATGCCTTTTTTTTTATCTTATCATATACGGATATTGGAATGTTGCAGGTGATTTTCTTGGGTCGGGTTAATTTGAATGTGTGCCTTAGATTTGATCTGATCATATACAGATATTAGAATATCAGTTCTTTGCATTTTTTTGTTGACTTGTTCTTTCCTTTTTTGTTTTCTTTTTCCGGTTTTGAAGCTGAACACTGAACAGGGTACTTGCTTTTTGTTGTTTTATGGTTTTGGGTTTGTTTATTGGTTTTTGAAATTTGGGATTTTCTGATTTCTTTTTCAGAAAAGATATTCATTTTCTTCAATGGTGGACCCTGGTTTCTTTCACATATATAGATTTGGAGAAACTTGTTTGAAATACATGCATAAAAGATTCATTGATATGTATTGTATCATTTGAAACAAAATTATATTTATTAAAAAAAATATTATTCACAAGAAGTAAATTTTAAAATATTGATTTGTACATATATTTATATTTGCAAAACAATTGTACTCAATGGTTCCTCGTGTTATAAAATAGTTAAATTCATCTTAATTTTTGATGTGACATTATAAGAAGAAGTAACTTATGCTAGATTTTCATATTTGTTTTTGTTATTAATAAATGAATTTTTTTGTTTTATTATTTCTTTTCTTCTGTCTTTTATTTTATGAATTTCCAATGGATGAAAGTTTTATTTTTCAAATTTTAAGGGGAGTTAAGGCCCCACCATTTCTATTGTTGGTTCAATGATAAATTTATTCTAGCTTATTCTGATATATCTATCAAATTTTATTTGAAATAAATAAATAATATGCCTTTTTTATAAAAAGATGACTTTTATTGTTTATTGATGTTGTAATGTTTGTGAATGTGAGGGCAGGTGTTGGAATTAGGCATCGTTGTGCATTCAGTGATCATTGGGATCTCTCTAGGAGCTTCAGAAAGTCCATCAACCATAAGACCTCTTGTAGCCGCTTTGAGTTTCCATCAATTCTTTGAAGGAATGGGCTTGGGAGGCTGTATAGCTCAGGTTTGACATCTCTATCTCCATATGTTTTGTTTTTTTCTACTTCATTATTTGCATGTTCAATTTATGATCTATATATTAGGCCAAACTCTTAAAATCAGTCCCATGTATTCACACGGAAATAAATCTAGTAGATATTGACACATTTTTTTTTAATAAAATAACGGCTTTTCGTGGGTGGGGCTCTAGATGAACGTCTACACCATCTAGAGGTAGAGTTGTCACTGTCTAATGAAATCTTACATCACATTATTTAATAGTTTCCTATTTGATTTTCAGGCCAAATTTAAAGCCAAAACAATAGCGACGATGTCATTATTTTTCTCACTCACTACTCCGGTGGGAATCGCCATAGGCATTGGCATTGCCTCTAGTTACAATGAGAATAGTCCAACTGCACTCATCGTTGAAGGCATCCTCAACTCCGCTTCCGCTGGAATCCTCGTTTACATGGCTCTAGTCGACCTCTTGGCTGCTGATTTCATGAGTCCTCGGATGCAATGTAATGGTAAACTTCAATTAGGTGCCAATATCTCGCTTCTCCTCGGAGCTGGTTTAATGTCATTACTTGCCAAATGGGCTTGAGTGGGGGCTTTTTCTAGTTAATTTTTTTTCTATCAACAGGAGTAAAGACTCGAGGTCAGACCTCTTAATAGTTTTGTGTATTTAAGATCTTGATGTATAATTTCAAGGTTATGAAATAATGAAGTTATCAATTTCTTTTTTCTGAAATTAAAAATTACTATTCGTATGTGATCAAAGTCTGACATTTTATTTGGTCCTCACAAATATAATAAAGTTGAATTTTGAAGAATATTAAGATTTTTTTGGTATTCTTAGATAGGGGCTCTCAATTTCAATAATAATGATTATTCAGTGAATGCCTCTATTCTATTTTTAAATTTCAACTTTTTTTAAAGATTCCAAGGAAAATTTGAAAACATGATTACATGGGAACTCCACAAAAGGCATGGCCCCTGAATCTTTAAAAGGGTATTTGCCATGCAACATCGTGTTCCTCACACATTTTTAATTGAGCTTTTTTTATTATTATATCGGAGGGACTCTTTATGACTGATTTTACGGTGGAGCTGGAAAAGCTACTTCCGCCTGTTTACGGGCTCCAAGTGTGACCGCCCAAGTCCGTTTAGATGCGACACATGTCATTTTCTAACTTGGTGCGGATTTTTATCTCCACATATGTAAAACTCTTTTTTACTCTAAATTCTTTGTGATTAGGTGGATTTTATGAGATATGTGCTAATATAATTTGAGTTTTTTATGATGAACTCCATTAAATATTGATGCTTCATAAAAAAAATGGAAATGTACTAATGATGTCATAAAAATACGTGAATAGCCAAGCAAAAAAAATTAATAAGGATTTAGAATACTAAAATATTATTTACTACAGTTGATCACAACACAGATTTAAATTACATGTTATATATATACACACAATGAAAAATAATAAACAACATCATGTAATATATATATAAGAAAAACACAATATGATATATAATAACGAAACCGCTAAAAGGATTGATTTGGGTTGTATAAAAAAATTATTGTTATTTGAGTGCTGCTACACTCAATTTTTTTCTCAGTCTAAAACATAGACAAATATACCTCATTACAGATTCAATGAAGCATATACACGTTAGATGGTATATATACTTTACTAAAATTTTTCTTACATTTATTAAAAATGGGTTCATTCAACTCAAAATGGAGCGATATGCACTTGTTATTAAAACATATACCTCATTAG
The DNA here is from genome assembly GCA_030737845.1 of Acorus calamus. Classification (NCBI taxonomy): domain Eukaryota; kingdom Viridiplantae; phylum Streptophyta; class Magnoliopsida; order Acorales; family Acoraceae; genus Acorus; species Acorus calamus. The sequence goes on along the minus strand of CM060868.1, from coordinate 26,361,407 downwards.
ATGATGTTTATGATTTAAAAAAAAATGAAAACATGTGAGGTCTGAGTTTTGGTTGGTGAATGTGACTGAGTGTATCATTTTCCTTGTTATTTTGTAGAAAAATAGATTTTTAATGTGGAATAATCTAACAAGGGTTAGAATGATGTTAAGGAGAGAAAGTGAGGGGCCCAGAGAGGTAGCAAAGGACGGCGGGGGTGGTCAGCGGAGGAGGGCTGTGGTGGGAGGAAGAGGGGTTGGTCGATAACAGATAATGTTAGAGAGGATAGACCAATTTAAAAGTTTTCTGTCATGTTGTTTGTCAACAGCTTCACTTGCTCTTTCTATCACTTTCAGTTGAGTTTTGTAAATTTTGTATATGAATTGAATAAACTTGATTTAGGTCTCGTTTGAAAACCTGTACGTGCTTAGTTGAACTCTAAATTTGTTTTTAAATAGAAGTTACCTAGCTTACTTAAAAGCTGCACATTTTTTTCCTTAAAAGTGATATCCTTTTTGTAGCCTCACTATCTCCAATTTTTAACCCCATTGTCTTCTCCTTTAACCCCACCGTCTCCAGTTTTTAGCCCCACCTTCTCCTCCATTTCACGGGACCATCTCCTCTGATTCTCGTTCATTAGAAACCATAGACACTAGAAATAACATTGTCAAGATATATACATCGAAAGTTTTGCTAGTATCAATGTTTTTTTTTATCATCTAATTTTGTATTTCTTCTTGCAGGCATCTCTGAAGCAAGTTAAGTCTTCATCAAAGACGATCAACACCATATGTACAACGACACACATAGTTGATATCATCAAGGAATGAGAGCTCAATGAAAAACCCCTGCCTCATGTTGAGGCTATCAAGTCCACTCCATTTAAGCGTTTCATGGACATCCTTCCATTGAGGATGGAGAAATGTTTGTTTAAAACAATACTCACTATTTGGAACCCGCAACGGGAGACATTCGGGGTCAAGGGCCAAAAACACCGGTTCACGGCGTTGGATGTGGCGGTCATAATCGGTCTCTCGCCCTGCGGAAAACCTATAGACCTCGATAGCAAAAGTCCTACATCCACCTTTTATCAACAATACTTTACTTTAGAGAATGAGAAATACCTGACCGCCTCCGCCATTGAGAAGGTCATGAAGGAGTTGGTGGCCAAAGACGATGAGAAGTCAGTCAAGGATTTCATCAGATTATTTACCTTGCACCTTTTGTCACTTTCTTGTTATGCATGTTGAATTATGCATGCCCTTTTGGGTTGGTAGATGTTGTTGAAGACTTGGAGAGCATTGGTGAATATGTTGTCTAGAGCGAAGGCCGTTTACCTTGACGTTGTCAAAGCTATTGAGAAGTCGTCCTGCAACCTCAAGGAATATTTAGTACATTTTCATGGAGCTGTTGCTACTGGTATGTAGTGGTTGACGTAGAGTTTGAGAGAGAGAGAGAGAAACAGTAAATGAAAAGCTTTTAATGAATAAAAAAAGGAGGGATGACCGGATCAGAATAATGGATCCAAAAAATAAGCGGTGGTATTTTTTGAGAGTTGATGTGGCATTAAAAAAAAAATCCACGTGGGCAGTTTGACATGGAACTTAAGAAATGGTCAGTGTTATAAACTGATTGTAACAGAACCATATCAAAATATTACTTAAGCAAGCATGGGCCAGGAGAACAATGGGCTAAAGCCCATGTTCTTAGTCCACTGGCTGTGGCCTTTTCTTTTGATAATGTTACGTGCAACTCAATTTTCAGCTTCAATTATAGTTTACGTATATTTTGAATTTTTAAAAAAGATTATACCCCATTTAATGAGATATATACTTTTATAAAAAAATAGAGCATATACTCTAATGAATTGCATGAATGCATTTATAGAAAATGTAAAAGAATTCTTTCGAATTATATGCATTGTTAACGTGAACATATGTGTCGTTAATTTTTTATCGACGCATATACGCCTGGAATTGGAAATGGAAATAGATTTGGGTGTAACAACACCCCTTTTCTTTTCCTTCCTGTCAAAGGCATGATTTGAACTGTATTTTTAAGGATAATGTTACGTCCAGGCCTATTTCCAGCCTCAATTCCAGTCTACGTGTGTTTTGACTTTTTTAAAAATAATATACCTTATCTAATGAGATACATGTTTTTATAAAAAATGAAGTATATACTCCAATGAATTGCATGGATGCATTTATAGAAAATGTAAAAAATTCTTTTTAAGCATATGTCTTATTAATTTTTTTATTGACGCATATAAAATTATAATTGGGCTCGAAATGGATATGAGTCCCCCCCCCCCCCCCATGAATTAAACCCGACCTGACCAAATAATTGAGTCATGCATTCATTTTCTTTTTGAAATTGAGTCGTCGCATTACTTGCTTCAACAAACCCAGTTTCACTTTCTATCCACTTCAATCTTCAGACGCATAAGTAAACCTTCAATATATGATTCTTCTCAACTTGTCTTGTCCTTTGTGACTCCATTGTTGTCTTTCGTAAACTTTGTTTTGCTATAAAATGTACAAATTTACAAATAGACACCATTCACATTACACAAAGTGAGTCTATTGGGAGTATGAGAATTCATTGTCAGGAGTGAAGTGTAGAACTATCTACAATGCATCCCCAGCAATGTATTTTCGGCCTAACTAAAGATCCATATTGACGGCTCAAAGAGTCATCACTCTATGAAGAACTCTTTTCCTTGGGTACTCTGTTTCAGCTACATCTGAAAACAGGGCACTCTGTAGCTCTGGCCATGTAGAGCTCGCGGGGATCACCGCTTCTCGATCTTGGGTACACTAAGCACCAAGCATATCTCCCTGTTGGTTGGCCTCACGACCTACATTCAGTGAAAGAGAGGAGCTTGGTATGAATGTCCTGCAGAGTTCTGTAAGCAGTCCATGGAGGCGACTCTTTCCCTTTGACCCATGTTAATGCTGTTTGTGAGTCCCCTTCGATCCATAGTTTGGGAGATCCATGTTGAAGCGCCAGTTTGACATCATCATGGATCCCTTTTAGCTCGAGAACATTGATAGAAGCTCTTGGGGACTGTACAGATATACCACTTGTAGAGCCCAAAAATAAGGTCCACCCGTGGAGCTCCATGTAGTGGCGGCCCACGACCCGGATCACCCATCTCAGTGTATTCGGCCCGCCAGCCAACCAAAATTCTCAAACCATTCAAAAGTTATCAAACTTGTTGACTTTTTGGGATATGCAAATCCAACAAATCAGGGGCCACCACAACACTGATCCACTAGATTGCAAATCCAGGTCATTTACAAAAGGATAATGACTATGAATTATGCAAATCTAAATTGCATGAGACTTATACATAAAATCAGAGATCCCATCTGATCTATAGGGATGTGATCCCCAAAATGTCATAGGGATTGGAAAAACACTATAAAAAGAGAACTAGTGACTTGATCCCCAGAGCAAACATGAGGGGTACATAAACAGCCTAGAAAGAGAAATATCAAGGTTCAGTCACAAACACAATTTTCACAATATTCTGAAGGGAGAGGAGCCGGCAGGACCGTGGAGGAGATAGAGAGGTGCAAAGTCGATGGATATTGACTAACCGGGTTCGGATATTGACGACCCGAACCCGGCTAGTCAATTTATGCGCCTCCACCACCCATAAAGTCGCCTTTGTGGTCGCGCAATAGAGCTCCAAAACTAGCCCTGTCCATAGAGAGAGAGCCATCCGAATTAGATTTCAGCCAGCCCGGGTCCAGAGGGATCCATTTGATTAGTTAAATGGTTTACTGCTTCTGCTCAATGTTGATACCCCATTTTGGGTTCGGAGACGCCGTTAGAACCGACGATTTGAACTCATTTCCCTCCCCCCCCCCCCCCCCCCGAAAGGCCTCCGATCGTCTCAGTCTCTCCCTCACTGAAGCCCCCGCCGCACCCTCGCCGATCCCCCGTGAGTTTCACGAGTTTCTTATTTTTTTTGTTTTTTGTAATTTAAATGTAATTATGTCTGGTTTGTTTAGGGTTCTTTTGATTTGATTATTTGAATGGATTTGTTTCATATATGGATTTAAGTCGATTTGATTTTATTTTTTGAATGGGTTTGTATAAAAAATATGGATCTGAGTAGATTTGATTTTGTTATTTGAATGAGTTTGTTTCAGATATGAGGTTTTAGTGGATTTGATTTTGTTATTTGAATGAGTTAGTTTTAGATATGGGTTTGAGTGGATTTGATTTCCCACACCTGAAAATCCTACTATTTATTTTTTATTTTTTGGATAAAGCCCCCCTGTATGACTTCTTTTGTTTTTTTCTCTCTCTTTTTTTTTGTGTTGCCTTTTTTGGTTGGATGTTTATTTAAAATTTATTGGAATTTGTTTAAGTTAACAAAAATTTAAAAGTTAGAATCTCAAAGTTGGGTATCTGTGGCTTTTCAGATTATATTTTATGGATTGTTTTTTTTAAAAAATCCTTTGAGCAAGAATGCCCTTAACATTCTTTACTAATTAATGACCAAATTATTGTAAAAAAATCTTTTTGGACATTGATGACCAAAGTTTTTATATTGAGAGTTTTATTTGAAAATTATTGTAGTAAATTTGAACTTTTATTTATGTTATATATTAATTTACTTTTTAAATGTTCATAAAAATAATTTTATAAGTAAAACTAACTTCTTTTATTAAATAGAAATCACATTTAACTTCTACATTTGAAAGGAATATTTTTGATAATTACACAACAAAAGTTGATTTACAGCTTATTCTAGCAACAATAATGTTTTCTAGGCCTCAACTTCATAGGCCCCATGAGGTGGTAATAGGACATTACCTATTATACCCTTTACTTGATAACAACCTCAAGATTTATTTCGAGTATCATGGAGTATCATTAATTCTTTATGCATATTTCAACTGAATTATTATTATTTTCTTGAATGAGATCTAAACAAATAATAAAAAAAACGGAAGATAATCAAGGTGATCTCCGAAGACCCATCTCTTCTTCTTGTTGTCTTTTCTGCATTTCCTCCTCCTCAATAGTCCACTTGTGGTCATTGTTGCTGCTCACCTTGTAGCTCTCTCGGATTTTTTAATCATGTGAAGTTCGAAAACATTGTTTGTTCTTTATATGGAGTTAGATCTTCCATCAACGCCTACCGGATCAGGTTTTATTTATGTTTTGAATGTCATTTTTCATAGTTGGATTTATTTTTTATAATGTTACATTTCATATATATAGAACATTCTTCATTTTTTTAAATCTGTGTCATTTTTGTTACATTCGTAAATGTAACAGTCAACCGCATACGTGTGTTGATTTATATTTGTTACATTCATAAATGTAACAATGAACTACAGGTAAATTGAATGGAATGTAAAACATTTAGAAATATATATATAAATGTAACAGTTTTTATTAAAATAAATTCAATAGTTCATGTAATATTTGTTAAATGTAACTCACAGCAAAACAAGTGTTTGATATTTTCCATAAAATTTAAAGATTCGTTTTAAAATTGTTTAAACATTGCACGAAATGTAAAACATTTATGTAATGTAAATGTAACAAAGGATGTAAACATGTAGGAAATGTTTTTACTGCTGTTTGAAGGATTTTAACGAAAAATAATTTAGGTAGTTTTGGTGTAATTTAGGTAAGTTTTGGTGTAACTGAAATAGAAAATTCAATTATTATGTAAAGATTTCAAAATTTAAATTTTGAAATAGGGTGTAACTGAAATTAATATGAAAGATTTGTAAGAATAGAGAAAAAAAGGGGATTTGGGTTAATGAGATATATTTTTAATGAATGGCATATCCGTATTTTGCCATTTTACACTTTTTCAAAAGTCAACAAACCATTCAAAACTAACCAATAAAATAATGACACTTCATGGGGCTTATGAATGGGGCTTGTGATTTGGGGCCTAGGTATCACCATTGTTCTAGCAAATAAGGTCGGATTGAGGACAATATTTTGTGTTGGGCTACATAGTTTATATTAAATATTTATATAGATGCTTTTTGTTCTTATATTTCATAGCCTATATTAAATATTTATTTGGATGTTTTTTGTTCTTACAATTGATGTAATTATTTATATACCAAATAATGTGATATTCAAAAGACATATACATGTGAAGATAAAAAAAAAAGTGAAATGTAATTAAAGTTGAATACTTTGATTTTGTAAGAATAAAAATTAGATATAAACTCATCCTATATGGTATATTAACAAATTTTGTAATTGAAATAACAAAATATGTTATCATAAAAATAGGAAGGGTTGCTAGAAAAATAAGAAGAATTGCTTTATGAATATAAATGTTTCTTTATTGTTCAATTGACATTAAATTAATTCTTAAGATAATATTTGAAGTTTAAAATTTAGAATTGTTAAAATTTATAATAAGATTGTGGCTGCATTTGGTTACACAACTGCAAAGCTAATTTTATGTAAAAGATGAGTTTAAATCTGATTTTGCAAGAAGCTATCTATTCGCAGCTTTCGAAAACTCAAGTTTTGGACTTTTTCACAAAAATATATTTGCAACTTTTGGCCTCTTTTTTTTTTGTTTGAAAATGGGTTTGGTTTGGGAAAAGCAATTTCATGCAAACTCAAAAGCTGCCCAAACTCGTTTCCAAACAGGCTAGAATTCAATTTGGTTTGTTAGGTTGAGATTCAGTTTGTTATTAATTTGATTTGTTATTAATTTGGTAGGTTAATACATAGTTTGTTAGGAATATATTTTATCTATAAAATGCTATTTATATGATATAAAATATAAATATTATAATATATATCATCAAATAATAAAAAAATACAAAATTTGGGTTGGGCTACAGCCCAGCCAACTCATATGTCCACCTCTACTAGCAAACATCTACCACTGTTAATAATCTGTTTTTCAACAACATCAACAAACATGTCTATTATTTATGAGAAAATTTAGAATCTATAATGTATAAGCTATAAATTATAATTTGGGTTTTTTATTTTTAGGTCCATGTAAACAATATGATTTAGCGATCGATCCCTCACTTCTTCATATTTTGGTTTAAGCCTATAAATTTAAAGGGTATGTTTCTTTTTAGTCCTTGAGAAAGACTTATCTCTAAATTATTTGGTTTTCTTTTTAGTCCTTAGGAGGGACTAAAAAGAACATATCTTTTAAATCCGGGGACTTAAACCAAAATATGAAAAAGTGAGGGATCGATCACTAAATCATATTGTTTATGAGGATTTAAAAATAAAAAATCCTTATAATTTATAAATACAAACCAAACATAGCCAATACCCAATTATTCTTTGCAAACAGATTTTTCAGATTCATAAACGTGTGAGATGCTAAGGCCCCGTTTAAAAATGAATTTGAGTAGCATTTGAGTTTGAAAGAAACTGTTTTTTTCAAACTCGTTTTCAAACAGAAAAAACCTGCAATACAATTAAAAATTAGACGCATTTATACAGAAAAAAGGGCTCAAAAGCTAAGTCTTTTAGAATCCACGAAGAAACAATTTTTTCTAAATTCAAATTTAAATACAGCTTCTTCTGAATAAAAACTGTCCAAATGGGCCTAAGCCAATCTTACTTGGCTTATCAAACATACCGCTATAAATTCTCAAATATAAGAATTTTCAGATCCATTGATTAAATTATAATTTTCAAATGTATATCATATTCTACGTGACAAGAATAAAGTCAAGGTGGTCTCCACCACAATCCGAAAAGGAGAAACGGGCCCTACATTCAATGTTAAATCCAGCTTCTGAATAAAAACTGTCCAAATGGGCCTAAGCCAATCTTACTTGGCTTATCAAACATACCGCTATAAATTCTCAAATATAAGAATTTTCAGATCCATTGATTAAATTATAATTTCCAAATGCATATCATACTCTACGTGACAAGAATAAAGTCAAGGTGGTCTCCACCACAATCCGAAAAGGATTCGAGAGATCGCCGCGGATTTATTTGAGAATCGGATGTGTGTTTGTTGCAACTGAACTTGTCTGCACCGTCTCTGTGCATGCCAAATGCACTACGAGCCAAAACAACTTTTGTTTTTGACCCCAGTCAAGATAGAGTTTCAAAGCGCATGCGTACGGATGATTTTGAACTTTTTGACCCTAGTCAAGATAGAGTTCTAAAACGCATGCCCATGGATGATGTTAAACTTTTTGACCCCAGTTAAGATAGAATTTAAAAACACATAGGATCACGTGAACCCAAAAGTTATGAACAGTAAAAATAATGTTATTCAAGAATTTATATATTTTTTAGGTTACTTTTATAACAAAGCAAATTGTTATAAAATTGATCCGAATACGGATAGTAGTGCAGTGAAAAAACAAGCACATATTCAACAGAGGACCTAAAAGAGAAGCTCGACCAACAATGTATTTAATATATTATAGGAGAAATTAATTAATTGAAAAACAATTTTAAGCAAAACTTTTTTATAAATCTATTTTCAAATGTTACCTAGAGCAAAAATAAGTTACAATGATGAGACATAAAGACCTCAAAAGTTTGTATCCCGGTATATTAATTATGTATAATAGTATTCATATACTGAACTCTTGTAATGTATGAACTCTATCACAATGCATGGAATTGTAATTTTTTATTTTTTTAAAAATACACTAACATATTTAAATTTATTCTTCAATTCGTATAAAAGTATGTAATCGATAGACTAGTGTATATCTTTAAAAAAATGAAGTAGAATGTGATATGGATCGCACACAAAATTGGATATATTTTTTTTCAAAAGTCAATATAAATGGCACCTCCCTGAATTGTCCACATTTGTGCAACTTTCTCATTCATGAGGTAAGTGACGAGAATGCAATGAAAATGAGCGGATACATTAATTGTTTGTTGCCTATCATAAAACATCAAATTATGTACGTAGACTTTTCATTGTTTTTTATTTTATTGGTAGACTTAATTTTCATTGTTGGTTTCTGTATCATTGATGGAAATATGGTTGTGCGAGCGGTTTCACCATTCATCATGCATGGAGTTAGCTTTAATTGTGGCATACATGGCACCATTGAAGGAATCAGAAGGCATAATTATCAAAAGAGATCTGAGAATGGTCAATGATGACATCTTGGAAACATTAATGAAACAGATGAAGAACGGGAAAAACATAAGGGCGCGGCTATAGCCACCCCACAAGTTATCTGACCCACCCTATAAAAAAATTGATTTATCTTATATCTAACCCACCCCACGAATTCGCCATAGACGATGTCTTTTGTGTTTAAGATTGTTCGACATAGATTATATCGATCAGGAACCAGAAACCTTATTTCCTGGAAGGCGAGTTCGATCCAATTGATGGATCAACATGAAAAATAAAATAAAACAAAACAAAATAAAATAAAATAAAGGGGGCTACATTATACAAGATGTCCATAGTCACCGGTGGAGCACTAGACCAAAGCAAAAAGAAGACATGACTAGAACAAAAGAATATCTTGAAAAGAACTCACAGGAGCATAACAAAAGATAGAAAAAGACAACTAGTCAATCAAAAGAGAATGACGGTGGATCCAAAAGCCTTTGAAATCCAAAGACAGAAGATGCTATAAAAGGGAAGGAAGATGATTGAAGGAGGAATCAACGAAACAAATCTACCAAAAAATTCCACCATAAATTTACCCAAGTGCCTTGTAATATATAGGATAAGGCATAAGAGGGAGAGATCATTCTCAACCCTAGTATTGTAAATTTTATTTTATGTTGTTAGCTTGTGTACTATAAGCCACATTCTTGTAAGTATATGTTAAGTATGTTTAATATTAAGTCTTATATGCTTATGCTTATCTAGCATCTATCTTGTTAGTATTTATTCAATTATCTGGTAGTTTAAATTCTCATAATCCTAAAAAGAAAAGAAAAAAAGATCCTGATCATTATGGTATTCGCTACTCGTTGAAGAATGTTCTCAATCTTCAGAACCACCAAGAAACTATGAACTAAAAAACTTATGTTCCACTGTTCTCCAGAGAGAGATAAGAAGTGGAAAAAGAGGTAACAGAGCTTATTAAAACATACTTTTCTAAGGATAATCACTCTGGTACAGGTTATCATTTCTATATCCTCGAAATGAAAGGGAAAAACCCTTATTATTAAGAAAATATCATTTTAGAAACAAATATAGAATTATATATGTATGTATGTATGAGAAATCCTTAGAATTTGATCGATTTTTATTGTCCTACATTAACCTCCACGGGAATGAGGAATTACTGGTGTCATGTTACATTGGAGGATTAGAAAATCATATGCAGGACACCTTAATTAACTTCATGAACCTATGAATGGTGTCACAATCCTCTCAATGAGCGCCGAAAATGGAACATGTACAAGTCTCACGTAGTGATTGGTGAATTCGACTTTGATGGGAACCAGAAACACCACGAATCAAAGTGAACACTCACAACCTCCTGCTTCCAGAACAACCAAATGCAACGTGCTAGAAGTGTGGAGAAAAGGGTCATCGCTTCTCCAAATGTCGCAAAGGGGGCCAATCTGCTAAAAGCCTCTTACAACTCGAAGCAAAAGAGGATGCTCAAGAAGCTTTAATAAAGTGGGAATCAACATCGTCTGGTCGCCAACTCTACTTGTATCCCAATAATGATGTGAAGTTTCACATAAAAAATAAATGTATTTCTCACACAAAAGATATGAACCTGCATAGGACCGTGTTAAACTGGCAATGATGCAATCGATCTAACAATTAATCATGACTGAAAAATAAAATTTTAATGTTGAAAGTCTTTGACCCATAACTCAATGGTTAATAGATTTTGAGACCTTGAGATCTTGAATTCAAGTCTCAACCAATAACCTAACAAAAGTTTTTTTTTTTAAATTTAATGTTTATAAATGACAACAAAGCATAAAATTAAACAAAGTCATGATCTTTTGATAAAATTCTGGACAAATCAATTAACCAAACATGTACATTTTGAATCAATAAACATGCAATTCTATCATTTTTTAATTGAATGTTTAAAGGGTTAAATATCCTTTTTCTTTTTTATTTTGGGTTAAAATTTTAATCAAAAATTTTAGCTACTAATCAATTTAGTACCTAAGCATTTATCATGAGCAAATGTTCAACCTTTTATCACGGTATAGGTATAGAGAAAATATGTGTTCTTTATTATCACGTTTTATCACTAACCGTGATTGTTGGGATCATGCACTAATCTAATTATTATAGTAGTGATCTTTTCCCTAAAAACCCATTCAAAGTCTCAAACATTCTAGTGACCAAAAAAGAAAAAAGAAAAAAAAGTAAAAAAGGTAGCAAAGATTCCTAGCCTAAACAGCCCCACCATAAAACTAAAAATATCATAATGGTGACACTATGAACCCATGGGCTCTCTCTTAGCCCTTTCCATAACATCACCCTTTATCACACACGTATCTCCGAACCTCTCTAACCAACTTTTACAAGTCGCCCATGACCATATAGTGTCGACATCATGTTTTGTGTTGACACACCCCAAGTTCTTTCCACCATTCATACACTATATAAGTGACTTTCTTAGGTAAGGTTGGATCATCAAAGTAAGATGCCATGTGACATTGTTAGAGTAGTTTTATATATTGTCCTACTTGTCTTTTTTAGCCATGTTTTAAAAATCCCGTCTAGTCTCGATTAATCCCCCGCCTAGGTATAGCGGTCCCAACCCATAACGCTTAGTGTCTAGCTGTTTTTTTATTAATCTCTAGCTGACTAATAAGCTATTAAGTTATATTATATGTAATATGTTTTTTTTTTGTGGGTAAATTTTTTTTTCCTTCGTTAAATCTTCCCCTATCAAGCAGGCGACAAGACTTGAACCCAAGACCCCTCACTAAAGAGGGGGTACCTCTCCCATCCCACCAAGAGGAGGTTCGGTATATGTTATATGTTTATTTATTAATTTTTATGTTTTTCCTATTATGCTTATATTATTGATTTTGTTCTGATGTTACTTGTTATTATTTTGTAGTATAAAATTATTATATATGTAATATGCATTTGTATTATATTTATTATTATAAAAAGTGATTGATTAATTACCAATTAATCCCCATCAGCATATTAAATCCTTCTCAACCGTTCGACAAGTCCGTTTGGATATGAGTTTAAGTAGATTGTGCATTTCAAAAGCTGAAAATTCTCAAACTCAGATCCAAACACATTTTGAACATTTAATTTTTCAAATCACAATCTTCATTTTTATCCAAAATCTTGTAGTTGAAAATCTAATAAAACATAGATTTTCAAAAACTGAGTTTAAAATATAAGATTTTAAGAATCTTAATGTTTCTATCTCACATCCAATCCCAACTTGACTACTAAACTTTATCTTAAAAGTTACGTGCAAAAAAAAAAAAAAAAAAAAAGCTTAAAAGCACAAAACCCACCCCTCCCCAAGTGCGCTAATCACCAATTATGCTGTATAATCTCGAAAAATATGGCATTCACATGTCACGTTATCAACCCATACACCTATATATACTAAACCCTCCCCCTTTCTCCCTTTCACATTCCTCACCATCTCCTCCTCTCCTCAGCAATGAAGAAACCTCTCACATTCCCAATCCTACTATTGCTGCTACTACTACCCCTATCAATCCATGCAGACTGTGACTGCTCGAACGACTCCGGCGACCGCGACCGATCAAAGGCTCTGCATCTAAAGATCGCGGCGATCGCTTCGATCCTCATCGCGGGCGTGATCGGGGTGTCTCTTCCAATCCTAGGCAAATCATTCTCGGCTCTCCGGCCCGACCGGGTCTTCTTCTTCCTAGTAAAAGCTTTCGCGGCGGGGGTGATACTCGCGACGGGGTTCATACACGTGCTCCCCGACGCGTTCGAGAACCTGACCTCGCCCTGCCTGGACCCGCACCCGTGGGGGGACTTCCCCTTCGCGGGGTTCGGGGCGATGGTCGCGGCGATCGGGACGCTCATGGTGGACTCCGTCGCGACGGGGTACTATAACAGGTCGCCCTTCAATAAGGCGAGGACGGTGGTGATGAGCGAGGAGGGGGACGTGGAGGAGGCGGAGTTGAAGAGTGGGGGGCACGTGCACGTGCACACGCACGCCTCGCACGGGCACGCGCACGGGTCCGCGGAGGAGGGGAGCGGAGGAGGGGGCGTCGCGGAGCTGATAAGGCATCGTGTCATATCGCAGGTGACGTTGGGTTTTTTTTTTGGGTGGGATTAATTATTTGAATCTTTGCCTTTGATTTGATCTTATCATGTACAGATATTTGATGTTTAGTTTTTCTTTTTGGCCAATTTTACAAAAATAGCCCTCTGTTTGAATATTAACAAAACTAATCATATTATTAAAAAAATTAAAGCATTGGACGTGATAAGTCTGTCACCTCAGTGTTGATTTTTTTTAATAGCACCTCCTATATACTGCACAATTTGGAAGTTAGTTTTTCACAAACAAAAAAAATGATTGTCAAATTATATATATAAATACACACACACAGAGCCGGTGCTATTTTAATTTGTTACTATTATTCACACGATGGGATAGTTTTGCTAATATTCGATTTTAAGGGGTTATTTTTACAAATTGCACATTTTTAAAAACTCAGTCGGATTAATTTGAATCCATGCCTTTTTTTATCTTATCATATACGGATATTGGAATGTTGCAGGTGATTTTCTTGGGACGGGTTAATTTGAATGTGTGCCTTAGATTTGATCTGATCATATACAGATATTAGAATATCAGTTCTTTGCATTTTTTTGTTGACTTGTTCTTTGCTTTTTTGTTTTCTTTTTCCGGTTTTGAAGCTGAACACTGAACAGGGTACTTGCTTTTTGTTGTTTTATGGTTTTGGGTTTGTTTTTTGGTTTTTGAAATTTGGGATTTTCTGATTTCTTTTTCAGAAAAGATATTCATTTTCTTCAATGGTGGACCCTGGTTTCTTTCACATATATAGATTTGGAGAAACTTGTTTGAAATACATGCATAAAAGATTCATTGATATGTATTGTATCATTTGAAACAAAATTATATTTATTAAAAAAAAATATTATTCACAAGAAGTAAATTTTAAAATATTGATTTGTACATATATTTATATTTGCAAAACAATTGTACTCAATGGTTCCTCGTGTTATAAAATAGTTAAATTCATCTTAATTTTTGATGTGACGTTATAAGAAGAGAAGTAACTTATGCTAGATTTTCATATTTGTTTTTGTTATTAATAAATGAATTTTTTTATTTTTTTATTTCTTTTCTTCTGTCTTTTATTTTATGAATTTCCAATGGATGAAAGTTTTATTTTTCAAATTTTAAGGGGAGCTAAGACCCCACCATTCCTATTGTTGGTCCAATGATAAATTTATTCTAGCTTATTCTGATATATCTATCAAATTTTATATGAAATAAATAAATAAAGTCTTTTTTTTTAAATGATGACTTTTATTGTTTATTGATGTTGTAATGTTTGTGAATGTGAGGGCAGGTGTTGGAATTAGGCATCGTTGTGCATTCAGTGATTATTGGGATCTCTCTAGGAGCTTCAGAAAGTCCATCAACCATAAGACCTCTTGTAGCCGCTTTGAGTTTCCATCAATTCTTTGAAGGAATGGGCTTGGGAGGCTGTATAGCTCAGGTTTGACATCTCCATCACCATATGTTTTGTTTTTTTTTACTTCATTGTTTTTATGTTCAATTTATGATCTATATATTAGGCCAAACTCTTAAAATGAGTCCCATGTATTCACACGGAAATAAATATTCTAGTAGATATTGACACATTTTTTAAATAAAATAACGCTTTTCATGGGTGGGGCTCTAGATGAACGTCTACACCATATAGAGGCAGAGTTGTCACTGTCTAATGAAATCTTACATCACATTATTTAATAGTTTCCTATTTGATTTTCAGGCCAAATTTAAAACCAAAACAATAGCGACGATGTCATTATTTTTCTCACTCACTACTCCGGTGGGAATCGCCATAGGCATTGGCATTGCCTCTAGTTACAATGAGAATAGTCCAACTGCACTCATCGTTGAAGGCATCCTCAACTCCGCTTCCGCTGGAATCCTCGTTTATATGGCTCTAGTCGACCTCTTGGCTGCTGATTTCATGAGTCCTCGGATGCAATGTAATGGTAAACTTCAATTAGGTGCCAATATCTCGCTTCTCCTCGGAGCTGGTTTAATGTCATTACTTGCCAAATGGGCTTGAGTGGGGGTTTTTCTAGTTAAATTTTTTTCTATCAATAGGAGCAGAGAGTCGAGGTCAGACCTCTTAATAGTTTTGTGTATTTAAGATCTTGATGTATAATTTCAAGGTTATGAAATAATGAAGTCATCAATTTCTTTTTTCTGAAATTAAAAATTACTATTCTTATGTGATCAAAGTCTCACATTTTATTTGGTCCTCACAAATATAATAAAGTTGAATTTTGAAGAATATTAAGATTTTTTGGTATTCTTACATAGGGGCTCTCAATTTCAATAATATTATTCCAGTGAAAAATAATGATCGAAGATGCCTCTATCCTATTTTTAATTTTCAACTTTTTTAAAGATTCCAAAGAAAATTTGAAAACATGATTACATGGAAACTCCACAAAAGGCATGGCCCCTGAATCTTTAAAAGGGTCTTTGCCATGCAACATCGTGTTCCTCACACATTTTTAATTGAGCATTTATTATTATTATATCGGAGGGACTCTCCATGACTGACTTTATGGTGGATCGGGAAAGCTACCTCCGCCTGTTTGCGGGCTCCAAGTGTGACCGCCCAAGTCCGTCTACATTTTTACCTCCACATATGTAAAACTCTTTTTTACTCTAAATTCTTTGTGATTAGGTGGATTTTGTGATATATGTGCTAATATAATTTGAGTTTTTTATGATGAACTCCATTAAATATTGATGCTTCATAAAAAAAATGGATATGTACTAATGATGTCATAAAAATACGTGAATAACCAAGCAAAAAAAATTAATAAGGATTTAGAATACTAAAATATTATTTACTACATTTGAGCACAACACAGATTTAAATTACATGTTATATATACACACAATGAAAAATAATAAACAACATCATGTAATATATATATAAGAAAAACACAATATGATATATAATAAGAAACCGCTAAAAGGATTGATTTGGGTTATATAAAAAAAATATTGTTATTTGAGTACTGCTACACTCAGTTTTTTTCTCAGTCCAAAACACAGACAAATATACCTCATTACAGATTCAATGAAGCATATACATGTTAGATGGCATATATACTTTAATAAAAATTTTCTTACATTTATTAAAAATGGGTTCATTCAACTCGAAATGGTGCGATATGCACTTGTTATCAAAACATATACCTCATTAGATGATGTTTATGATTTTAAAAAAAATGAAAACATGTGAGGTCTGAGTTTTGGTTGGTGAATGTGACTGAGTGTATCATTTTTCTTGTTATTTTGTAGAAAAATAGATTTTTAATGTGAAATAATCTAACAAGGGTTAGAATGATGTTAAGGAGAGAAAGTGAGGGGCCCAGGGAGGTAGCAAAGGGCGGCGGGGGTGGTCAGCGGAGGAGGGCTGTGGTGGGAGGAAGAGGGGTTGGTCAATAACAGATAATGTTAGAGCATAGACCAATTTAAAAGTTTTGTCATGTTGTTTGTCAACCGCTTCACTTGCTCTTTCTATCACTTTCAGTTGAGTTTTGTAAATTTTGTATATGAATTGAATAAACTTGATTTAGGTCTCGTTTGAAAACCTGTAAGTGCTTAGTTGAACTCTAAATTTGTTTTTAAATAGAAGAAACTTAGCTTACTTAAAAGCTGCACATTTTTTTCCTTAAAAGTGATATCCTCTTTGTAGCCTCACTATCTCCAATTTTTAACCCTATTGTCTTCTCCTTTAACCCCACCGTCTCCAGTTTTTAGCCCCACCTTCTCCTCCATTTCATGGGACCATCTCCTCTGATTCTCGTTCATTAGAAACCATAGACACTAGAAAAAACATTGTCAAGATATATACATCGAAAGTTTTGCTAGTATCAATGTTTTTTTTTATCATCTAATTTTGTATTTCTTCTTGCAGGCATCTCTGAAGCAAGTTAAGTCTTCATCAAAGACGATCAACACCATATGTACAATGACACACATAGTTGATATCATCAAGGAGTGAGAGCTCAATGAAAAGCCCCGACCTCATGTTGAGGCTATCAAGTCCACTCCATTTGAGCGTTTCATGGACATCCTTCCATTGAGGATGGAGAAATGTTTGTTTAAAACAATACTCACTATTTGGAACCCGCAACGGGAGACATTCGGGGTCAAGGGCCAAAAACACCGGTTCACGGCGTTGGATGTGGCGGTCATAATCGGTCTCTCGCCCCGCGGAAAACCTATAGACCTCGACAGCAAAAGTCCTACATCCACCTTCTATCAACAATACTTTACTTTAGAGAATAAGAAATACCTGACCGCCTCCACCATCGAGAAGGTCATGAAGGAGTTGGTGGCCAAAGACGATGAGAAGTCAGTCAAGGATTTCATCAGATTATTTACCTTGCACCTTTTTGTCTTGTTATGCATGTCGAATTATGCATGCCCTTTTGGGTTGGTAGATGTTGTTGAAGACTTGGAGAGCATTGGTGAATATGTCTAGGGCGAAGGCCGTTTACCTTGACATTGTTAAAGCTATTAAGAAGTCGTCCTGCAACCTCAAGGAATATTTAGTACATTTTCATTGAGCTGTTGCTACTGGTATGTAGTGGTTGACGTAGAGTTTGAGAGAGAGAAAGAAACAGTAAATGAAAAGCTTTTAATGAATCCAAAAGGAGGGATGACCGGATCAGAATAATGGATCCAAAAAATAAGCGGTGGCATTTTTTGAGAGTTGATGTGGCATTAAAAAAAATCCACGTGGGCAGTTTGACATGGAACTTAAGAAATGGTCGGTGTTATAAATTGATTGTAACAGAACCATGTCAAAATATTACTTAAGCAAACATGGGCCAGGAGAACAATGGGCTAAAGCCCATGTTCTTAGTCCACTGGCTGTGGCCTTTTCTTTTGATAATGTTACGTGCAACCCAATTTTCAGCTTCAATTCTAGTTTACATGTGTTTTGAATTTTTTAAAAGGATTATACCTCATCTAATGAGATACATACTTTTATAAAAAAAAATAGAGCATATACTCCAATGAATTGCATGAATGCATTTATAGAAAATGTAAAAGAATTCTTTCGAATCATATGCATTGTTAACGTGAGGATATGAGTCGTTAATTTTCTATCGACGCATATACGCCTGGAATTGGGGATGGAAATGGATTTGGGTGTAACAGCACCCCTTTTCTTTTCCTTCCTGTCAAGGGCATGATTTGAACTGTATTTTTAAGGATAATGTTACGTCCAGCCCTATTTTCAGCCTCAATTCCAATCGTGTGTTTTGAATTTTTTAAAAATAATATACCTTATCTAATGAGATACATGTTTTTATAAAAAATGAAGTATATACTCCAATGAATTGCATGGATGCATTTATAGAAAATGTAAAAAAATTCTTTTTAAGCATATGTCTTATTAATTTTTTTTTTTTCCGCATATAAAACTATAATTGGGGCTCGAAATGGATATGAGTCTCACAGTATTTTTAAACGTTTGAAAAGAATTGGGAACCCCCCCACCCCGCCATGAATTAAACCCGACCCTGACCAAACAATTGAGTCATGCATTCCTTTTCTTTTTGAAATTGAGTCGTCGCATTACTTGCTTCAACAAACCCAGTTTCACTTTCTATCCACTTCAATCTTCAGACGCATAAGTAAACCTTCAATATATGATTCTTCTCAACTTGTCTTGTCCTTTGTGACTCCATTGTTGTCTTTCGTAAACTTTGTTTTGCTATAAAATGTACAAATTTACAAATAGACACCATTCACATTACACAAAGTGAGTCTATTGGGAGTATGAGAATTCATTGTCAGGAGTGAAGTGTAGAACTATCTACAATGCATCCCCAGCAATGAATTTTCGGCCTCAATAAAGATCCATATTGACGGCTCAAAGAGTCATCACTCTATGAAGAACTCTTTTTCCTTGGGTACTCTGTTTCAGCTACTCTGAAAACAGGGCACTCTGTAACTCTGGCCATGTAGAGCTCGCGGGGATCACCGCTTCTCGATCTTGGGTACACTAAGCAGCAAGCATATCTCCCAGTTGGTTGGCCTCACGACCTATATGCGAGGCCCTCCATTCGAGAGGAGCTTGGTATGAATGTCCTGCAGAGTTCTGTAATCAGTCCATGGAGGCGACTCTTTCCCTTTGACCCATGTTAATGCTGTTTGTGAGTCCCCTTCGATCCATAGTTTGGGAGATCCATGTTGAAGTGTCGTTTGACATCATCATGGATCCCTTTTAGCTCGAGAACATTGATGGAAGCTCTTGGGGACTGTACAGATATACCACTTGTAGAGCCCAAAAATAAGGCCCACCCGTGGAGCTCCACGTAGTAGCGGCCCACGACCCGGATCACCTATCTCAGTGGATCCGGCCCGCCAACCAACCAAAATCCTCAAACCCGTCAAAAGTTATCAAACTTGTTGACTTTTTGGAATATGCAAATCCAACAAATCAGGGGCCACCACTGATCCACTAGGTTGCAAATCCAAGTCATTTACAAAAGGATAATGACTATGAATTATGCAAATCTAAATTGCATGAGACTTATCCATAAGATCCCATCTGATCCATAGGGATGTGATCCCCAAAATGTCATAGGGATTGAAAAAACACTATAAAAAAAGAACTATGTATGACTTGATCCCCAGAACAAACATGAGGGGTACATAGACAGCCTAAAGAGAGAAATATCAAGTTCAGTCACAACTAAAGGGAGGGGAGCCGGCAGGACCGTGGAGGAGATATAGAGGAGCAAAGTCAATGGATATTGACTAACCGGGTTCGGATATTGACGACCCGAACCCGGATAGTCAATTTATGCGCCTCCACCACCCATAAAGTCACCTTTGTGGTTGCGCAATAGAGCTCCAAAACCAGCCCTGTCCATAGAGAGAGAGCCATCCGAATTAGATTTCAACCAGCCCGGGTCCAGAGGGATCCATTTGATTAGTTGAATGGTTTACTGCTTCTGCTCAATGTTGATACCCCATTCTAAAGCTATTTTGCTTAATTTTGGAGTCAAATCGCCAGTGAGTTTTACACCTCTGAGAAGAATTTGCACTGTCACGTTACATAATCAAGTATGAAAAGAGTACACTAGACAACTAGATGAAGTGTTGACAATTGAATTCTGTTTATCCATGTACACACTTAAATGAAATAAACATGTGATAATGTGTTCTCATACTCATCTCTTTTGCCATTTCAGCAATCAATATTTGTCATGTAATACTCTTCAGTTTTTTGTAAGAATAAAAATGAGATATAAACTCATCCTATATGGTATATTAACAAATTTTGTAATTGAAATAACCAAATATGTTATCATAAAAATAGGAAGGGTTGCTAAAAAATAAGAAGAATTGCTTTATGAATATAAATGTTTCTTTATTGTTCAATTGACATTAAATTAATTCTTAAGATAATATTTGAATTTTAAAATTTAGAATTGTTAAAATTTATAATAAGATTGAGGCTGCATTTAGTTACACAATTGCAAAGCTAATTTAGGTAAAAGCTGGGTTTAAATCTGATTTTGCAAGAAACTATCTATTCACAGCTTTAGAAAACTCAAGTTTTGGACTATTTCACAAAAATATATTTGCAACTTTTGCCTCTTTTTTTTTTGTTTAAAAATGGGTTTGGTTTGGGAAATGCAACTTCATGCAAACTCAAAAGTTGTCCAAACTCATTTCCAAATGGGTTAGAATTCAATTTGGTTTGTTAGTTGAGATTCAAATTGTTATTAATTTGATTTGTTATTAATTTGATAGGTTAATACATAGTTTGTTAAGAATATATTTTATCTATAAAATGCTATTTATATGATATAAAATAAAATATTATAATATATATCATCAAATAATAAAAAAATACAAAATTTGGGCTGGGCTACAGCCCATCCCAGCCAACTCATACGTCCACCTCTGCTAGCAAACATCTACCACCGTTAATAATATGTTTTTCAACAGCATCAACAAACATATCTATTATTTATGAGAAAATTTAGAATCTATAATGTATAAGCTATAAATTATAATTTGGGTTTTTTATTTTTAGGTCCATGTAAACCATATGATTCAGCGATCGATCCCTCACTTCTTCATATTTCGGTTTAAATATATAAATTTAAAGGGTATGTTTCTTATTAGTCCTAGGGAAAGACTTATCTGTAAATTATTTAGTTTTCTTTTTAGTCCTTAGGAGGGACTAAAAAGAACATTTCTTTTAAATCTGATGACTTAAACCAAAATATAAGAAGTGAGGATCGATCACTAAATCATATAGTTTATGAGGATTTAAAAATAAAAAATCCTTATAATTTATAAATACAAACCAAACATAGCCAATACCCAATTATTCCTTGCAAACAGATTTTTCAGATTCATAAACGTGTGAGATGCTAAGGCCCCGTTTAAAAATGGATTTGAGTAGCATTTGAGTTTAAAAGAAACTGTTTTTTTCAAATTCGTTTTCAAACAGAAAAACCTGCAATACAATTAAAAATTAGACGCATTTATACAGAAAAAAAGGCTCAAAAACTAAGTCTTTTAGAATCCACGAAGAAACAATTTTTTCTAAATTCAAATTTAAATACAGCTTCTTCTGAATAAAAACTGTCCAAATGGGCCTAAGCCAATCTTACTTGGCTTATCAAACATACCGCTATAAATTCTCAAATATAAGAATTTTCAGATCCATTGATTAAATTATAATTTCCAAATGTATATCATACTCTACGTGACAAGAATAAAGTCAAGGTGGTCTCCACCACAATCCGAAAAGGAGAAAAAAGAAAGTCGATAATGGAGAGATCGCCGCGGATTTATTTGAGAATCGGATGTGTGTTTGTTGCAACTGAACTTGTCTGCACCGTCTGTGTGCATGCCAAATGCACTACGAGCCAAAACAACTTTTGTTTTTGACCCCAGTCAAATAGAGTTTCAAAACGCATGCGTACGGATGATTTTGAACTTTTTGACCATAGTCAAGATAGAGTTTTAAAACGCATGCGTATGGATGATGTTAAACTTTTTGACCCCAGTTAAGATAGAATTTAAAAACAGGTATGGGATCACGTGAACCCAAAGGTTATGAACAGTAAAAATAATGTTATTCAAGAATCTATATATTTTTTAGGTTACTTTTATAACAAAGCAAATGTTATAAAATTGATCCGAATACGGATAGTAGTACAGTGAAAAAACAAGCACATATTCAATTGAGGACCCAAAAGAGAAGCTCGACCAACAAGGGATTTAATATATTATAGGAGAAATTAATTAATTGAAAAATAATTTTAAGCAAAACTTTTTTATATGCCTATTTTCAAATGTTACCTAGAGCAAAGATAAGTTACAATGATGAGACATAAAGACCTCAAAAGTTTGTATCCCGGTATATATTAATTATGTATAACAGTATTCATATACTGAACTCTTGTAATGTATGAACTCTATCACAATGCATGGAATTGTAATTTTTTATTTTTTTTAAAAATACACTAACATATTTAAATTAATTCTTCAATTCGTATAATAGTACGTAATCGATAAACTAGTGTATATCTTTAAAAAATGATGTAGAATGTGATATGGATCGCACACAAAATTGGATATAATTTTTTTCAAAAGTCAATATAAATGGCACCTCCCTGAATTGTCCACATTTGTGCAACTTTCTCATTCATGAGGTAAGTGACGAGAATGCAATGAAAATAAGCGGATACATTAATTGTTTGTTGCCTATCATAAAACATCAAATTATGTACGTAGACTTTTCATTGTTTTTTATTTTATTGGTAGACTTAATTTTCATTGTTGGTTTCTGTATCATTGATGGAAATATGGTTGTGCGAGGTTTCACCATTCATCATGCATGGAGTTAGCTTTAATTGTGGCATACATGGCTCCATTGAAGGAACCAGAAGGCATAATTATCAAAAGAGATCTGAGAATGGTCAATGATGACATCTTGGAAACATTAATGAAAGAGATGAAGAACGGGGAAAACATAAGGGCGTGGCTATAGCCACCCCACAAGTTATCCGACCCACCTTATAAAAAATTGATTTATCTTATATCTAACCCACCCCACGAATTCGACATAGACATGTCTTCTGTGTTTAAGATTGTTCGACATAGATTATATCGATCAGGAACCAGAAACCTTATTTCCTGGAAGACGAGTTCGATCCAATTGATGGATCAACATGGAAAATAAAACAAAACAAAATAAAATAAAACAAAAGGGGCTACATTATACAAGATGTCCATAGTCACTGATGGAGCACTAGACAAAAGCAAAAAGAAGTCGTGACTAGAACAAAAGAATATCCTGAAAAGAACTCACAGGAGTATAACAAAAGATAGAAAAAGACAACTAGTCAATCAAAGGAGAATGATGGTGGATCCAAAAGCCTTTGAAATCCGAAGGCAGAAGAAGCTATAAAAGGGAAGGAAGATGATTGAAGGAGGAATCAACTAAACAAATCTACCAAAAAATTCCACCATAAATTTTCCCAAGTGCCTTGTAATATATAGGATAAGGCATAAGAGGGAGAGATCCTTCTCAACCCTAGTATTGTAAATTTTATTTTATGTTGTTAGCTTGTGTATTATAAGCCACATTCTTGTAAGTATATGTTAAGTATGTTTAATATTAAGTCTTATATGCTTATGCTTATCTAGCATCTATCTCGTTAGTATTTATTCAATTCTCTGATAGTTTAAATTCTCATAATGCTAAAAAGAAAAGATAAAAAGATCCTGATCATTATGGTATTCGCTACTCGTTGAAGTATGTTCTCAACCTTCAGAACCACCAAGAAATTATGAACTAAAAAACTTATGTTCCACTATTCTCGAGAGAGAGATAAGAAGTGGAAAAAGAGGCAACAGAACTTATTAAGACATACTTTCCTAAGGATAGCCACTCTGGTACATGTTATCATTTCTATATCCCCGAAATGAAAAGGAAAAAACCCTTATTATTATGAAAATATCATTTAGAAACAAATCTAGGATTATATATATACGCTCGCGATTAGGTGCGGCCGCGACGTGGGCCGTCCGATTGCGGGTCCATCGCATCCGACGGTCGATGTGAATCGCACCCGACCGTCCGATGCGATGAACCCGTGATCGACGGCCCGTGATCGCTGCCGCACCCGCCGTTCGCCGCACCTAATCGGTTCCCTCTATATATATATATATATATATATATATATATATATATATATATATATATATATATAGGGATGCGATTACGTGCGGTGTGCGGTCGGTGCGGTGCGCGATCACGGGCCGTCGATCACGGGTCCATCGCATCGGACGGTCGGGTGCGATTCACGTCGACCGTTGGATGCGATGGACCCGCGATCGGACGGCCCACGTCACAAACCGCACCGACCGCACACCGCACCTAATCGTCGGCATATATATATATATATATATATATATGGTCGTGATTACGTGCGGTGTGCGGTCGGTGCGGTTTACGACGTGGGCCGTTCGATCGCGGGTCCATCGCATCCAACGGTCGACGTGAATCGCACCCGACCGTCCGATGCGATGGACCCGTGATCGACGGCCCGTGATCGCGCACCGCACCGACCGCACACCGCACGTAATCGGATCCCTATATATATATATATATATATATATATATATATATATATGATCTCCTCAGAATTTGATCGATTTTTATTGTCCTACATCAACCTCCACGGGAACGAGGAATTACTGGTGTCATGTTACATTGGAGGATTACAAAATCATATGCAGGACACCTTAATTAACTTGATGAACCTACGGATGGTGTCACAATCCTCTGAATGAGCGCCCAAAATGGAACATCTGCAAGCCTGACGTAGTAATAGGTGAAATTCGACTTTGATGGGAACCAGAAACACCACGAATCAAAGTGAACACTCACAACCTCCTGCTTCCAGAACAACCAAATGCAACGTGCTAGAAGTGTGGAGAAAAGGGTCATCGCTTCTCCAAATGTCGCAAGGGGGGCCAATCTGCTAAAAGCCTCTTACAACTTGAAGCAAAAGAGGATGCTCAAGAAGCTTCAATAAACTGGGAATCAACATCGTCTGGTGGCCAACTCTACTTGTATCCCAATAATGATGTGAAGTTTCACATAAAAAATAAATGTATTTCTCACACAAAAGATCTGAACTTGCATAGGACCGTGTTAAACTGGCAATGATGCAATCGATCTAACAATTAATGATGACAGAAAAATAAAATATTAATATTGGAAGTCTTTGACCCATAACTCAATGGTTAATAGATTTTAAGACCATGAGATCTTGAATTCAAGTCTCAACTAATAACCTAACAAAAGTTTTTTTTTTTTAAATTTAATGTTTATAAATGACAACAAAGCATAAAATTAAACAAAGTCATGATCTTTTGATAAAATTCTGGACAAATCAATTAACCAAACACGTACATTTTGAATCAATAAACATGCAATTCTATCATTTTTTAATTGAATGTTTAAAGGGTTAAATATCCTTTTTCTTTTTTATTTGGGTTAAAATTTTAATCAAAATCTTTAGCTACTAATCGATTTAGTAGCAAAGCATTTATCATGAGCAAATGTTCAACCTTTTATCACGGTATAGGTATAGAGAAAATGTGATCTTTATTATCACGTTTTATCACTAACCCTGATCGTTGGGATCATGCACTAATCTAATTATTATAGTAGTGATCTTTTCCCTAAAAACACATTCAAAGTCTCAAACATTCTAGTGACCAAAAAGAAAAAAGAAAAAAAAAAAAAAAAGGTAGCAAAGATTCCTAGCCTAAACAGCCCCACCATAAAACTAAAAATATCATAATGGTAACACTATGAACCCATGGGCTCTCTCTTAGCGCTTTCCATAACATCACCCTTTATCACACACGTATCTCCGAACCTCTCTAACCAACTTTTACAAGTCGCCCATGACCATATAGTGTCGACATCATGTTTTGTGTTGACACACCCCAAGTTCTTTCCACCATTCATACACTATATAAGTGACTTTCTTAGGTAAGGTTGGATCATCAAAATAAGATGCCATGTGACATTGTTAGAGTAGTTTTATATATTGTCCTACTTGTCTTTTTTAACCATGTTTTAAAAATCCCGTCTAGTCTCGATTAATCCCCCGCCCAGGTATAGCGGTCCCAACCCATAACGCTTAGTGTCTAGTTGTTTTTTTATTAATCCTTAGCTGACTAATAAGCTATTAAGTTATATTATATGTTTTTTTTTTTTGTGGGTAAATTTTTTTTTTCCTTGGTCAAATCTTCCCCTATCAAGCAGGCGACAAGACTTGAACCCAAGACCCCTCCCTCACTAAAGAGGGGGTACCTCTCTCATCCTACCAAGAAGAGATTCGGTATATGTTATATGTTTATTTATTAATTTTTATGTTTTTCCTATTATGCTTATATTATTGATTTTGTTCTGATGTTACTTGTTATTATTTTGTAGTATAAAATTATTATATATGTAATATGCATTTGTATTATATTTATTATTATAAAAAGTAATTGATTAATTACCAATTAATCCCAATCAGCATATTAGACCCTTCTCAACCGTTCGACATGTCCGTTTGGAAATGAGTTTAAGTAGATTGTGCATTTCAAAAGCTGAAAATTCTCAAACTGAGATCGAAACACATTTTAAACATTTAATTTTTCAAATCACAATCTTCATTTTTATGCCAAAATCTTGTAGTTGAAAATCTAATAAAACATAGTTTTTCAAAAACTGAGTTTAAAATATAAGATTTTAAGAATCTTAATGTTTCTATCTCATCCAATCCCAACCTGACTACTAAACTTTATCTTAAAAGTTACGTGCAAAAAAAATTAAAAAAAAAAAGCTTAAAAGCACAAAACCCACCCCTCCCCAAGTGCGCTAATCACCAATTATGCTGTATAATCTCGAAAAATATGGCATTCACATGTCACGTTATCAACCCATACACCTATATATACTAAACCCTCCCCCTTTCTCCCTTTCACATTCCTCACCATCTCCTCCTCTCCTCAGCAATGAAGAAACCTCTCACATTCCCAATCCTACTATTGCTGCTACTACTACCCCTATCAATCCATGCAGACTGCGACTGCTCGAACGACTCCGGCGACCGCGACCGATCAAAGGCTCTGCATCTAAAGATCGCGGCGATCGCTTCGATCCTCATCGCGGGCGCGATCGGGGTGTCTCTTCCAATCCTAGGCAAATCATTCTCGGCTCTCCGACCCGACCGGGTCTTCTTCTTCCTAGTAAAAGCTTTCGCGGCGGGGGTGATACTCGCGACGGGGTTCATACACGTGCTCCCCGACGCGTTCGAGAACCTGACCTCGCCCTGCCTGGACCCGCACCCGTGGGGGGACTTCCCCTTCGCGGGGTTCGGGGCGATGGTCGCGGCGATCGGGACGCTCATGGTGGACTCCGTCGCGACGGGGTACTATAACAGGTCGCACTTCAATAAGGCGAGGCCGGTGGTGATGAGCGAGGAGGGGACGTGGAGGAGGCGGAGTTGAAGAGTGGGGGCACGTGCACGTGCACACGCACGCCTCGCACGGGCACGCGCACGGGTCCGCGGAGGAGGGGAGCGGAGGAGGGGGCGTGGCGGAGCTGATAAGGCATCGTGTCATATCGCAGGTGAGGTTGGGGTTTTTTTTGTGAGGGTCGGATTAATTTGAATATTTGCCTTTGATTTGATTTTATCATATACAGATATTTGATGATAGATATTTGTTGTTAGATATTTTTTTTGAGCAATTTACAAAAATAACCTTTGAAATTGAATATTAACAAAACCAAACATATTATTTAAAATAAAACATTAGCTAATTATTTTTTATTTTTCTTTAATGGCGCCTCCTGTATATAGCACAATTCGGAAGTTAGTTTTTCTTTTTACAAAAAAAAAAAAAAAAAAAAAAAAAAAAAAAAAAACTGTCGATACAAAGTGAGCAATACACACACAATAACAAAGTTTGTGTATGACAAATATTCGGCTATTGTCATGTTCAATATGAACTTGTACATTTAAATCATCAATATGGAATAAATATGAAAAAGTACGGGAATAATTAGACTATTTTCTGGATAATTTAAACATTAATATCTATTAATTAATTTCATATGTATTGTGTTCGGTATGGTTCGTTTGTACGAAAGGTGTCCAATCGAAATACTTTAATAGGGAAGACTTTGTTTTGGTATTATATGCGGATATTAGAATATTGCAGATGATTTTCTTGGGTCGGATTAATTTGAATATGTGCCTTTGATTTGATCTTATCATATGCAGATATTAGAATATCAGTTCTTTGCAATTTTGTTGACTTGCTCTTTTCCTTTTTGTTTTCTTTTTCGGTTTTGAAGCTAAACAGGGTACTTGCTTTTTTGTTGTTTCACGGTTTTGGGTTTGTTTATTGGTTTTTGAAATTTGGAATTTTTTTTTCTTCAAAAAGATATTCATTTGCTTCAATGGTGGAACCTGGTTTTTTTCACATATTTGTAGAAACTTGTTTGAAATACATGCATAAAAGTTTCATTAATATTTACTGTATCATTGAAACAAAATTATTTGTTAAAGAAATTTATTATTCACAAGAAGTAATTTTTAAAATATTGATTTTTTTTAAAATTTTTTAGGAGAGCTAAGACCGTTTCATTTTTAATCTAGGTGAATTTTTTTTATAGCTTATTATCAAATCTAGTATTAAAAAAAAAAATTTAAATGATAACTTGTATTCTTTATTGATGTTGAATGTGAGGGCAGGTGTTGGAATTAGGCATCGTTGTGCATTCAGTGATTATTGGGATCTCTCTAGGAGCTTCAGAAAGTCCATCAACCATAAGGCCTCTTGTAGCCGCTTTAGTTTCCATCAATTCTTTGAAGGAATGGGTTTGGGAGGATGTATAGCTCAGGTTTGACATCTCTATCACAGTATATATGTTTTGTCTTTTTCTACTTCATTATTTGCATATTCAATTTATGATCTATATATCAGGTGAACTCCTAAAATAGTCATGTGTATTCACACTGAAATAAATATTCTAGTAGATATTGTCACATTTTTTTTATAAAATAGTGGCTTTTCATGGGTGAGGTCTCTAGATGAACGTCTACCCCATCTAAGGGTAGAGTTGTCACTGTCTAATGAAATCACATATCAAATTATTTAGTAGTTTGCTATTTGATTTTCAGGCCAAATTTAAAGCCAAAACAATAGCAACGATGTCATTATTTTTCTCACTCACGACTCCAGTGGGAATCGCGATAGGCATTGGCATTGCCTCCAGTTATAATGGGAACAGTCCAACTGCACTCATCGTTGAAGGCATCCTCAACTCCGCTTCTGCTGGAATCCTCGTTTACATGGCCCTAGTCGACCTCTTGGCTGCTGATTTCATGAGTCCTCGGATGCAATGTAATGGTAAACTACAATTAGGTGCCAATATCTCACTTCTCCTCGGAGCTGGCCTAATGTCATTACTTGCCAAATGGGCTTGAGTGGGTGCTTTTTCTAGTTAATTTTTTTTCTATCAATAGGAGTAAAGACTCGAGTTAAGACCTCTAAATGAAGATGGGGTATTTCTATCAACTTGTCAAGAAATGGTTTTGTGTATTAAAACCTTGATATATAATTTCAAGGTTATGGAATAATAAAACCATCAATTTCCTTTTTCTGAAATTTAAAATTATTATTTGTATGTGATCAAAGTCTGATTTTCTTGGGTCCTCACAAATATAATAAAGCAACGATAATTGAATTTTGAAGAATATTAAGATTTTATTGTATTCTTACATAGGGGCTCTCAATTTCAGTTGTAATGATTATTTCTAGTTAGGGGTTCTCTATTTCAGTTGTAATGATTATTTCTAGTGAAAAATAATTATAGAAGATGCTTCTATCCTTTTTAAATTTTAACTTTTTTTACAGAGATTCTAAGAAAATTTGAAAACATGATTACATGTAAACTCCACAAGCATGACTCCGAATCTTTAAAAGGGTCTTTGGCCATGCAACATCGTGTTCCTCACACGTTTTCAATTGAGCATTGTTAAATGCAATTCTTGATGATCTCCAGGTGTAATCTTTGCTGTCATGGCATGCATTGTAAAAAAAATTTATTATCTAAATGAATATATATATATATATATATATATATTATATATATATTATATATATATATATATAAGGTCGATGATATATGCGGGACGTGCGGTCGTGCGGGAACGACGTCGTTCGTCCGATCGCGGGTCCATCGCATCCAACGGTCGAGATGAATCGCCCCCGACCGTCCGATGCGATGGACCCGCGATGGACCCGTGATCGACGGCCCGTGGTCGTTCGCGCACGACCGCACGTCCCGCACCGTATCATTTCCCTATATATATATATATATATATATATATATATATATCTATATATATATATATATTATATATATTCAGGTCGATGATAATTTGCGGGACGTGCGGTCGTGCGGGGAACGACGTCGTTCGTCCGATCGCGGGTCCATCGCATCCAACGGTCGAGATGAATCGCCCCCGACCGTCCGATGCGATGGACCCGTGATGGACCCGTGATCGACGGCCCGTGGTCGTTCGCGCACGACCGCACGTCCCGCACCGTATCATTTCCCTATATATTCATTTACGCCACATTCGATCTATTTTTATGACGGTTTATATTTTATTACATCACAACATGTGAGTATGTTGTGCATAATAATATTAAAAATTAGATGCGGAACTATAAATTAGAAAAAGAGAATAAAAATGTGACATAAATAAAGTCCTCAATCATTTGGATATTGATTACTTTTGGATATGAAAGGAAGGGTTCATAGAGCATAACAAAGTCTTTCATTTTGCACCTCAGCTTATAAAGTCGTGAATAGATTCTCTTTTCAACGTTAGAAAGCCCATTAGGCCTTTTTTTAAGTAAATTCTTTTCAATTAAACAGCATCTCTTGGTTAATGTATGGGTGCTTTTAATAAATTATACTAGTTAAATACACTAGCATTTTTGAAAGTTACAATAAACCAAATAAATGAAATCATATAATATTGCAATTTCAACGCAAAATCAATCAAGAAAAAAAAGATAACATTTTGAATTCAAAAACATGAATTCCGTCAAAAAATCAATATAACCAAAGCAACACTCATCCAAAATAAAACCCAGCAACAATAATAATAACAACCCGAGATAAAAAAAACAAGAGATCAAATAACCAAACATGGCAGATATAACACTTGGGCATATGCAAAGAGGAGGGACATACCATGTATCGTACCAAATTTCAAACTTCTAGCGCCCCACCCCCACTAAAATAATAATAATAATAAAAACCATCGAATAAATAAAAAAAATTTATAAAAAAAATACTCATTTTCACATTCAGTAAACAGTTATATGTAGAGATCTAAATCAATCTAGAACAAAAGGCATAAATAAATTTTAAATTCAAAAGTAAAGCTTCTATCAATAACTTTACGACTGAAATGAGACTGATTTCATTGTAATTTTAGTTTTATTAAATGAAACAAA